>WUAM01000431.1:487893-502668 GCA_024336885.1 Actenoides hombroni
ATCTCCAACAAAGATGTTAAACAGTGTTGATCCCAATACTGACCCCTGAGGAACACCACTATCACCAGTCTCCACTCAGACATCGAGATGTTAATCACAACTCTTTGAGTGCAACCAAACAGCCAGTTCCTTATCCACCAAGTAGTCCACCCATCAAATCCACTTCTCTCCAATTTAGAGACAAGGATATTGTGCAGAACAGTGTCAAATGCTTTGTACAAGTCCAGGTAGATGATGTCAGTTGCTCTTTCCTTACCCGCCAACACTGTAACCTCATTGTAGAGGGCCACCAAATTTGTAAGGCATGATTTGCCATTAGTGAAGTCATGCTGTCTGTCACCAATCACCTTCTTATTTCCCATGTGCCTTAGCATAGTTTCCAGGACAATTTGCTCCACTATCTTGTCATGAACAGAGGTGAGACTGACTGGTCTGTAGCTTCTCAGGTCCTCCTTTCTCCCCCCCTTTTTTAAAAAGGAGGGCTATGTTCCCCTTTTCCAGTCAGTGGGAAAACCACTGGACTGCTACAGCTTCTCAAATATGATAGAGAGAGGTTTAGGCACTTCATCTGCCAGTTCCCTCAGGACCTGTGGATGCATCTCATCAGCTTCCATGGACTTGTGAATCTTCGGGTTCCTTAGGTGGTCTCAAACCTGATGTTCTCCTACAGTGTGCAGTTCTTCATTCTTCCAGTCCTTGCATTTGCCTTCTATGACTTTGTCAGTATGGCTGGACCACTTACTGATGAAGACTGATGCAAAAAGTCATTGAGTACCTCAGCCTTCTCCATATCCCTCATGACCAGGTCTCTCATTTCCTTTTGCAGAAGGTTCACATTTTCCCTAGTCTTCCTTTTACCACCAATGTACCCATAAAAACTTGTGTCTGTGCCATACATAAATATATGAAGGTGAAGTATATACCTAAAAATAAGACACCTAATTTCTATATTCTGCCAAAGGACAATGAAACAATACCTAGAAGGCCACAAGGAAAGCTTCCTTGCTGGAAGCAAAGGCTGTATTAGAGAAAGCCCTGGATTCAGGAGCCACTTCTAAACCCACTATCACAGACAAGTGTTACAGGTTCAGAATGCAAGCTTAATTGCAAAAACCAAAAATATTTGACAAAACAGAAAAATGAGCAGATAACATAATCCATTCTCAGGGCACAGATCTACAGACAGACCTTCAGATTAACTGCTTAATTTTCTGATATCAAGCAAGCTTAATTAAGCATGAGCTAGGAAATAAGACTATTCAGTCAAAGCAAGAGTCTCATTTAGTGAAGAATCCAATAAACTTTCCTGATGCAAAACTGTGGCCTTTAAAATACATGAATTCAGTCAGAAGGACACTTCTGAGAGCCAAGTATCAGTTACTTAGACTTTGTTTCAGTTCTACCAAAGCCTATTTCAAAGATATAAACCTGTGGCAGACTCAGAGCCTGATGACAAGTATCATCAGGCCATCCAGAAACTCTATGACAGTAAGAGCAAAAGGAAAACCTCTCGTGTGATGACTCCAGGATTTCTGTGCTAACCTCCCCTAGTCTGGCAGTTCTGCCTTATCACATTGTCTTAAACTTTGTCAGTCAAGAAGGGCAGTTAATTTCAGACTTAAAAACTTCACACTGAGGTATGCTTTAAGAAGGAAGTTGTGTTTTAAAAACTGTCAGTGAAATGCATTAGAAAGCATTTCTAATTTGACAGTTCTACCCTATCAGTTGCTGTTTCTTCAGCTGCTTATACAAAAGATTTAATGAAATTGACACATAATCTAGAAATATTTATTCCCTTAAGTGTTTTGTTCTTTCTACCATAATATTTTTTATGTGTTTGCTTTGGTCTCAAAGGAATCAATGTCTTTGTGGCCATGCTTTGGGCATCTGCATGTTTCTCTGCTATGTCCTTAGAAGTCTGAAGTCATTATCCAACTGACCAAAGCCATAAGCTTTGAACATCAGCTGTCAATCACAGGGGAAACCAAGAAAAAAACAGCAGCATAAAAGCAATTTCTATTAGATATTAAATCCTCATACAAGAGCAATGTTTTTAACAAAGTTAGTGGTGGAAAAAACATTAGATTTCACAACTTATCAATAAAAATTCCAACAAAAACCACATAAACCCAAAGGAAAGTAGATTTTACTGGTTCCATGCTTCCATAAATAATGTTAATGTGGATCCTGAATAACTTCCTTGCTTTTCTTTACCTTCTCTGGGTTTCAGCATCACGACTGTTAAGGACGGAAGTAGACAGTGCTATCCACTGCAGAAACATGTGATATTAAATAAATATTAAAGAACTTCTGAGTCAGATAAGAAAAAACTATAGTGGAAGTGATAATGACCACAGATATATATTCTATACAAAGAATTACTGCATCCTTTCCTTGCAAGTTGCACCATATTCTATCTTGCATTTAAGTTGTCACTGAAAACACTCTTACATTAACATGGTCCAGTTTCAGACTTCAGTGTGGGAATCAGTCTAAGAGAATATACTAAGCTCTAAGAATAATGAATGTACTACATCTGAAACACCAAAGCAAACTACTATTGTGTATAAGACTCCAGTTTTCACTTTAGAGACCTACATAAATTCTTAAAGAACAGCAGAGTTGTCCAAGTGGATCTAAGAATTCATAGCAGTAAGATCTTAAAAACTCTTATAAATCCATGGCCATAGGAATGATTTTTCTAGTACCAGTGTAAGTTCAAAAATCAAAATATTTTATTCAGGTATCTAACAGAGAGTCCTAGAGATTCAAAGTTACCCTAATTCCACTGTGCTGATATATAAAAATCATTTAACATCAGATACCTGGACCAGTTTTCTTCTCCTAAGAACATCATGGGCATGTAAGCATGGCAAGTCAAACCCTAGGATGTTT
The DNA here is from genome assembly GCA_024336885.1 of Actenoides hombroni. Lineage (NCBI taxonomy): Eukaryota > Metazoa > Chordata > Aves > Coraciiformes > Alcedinidae > Actenoides > Actenoides hombroni. The sequence goes on from WUAM01000431.1 coordinate 490,789, forward strand.
CCTGTATGCACTTAATCAGTGTGACTTAAGCAGGGTCAGCATCTGACTGCTTTTAATTTGAAATGCTTTATGAGAGACAGACGAGTTGATAGCTGATTTGTTCATGTCAGACATGCAAGCCTGCAACTTGGCAGTGCCTCTAAACAGCCCTTCCTTTTTCCTGTCCCATTCACCATTTATTGTGAATGGAGGTGGTAGGCATTGTTGGATTTAAAGATTTTCACTAGTGGTTTGTCACAAAACAGCTTTACTTACTGAAATTAGTTGGTTTTAATGAACTCCCAGTGAAACCCTGCAGAGATAATGGAGGAAGATGACTTCCAAGGTGTGGACTAGTCTCAACAAGCAAACCACCTCAAAGGACATCTAGTTTTTCCTAGAGCCACAAATCCCAAGCCGCTCTTCCAGACAATAAAGTGGATGCAAAATATGTCTTTGGGGATTTTGCTTGTTTTGCTTCTTTCACATTTCTCTTTTGTAGTAAATGTCAGAATTTCTACTTTTCCTTCTGAAGTGGAAGGTAGAAGTTTGGAGGATAGGGTGCAACAGAAATGTGCCAACCAGCTCTATTTTTGATAGTTTCATGGTCAAACACTTCATTTGGTTTACTTCAGATTATACAAAACTGGGAAGTGCTTATCTTCTGCTAACCCTTCTGAAGATCTGTCTCTTTCTTCAGAGCACTAAATGCTAACCCATATCGATAAAGGCTGTCACTCACTTTCCAAAACAGAGCCCCCCTCATCACATAGTCTCCTCAGTGCTGTCTGTCTAGTTAAGACTGAAGCAATTTCAGCCAGGGACAGTGTATGAGGGCAAAGTATGCTCTGTATATTACTCAAAATCTTGCCTGTCAAGAAAATCTAAAGTGCTATACAAGTGCTTAAGTTTAAGGCTTCAAGTAACATCATTATATTTCAGAGTTTCTGAGACTGAGGCTTCCGTTCAGGATGAAACTATCACTTATGGTATATTAAATACATATATATCTGTATATAACAATGTCTGATCTTGTGGTAATGACAGATTCATTGAAAAATGTGTGAAAATATTTATAGGGGAGGAATTTTAATGTCTGAGTGAAGATAAATCCCAGCTATTGAACTATTCAGCCCTGAAATCTTACAAAAATGTCAATCTTTTGGGGTGGGGGGTAGCAAAAAGCTGAGCTTTTCTATCACAGATTATTTGTACATGCTGTTATCAGGGTTATACTATCACGTACAGGCTTGCCATCTTTAAATGAAAAAAAGTCTACTGCTGAGGCTGCAAAATTATTAGTGAAAATTTCAAAAAGTAAAGTCTAAAATAAATTTCAAGTTAATTAAAACCTGATAATAGAGGTTGTGGATGTGAAGTGTATTCTATACTGAACTGACAAGTGCCTGGGAGAAATTTGGGGAAAAAAAAAGTAAAACAAACCAGTCTTTCATTTCACAGAAACAGTAAGTTTCCATGATTTTCATAGCACATATGTTCTCTTGGGTAAGTGCAGTTTGAAAGGAGTAACAAGTACAAAGCAGCTACACACCCTAGTGTTATTAGTACTGGGAAGTTTCTTTCACTGCTCACAAGAATTTCACTGTATAAACTCAATGGTACGTTCCTCTATGTACGACTTCAGCACGTTAGTTGCAGACGCTCAAGAGAAATGATGTCAGACTTCCACACTTGCATCTCTGGGGCTACCCTAGAAGTCCACTAGAGCAGTTAAAACCTTCTGGTTGTAAAAGAAGAGTCAACAACAGAAGCACCCTCTTCAAAATACTAGAGTAGACGGAGTCAATAGGGCAATCTCTCTCTCCATCTAGTGACACAACAGAGAGGCAACAGGCAGTAGTAATGGTGCTACCACAGAGGCTGCACTTCCACCCAAAGGCTGGTGCAAGTAAACTAAAACTCTCTCAAATGCCAGCCTGAACAGACAAAAATGCTGCTCTGACCTGACTACAGCTTGGAAACAACCACAAAGACCATATATTTTCCATGATCCTTTTTCTTCTTCTATAATAAGCAGCTTTTTCTGACTCTGGGCCTCAACACCTTCCTATCTTCCTTTTCAGCAGTTTTGTATTAGGCAGAGACATTACTTCACTCTAATCCCTCCATAATCTCATAGTTGGCATTATATCTGGACTAGCAATACCATTAGCACTGGGCTTTGGACCCCATGCCACATTTGTTTCAGATTTAAATGTAGGTGATAAAGTCCCATAGATTTCATAGAAGGAAGATGGAAGTATTCCTGCAAGGAAGTGGCCTTACAAGTTTCCTGCGTTGCAAAGTAATCCTAATTTAGATTTTATCAAGCAACACAGAACCAAGACTCTGTTTTTAGAATGGGAGAAATACACTGATACTTAAATCATGTAAAAATTGCTAGTACTTCAGACTTGAAAGTCCTGCCTCCTGTTCATAATGTTATCCATTTCAATAACATTGATAACACGTGACCAGCAGACTCTTGAAAGGAAATAGGTTGGCTTTTCCTTACCCGGATTTTTGACTCAGTTCTCTTTCACTGTTGAGAAGCACCATTTCTTCCTTATTTTCTTGTTCTGTGGCTACATTATTTCCAAGTCTCTGTTGAGAATTTGCTTCCCATGCATCGTTACCAACAACAACCTGCAACACATGCGTTCCTGTGATGCCCAAACTCTTGTCCTCAGTAGTCAGGCTGTCTGAAGGAGAATAGCCTTCATATTTAAAAGATTTCTGAAGGGGCGTTTCTACCTGAAATTCTGCCCAAGTGTCAATACTCAATTCCTGTGCTACAACAGCTGCTGTTTCTTTGCCAGAACATCCAGACCCTGATTTTGGCATCTCTGACTTGGCAGAAATTTCTTCAGGTGGTAAGTCGCCGGCTTCATTCTGGCCCAATATAATCCAGCCCTCATCTTGGCCACAGCTTGTTTGTGATCTCCTTTCATGATACAGTTTTTGAGGCACAACAGAAGAACTTGTCTCTTCTAAATGAAGAGAGTCCCATTCAGTGCAATCTTCCCTTTCATTTGTAATGGAGATTGGCTGAAAGGTATCCAAGGAACCTGGTGAAAAGTCTTCATGAAATTCTGTTTGTTCAGCTACATTAGCTTCTTGAAATGCAAAATCACTTTCATTTCTTTCAAGGCTATCTTTAGTTGAAGGTGTATGTTCTTCCTCAGTAATAAGGATGTAATCCATGTCCAGTGAAGTTGGATCTCGGTGCACATGCATCATCACATCTTCCTTACCTCCTGTACTTTTCATTTCAGAGCTCTCAGAGGAATTTCTCAGCTTATTTTCCTTACAAAGGAGGGAGACAGTGCCAGCTTCTAAAAAAACAGGCAAACAAAAACTTTTAGTTTTTTAATTCCTATTTCAGTCACCATGATTTATTTAAATCAGTACAGTGAGATAAAAGTCGTCTTAGTTTGCTTTGCTCTGTTAATGTGTACTTGAGTTTTATAACATCATCATCGTTATCATTATTCTCAAAGATTATACATTAACACTGCAATCATTCCTAAGGGGCAAATGATTCAGCGTCCTATATGCTAGGTCCTGTACAAACAATAGAAATAATGTTCCCACTTCAATGTTTAAAATTTTTAGGTCTGTCTAGAAGGGTCATGCTAGAGGTCTTCCTAAAGTACAGAATTTGTACATCAGGAAGACACACAAACTTCAAACTCCACTCAAAGTCTCATCATTCAGCAGTAATACTGCAGACATTTCCTTCTTTCTTTGTTCTATGAACTTGCTCTGGAAAGCCGGTTTTCTTACCATCAGGTGATCTTTTGTCTCCACCTGCCGGTGAGTCGAAACCAGTTGTTACAGCTTCAGATACTCCTACTGCAATCTCAGAAGTTCCTAGTGATACTTCAGGCTTGGAGAGTAAAGATTCTGATGTGTGATTTTCCTGAGGGCACTCTGTGGATGATTCAGACACCTGATCTTGAATACTGCTGTCTTTGGTCATTAGGATGCCTTTTGCACCTTCTGAAGGAGTTGGCAAGGGTAAACATTTTTCCAAAGAAACACTGTCACAGAATGGCTGCTGTAACAAGAGCTCATCCTTTGTACACTCTCTGTTGCCAGAAGGTTCAGCATCAAAAGATACATAAGCCAGTGGGGTACACACCACTGGTGATTGGTCACTGGGCATTTTCTTAAACACAAAAGCACCATTTTCAATTACATCTTCAGATTCTTTTGCTATGTCATCAACCAGTTCATTATTTGAATAAGATTCATGGCCTTCATTACCACCAGGCAGAAAGGATTTGGGAAAGAATATCTGTTTATCCTTTGATTCCCCTTCTGCTGCTTCACTGCCTACTGCTGTTGTCATGTTCATTCTGCCACACATGCTTGTCAGGACATCAGCCACTGATGTGTTCCTTTTGTTATGTTCTAACCCTGTCTTAGATTCATCCACACATTCTTCTGACATGTCTAGCTCAGCACTAGTTGCTGCTGTATGATCAATATCAGGATATTTTCCAACTTCACCCAAGGCACTAATTTCTTTTAAGGTTTTTTCTGGCCTATCTGGTAAAGTGAAATCCATGGGAACCAATGGCATTTGGGAGGTAGCTATTTGAACTATATCAGTTGTTCTTTGATGGCTTGCAGGAGTAAATCCTTCATGGAAAGTGTCTTTCAGATCTAAGGACATTACTTGTAAAACTTCATTGGTAATTTCAGCCGACTTAGTTGGGACAGTAACAAGTTTATTTACTGAACCATATTCTTCCAAAATTGCAAATTCAGGAGTCTCTTGAGTATTAGAAGATATTAGCTGATAGGATTCATCAGTCTTTCCCTGTTCATAGTCCTGAGGGCTAGCACTTTCAGACTGTGTCTCTACCTTCTGCATTACTAGCTGACACTCTGAATCGAAATCTGCCTCTTGACTCATATTTGACCGTGTATGAATTGGCTGACTATCTTTGTCTTCAGGCTCCGCCCCAATCTGAGAAGATGAGACAGAGGCATGCTTAGCTTCGTACTCCTGGCACACATCAGGACTGCTTGATGCCTCTGAACTATTGTCTTGGTTACAGTGACTTAGTATATCAGGATTTTCACCATCTGATTTCAAAGTGACAATCTGCTCAACATTAATCCACAGGTCAGGTTCCACTGAAAACAGCTGATTACTTTCTTGTGTGTTATCCTGTAAAATATCTGGGATAAGTGTAGTCTTGGGAATTAATATGTTCCACCCTGGACTTGAGTTCTCTTTCATTTCAAAAGATAAGTCTTCTACAGTGAAAGCACCTGGCAGGGAGTTGTGCACCTCTAATCTTTCACTGGTATCCCACTGCTGTTCTTGAGGAATAAGACTTACATTTGCCTTACTGTCTTTTGGTAGATTCAGTACAGTGATTTCTTGGGCTGATATATTTGGCATACCTTGTTCCTCATCTGAAAAAGGATTCTGTGGAGTCAGTTGCTCTTCCTCATCTGTAGGAAACAACTGCTCCTTCAAGCCCCTTTCTTCTTTATCCAATATGAAAGGATCAAGTTGTTTGAATGGTTCAGTGTCTTGCTTTATTTGACCACCAGGAATATTCATAGGATGTACTAGCCTTTCATTTTCTTTCTCACCACAATGCAGGAGGGGAGGCTGACTTCCATCATTACTTGCATTAGTGAAATGTGCTTCTATTAGTTCTTCATCTTGTGAAGGTGGTCCCCAGGAGTCCTCCTTACTTACTACCTGGTTTGTTGCAGAGTGACTTGAAATAGAATACTGATCTTCCAATTGCTTTTCTTCACAAGGTTGTGAATTCCACCATTCTGAACTATCATCTGGAAAAACAGATGTTGCTTCTGTGGGTTTTGGATCAGTTCTTAAATCAGCTTCCAATGACATACTCCACATATCTACAGCTTTTGAATACTCTTCTTTATCACCAACAGCAAAAGTCGGTGTAGTATCCTCATTCATTTGATACAAATATGAGTCTTCTCTGATACCTGTTTTTTCACTGACAATATCCTCCTGAGCTTTTTTCTGAAATGCTTCCCAGTGACCCAAATATTCAGCAGTCTCATTGAACTCCATTATAGTCAAGTCCTCCTGCAATACTTTCCTAGCTTTAATTGTTTCAGGATTTTCACTGAGGATGCCCACCTGGACCTCCTCTCCTGCCTTAGTTTTTACATGTAAATTGTCTTCATTTGCTTCAGGAGTTGTTGCACTGGACTGATCATAATCCTTTCCAATTTCAGATGCTTTGTCCTCTTTATTTTCATATGTGGAATCTTCATGAATTGCTTCTGAACGTGCCTCTGAATTCTCTGAATCCTCATTTATGTCAGGACTTGATAAAGAAGATACAGTATCATCATCTACATGGGCATTCCAAAAACCTAAGCTTTTAGGAACTTTATTCTGTTCAGCACTTTTTCCATATCCTTCTTTATATTCATGCCCAAATTCATTTCTTTCAGAAGCATCTTCAAGATTTTTACTACTTTTAACATCCCACATAACTCTACTTCCTTTATCATGACTGGCAACTGGAAGCTCTCCCCACACATTCACAGATGAATCACTTAAATCAGGACTTGTTCCACTTGAGTGTGCATAATCATTTATTGAATCACTCCACACATTATCTTCTTCTAAATAACTTTTGATCTGTATGTCCTTTGAAAGGCTACTTGTGGTGTTTGCCATGTCAAGGACTTCACTTGCCTCAGGACTTGCTCCAGGAGATTGCAAATCTTCACATGGCTGCGAATTCCAAGCAGTTTGGGGAAAACTGTCATTAAGCATTACACATGGCTCTCGGCAAAGATTATTATCAGGTTCTAAATTTTCAGAGGTTTCATTTCTCCCAGAACCAATTTCATGTGAAAATGAATTTTCCACCATAGACATGTCTGTAATGTCAGGAACACTGACATATCCAGAAGATGGACTCTTCTTAAACTCATCTATGAAAGACTTTTGATGAATCATGTTCAGTTCTGAGCTATTTTTGGAAGATACCAACTCAGAATTACAAATGCCTGAATGGTTAGGAACAACTTCACGTAAGCCCTCTTTCACGTCTCCCAGTGCTTCCTGTGGTTCATTTGTCAAAGGAATTGATGTCTCTAGGGAAAAAACACTCTTCCCAGAGTCATTCCAGATGCCTGAGCTTCTGGGCATTTTATAAAAAATATTTTCAGGATTATCACTACCTTTATCAGAACTTTCAGAGATACTTTCCATCTCAGGACTCATTGCATCCTCTGTCACTGTAGTCTCCTTTTCAGCTTTCTCAGAAAGCAGCTGTGATTTTTCACTATAATTGCAATTTTGTGGTCTGGCATTATCAAAAGATTCATAATTTCTGCCTCCCTCAGAAGCACTTGAAGAAGATTCTAAATTATTCTGTGACAAGCATTTCCTCTCTTCCTGACTAACTGGATTACTTTGATGGGAAAATGAGTCACTCTTTGTGACTAACGCTTCCAAATTAACACTATTCCTAATTTTTTCTGGGGAGTTGGGAACTTCAGTTGTTGATCTGTTTTCTTCTGAATCTGTGTTACATGAAGATTCACTGTCCTCTTGCACTGGTTTATTACAAATGTCACTAATCATTTGCTGTCCACTTATCTCAGCTGTTCTCCCATACTCCTCTTTTCCTTCCTGAGAGATGACAATGGCATTGTCCCAGCGTTCCTCACAACCCTGTTCACTCCGTAAACTCCACGAATTCAGCTGCTGTGCTGGATCCTGACTATCCAAGTTTTCATCAACAATGTTTTGTGCTGCCTTCTTACTAAATTTCTCACTCCCCATGTCACATATTCCCAGATGTAAACCATTGCCAGTGTCTGAAGTTGTTGTGTAAGTGTCTGTGTCCTCTACAGGAACACTGCTCACCGTTTCTACATTTTCAGCTGCAGTCTGTGTAGTATTTAATTTGTTCTGTGATGGTGATAAGTCATTCACTGTTTCATTGTATACCAGTGTTATTCTTCTGCTTTCAGATATAGAAAAATTTTTTTCACTGGTATGTATCCCAGTTGAAAAACTTTGATTATCTGTTTGTTCTGAATTAAGAAAAGGCTTAGCAGAGGGAGAAAGAGCAGTAATTTCCAAATTTCTTTCTTGTAACTGGTTGACATTATTTAGGGGAGTGTTCCAGATATCTGTGTTTCTGGTGTTTGAAAAATGCAGGTTTCTAGGAGATAATGGTTCCTCATTTGCTTTCTCAAGTACTTTTGGCTCAGCCAAATTTGAATTTATCAATTTATCAATAGCTGTTTCTTCATCAAAATCTTTGTCCTCATTTTCTCTTTCATATTCTACATATGTAGGTGATATATATGAATCAGATGTTGAATAATTGGTGTCTGGTGGAGAAACAACTAAATCTTCACCTATGTTTAATGAACTAAGGTCAGAATGTTTATACAAGAAGTTATCATCCCATGGCACCACTACTTCTGTTACCTCTTTTCTGATATTTTTATCATACATATTCCAGGTCTCTATATTTTCAAACTGTTTTGGTCTATGTTTAGGGTCACCAAATAAATTTTTTTCCTCTGTTTGGAGCTGAGAATTATTTTGCATATTGTTGAAAACAGAATTTGTATTTTCAGATTTTCCATATTCTTCTACTGAACAATATCTTTCTTTGTCCCAGGCTTCTGGAGATACATGGATAGGGGGATTTTCAGCCTCATTGTCTGCTGTGAATTCTGAAGAATCTGATAAACTAGTTTTTGATATGGTCCATTTCTCAGGAATACTCACTTGGGTTTTTTCTCTATCCAGTCTGGATATGTTCCATACATTTTCTGAGGATCTAGCAGTATCTCCTGCATCAAACTTGGTCCAGACTTTGTAAGAGTCTCCAGCTAACTGTCTACCTTTCCCTTCACCACTACACCATGCATCTGATATGACAGGTGTTGGCTGACTGACCTTCCATGGGTCGGTAAAGCTCTCTGGTTGTTGATTTGTCTCCTCTAAAGAAGCGGTTTGCAAATGTGAATCTTCATTGTTTTTATTTTCATTCTCATGGTTCCAATTATTTTGTTTAAACTGATTATCCCACAGACCTGCTCTCATGTATTCCATTTGCTTTGGCTGTTTTTGGAGGAATACAGAATCTGAGGCTCTTCTGTCAATATGTTCTCGCGGCAAGGGACTTTCTTTACAATCTTTCCATAATACAGGGCTTTGAAATACAGATTCCTGCTCACTTGAACTCCATGCATCAGCATTTCTGGACTCTAGGTCAAAGCCATCCCACCAACTCCCATATCTAACACGAGACTGAGAATAATTTGTGCCATCTATTTCATTAATTTTTTTTATGACATCTTGTGGGAAAAATAAAGGCTGCCCATTATCTAATGGTGAAGTTTCTACAAGACTGTTCATAGGAGTTGGTGGAATTCTTGAATCAACAGATTTCAATATTTCTGGTGAAGGCGAATCACCTTCAACTAAATCGATCAAACTTGAAATTTTCTCACATGTTTCTCCTGGATTCTCATCAAAGTCATCTAAATTGCCTTCCTCATTTGTTGTCAGAAGTAAGTCAGTTGAATAATTTGCTGTATCACTTTCTAGCAGGTTTGCCTCATCAAGCTTTTTCTGCACAGTGAGTTGTCCTTCTGATGAATCACTGTTAAGGAAATAGTCATCAGCTGGGGAACAATCAACAGAACGAGAAGATGACTCTGATGGAGCTGTAACCACGGGTCCTAGATCAAAATTGAAAAGATCAAAGTTATCACTATTGTCTCCAGACTGAGGTTTTTGTTCTTCGGCTATTGCTCCTTCAGGAATAGGGCTATAGGAATCAAAGCCAGGCAGGAGACTGTGGTGGGAAGCAGCACCTTCTGCAACAGGGCTGTCATCACTAAGGAAAACAGAACTCTCTTTGGAAGACCGGCTGCTTCTAATGGTAGCCAATCCACTGTCCGGACTTACGAGATCCACATTAACATCAACATGGGCTTGCACAGATCCATTCAGATCTTGAGGATTTTCTATAAAGTTGGCAGAACTGGGCTGTGGTTCTACATCAGAACCATATAACTCCATAATACCAGAAGATCCTTGTGAAAGTGGAGCACTTCCAGCAACAGCTTCAGTAGAAGAAGTTCTACTGTTTGATACCATTTCTGGTTGTCTTCTATTTATAACTTCCTTAACTAGGAGAAAAATTTGATCACAGGTCACCAAAGAGTTTTCTTGATGATAAATGAGAATTTGGTCACATCCACATTCTACAGGATCCAGCTCCAAACAAGGATTCTGACATTCTTCTAATTCACAGCAGATCTGTTGAAAAATGGGATGTTTCAAAATCCATTGTAATCACACACACAGGGCACATATTGACTACTCTGTCTTATAACACAGCTATACCTATCTATTCCTATTAATCTATTTCTTGGCCATTTCACTGTAACAGCCTTATTACATACCCTAAACAGATTAAATATTAAAACAGAAGATCAATGCAAAATATATACTATATAATTTATCAGCATATTTACTTGAAATTATACCATCTGATTTCCAAATCCAGTTTTCTTTAGTAAAAGAAAATCCAAATAAATGTTTAGTTGTTGCCTTAAGGAATCTGAGCAAAATATGTTATGGTACATGAGAAAAGTATTTCTAAAATGAGATAAGTAGGTTAATAAAATAAATACACTTATATTTACCTTGAAAGCAATAGAGTCATTTAGCCACCTGCCCCTAAAATTAAAGTTTTTAAGACTGAGAAAAAGGTTCAAGAAGTTGTCACTGAGATGATTTCTTCCATTTGGGGACAAATATAGTGAAAAAAAATGGACAGCACCTGGCTCTGGCTAAATGAACAACCTAGTAATAACTTGGCTTCATTTCAGAACTTAAATTCTTTAGTGATAACAGAAATGAGATCTAGTCATTACCATTTACAATGTGTTTGCTCATCCCTCACTGCCAAAGACTCATTTTGTGCTTACAACACAAAACCAGGCAAAAAATAGTGGAAAAAAAAAATCATTCTGTGTTAGCTAAATTGAAAAATCTTCTCTCTATGTATATTTCTTGTAACCATATAGTTTCTCTGTTACAGTGGTCTGAAACATCATAAATACAAAAATCTTTCATTTCGCATCACATAAATTTCAGCCATTTCAAATAGCTACTCAGGTGCCAGTCAACTGTTGATACTTTTTGACCTCACTCAATTACTCAACACTTTGGTATATACTACTTTAACTAAAAAAACCAAAAAATCCACAACATATTTTTTCAGGAAAGACATTATTCAATTTTTTTTCCAGGTACTTACTTGATTGCCTAGCTCTAAGTTTTCGGAGTATACTGCTATTTGTCGTTTTGCTTGCTTCTCATCTGACAAACAGTTGGTCAAAATGACAAGTACATCAAACCCATATTTATCTATGCATGTTTTCAGATCACCAACAAGACTCCTGTGTAGCACGCAGTCCTGAAATTATGGTAAGAAATGAAATGTCAGCATCTGTTCCTTGCAATTTCTATCCAAATTTGTGGTGAAAACAGCCTAAAATGTTAATAAGCACTAGTGTCTGCAACTGGCAGAAGAATTCCATTCAGTTCTCTAAAGAGTTATGTGCTTAAAAAAGAAAATAAACCAAGAACCAGTCTCCCAACACAGTAATGGACTTTTATTTCTGAAGAATGCTAAAATATTAAATGTAGTGTTTGCCTTCTTGAAACTGCTGCCAAAACAGAATTCTTACTTGTTCCACTACTTGCTTTTGCAAGGTTGCTTAAGAGTATTGAGTTACTATTTCTTGCATAAAACCCCTTTCTTGTTAGAGAAATAAAAAATATTTTATAAAATTTGTCATGTCAATATTTCATTTAAAATATTAGATATTAAAATA
>WUAM01000431.1:516278-530197 GCA_024336885.1 Actenoides hombroni
TACAGGAAGCATGGCATGCAAATTCTTTATCTTCCAATACATTCAGTAGCCAGGCCAATTAGTTTCCAAAACCTTTTGGTGAGGGTGATCATGGTAGGTTGGTATCACCTCTGCAGCGTAACACAAGTTTACAATGGGCTTTACCAACTGTCAGCAATCCCAGTCTGTGCACTAGTGACTACACAACTGACTCTCCTTGCACCATTACTCTTCCAAGCCCTTAAATCCTGAACCAAGCCTAATCTGTCAGGTAAATCATACAGTAATGCTGTTAATAAAGTAAATAAATAGAATTACAGATAAATTCAATAAATAACACTAAACATTAACAATAAAATAAATATAAAGCAAGATAACAGCACATATTTGCATTTGCCACAGGCACTCCATGCATAGCTGTAATGCCTTAAAAAACATTTGCTTTTCCTCTGCTTCATGAATGCAGTCATGCATTGTCACTGATGCATCTTTCTAACACAGTAAGGAAAGAAACAAGTACTTCTCAGCAATGTCAAAGCAAAATTTCATCTAACAAAGCAAGCAGTTTATCTGCTAAATTTTGTACTGCTGCACATTGACTGAACTGTAGCCTGTTGATAATCTGAGGTTCCAGAACTAACGTTTTGAATACAATTCTTTAAATGTTGAATTTGTGTTGTCTGAACATGGAAGTAAAAGAAGTAATGACAGGGTGGTAGGCTGGTAAAACTGCTAATACACTTACAGAGAAAATGTACTTGAAATATATTTAAATCTTACTAAATCAATGGAACTGAAGTAATTAATTGAAGTAAAAAGTATGTGCATGAGCATCTTATTAATTAGGCCCATAGTTAAGGCTTTCTATCCTGCTGGCTTCTTTCTAGAATAGTCTCACTTCAACCTCTGTGAAATTGATGTCTTTAAATTCAGGGCATAATTTATTAAAATGCTAACATGTAAATGAGAAAGCTGGGCTCCAAACAGCACCCAGTCTTCTTTCAAACCATGAAAAAAGTCCACACGGAATGACAGGAGGGCTTTACCTCTGCTACAGTGTGTGTTGCTAAACCATCTACTGCTGAATGATAGAGAGAGGCATGTAGTGGAATGCATATTATCACAATCATAACATAACTGATAAATAGTAAACTAAAGGCTCTTTTAACAACTTGCACATACTACTCTAATTTTATACTCTTGCTAAAGACAACACCAGAATAAAGCGGTACTACTACAGCTCTTTTGATGAAGATACTTGTATCACAATCCTTAAAAAAAGAAAATTTATATCCCAAATCTGCAAAAGAAAATGAGACAGAATGGTCCAGAGCTAGAGGGCACTGAATTATCTCTCTTTACAGTAAAGCACAAACCCTTCTATTCCTCCGCCTTACAAAAGGACTATGGCTCTGCTGTATAGTTCAGCAGAATAACAGTCTTACATACAAGGCATGGTTTACTCCCACCACTGTGCTTCCATCAAGAAGGAGATGAAGACCCTTTTAGCAAAAAGCTTCTTGCAGATACCAGACAGGAGAAAGAGGATATGGCAAAGCAACTGAGAACAGGTAGAAGGAGAATGGGGAAAGGAGGGTATCCACAAAATTGACGTATAAGTTTATACCAGAATATTACCTATAAAGAAATCAACATTATGTTGTGTTCATTGAATAAAACATTAGAAAACACGAGGCACAGGAAGAAAGGGGAAACAAAGTATATGCTATAATGAGTATTGTATCATCTGAGTACGAGCATTACCAAAAAATAGGAGCAGACAAGATGTCTTGATTACAAGACATTTACATTCGATTGCTTTATCAAGCTTTAATCCTTAATTTTTGTTCACCCACCAGGTGGTGCCCTTGCAGCATCCATGAACAAGCGAAGTCCGTCCATACCTCAGTCTACAAGCACAGACACATAGACATTTCACTCCGTGGGTTTTCATACCTGTTTCTGAAGGGATAGTTTTGATATAACAGTGACACTTGAACTGTCCTTAAAAGAGGATAGTTTTCAGAGAGTTCTCAGCATACAGATTTTTCAAAATCTCATTAGAAGTCTGACTAATTTTGGTAGCATGATCTAAAGGCCTTGCCTACCTCTATGGCAGCTGGTAGCCACTGTGGAATCTGTATCTGGGAGCAGGAGGAGAATGACAGTTTGGCATCAATTAAGAGAGTGCATAAATTCTTAGAAAACACTGGAGATTTATTTCATTGCCTGAAACATGTTTTTTAACCTGGAAATACTTAATCTCTGCAGAGTTGTGTATTTCTCCCACAGTGATGGAGAAAGCTTTGCAGCTGTTCAGATTAATGTGTTCCTGTTTGTCCACTGACATTTAAACTGGAGGATACAGAGCATTCTTCAAAGCTTGATTGGCCCACGGAAGGAAAATGTGTAATCAGTGTTAATCTCCTAGTCTATTACTACTGTCTTTCATAATCTACATATATTTTACAAAATTCTTTAGAAAGAAATGCTGTCAGAGCAAATGATGCATCAAATTCAAACAGGCCATCAAGATTGCTAATGGATTTTAATAGCAGCTATTACAGCATAATGGTATTTTCCCAACAGCTGTTTGTTTATAAAATTTTCAGTTTACAAGACCTTTATGTCCAATCCCAGGAGACATCCCTCAATTCATTTATAATCATTTGGTTCAACCTACACATAAATACTGTCTTATTCGCATTGGGTGTGTTTGTACATGTGTATGAGACATGAACAACTACCGCACCAATAAAAATGATGGGGAACCTTACAACCTAAACTAATTAGTGTTTATGTTTTGACTTTAACAGAAAATAAGTGGTTTATATGCTTCTTTTCCCGCTCTTAAATAGCTCACTGCAGCTAAGAAACAGCTGCCTGGCTTATAGCCTATTTTATGTCTCAAACTGACATATGATTATTTGCTTAGTTCCATGTAGCTTCATCTGTTTAAGACTCTGAAACACAGTGCTACATGTCATGAGGGCATAACTGGGGCAACTGGCCAGCAATGGCATAATGGCACAATGTGGCTATCAGAAGTAGTGGAGAAGCATTAGACCAAAAGATCTTGACAAGCTTCCAAAATTGATCTAAGCTGGAAGATCTGCCAGAGATAAAACAAAAAAAAAAGCATGTCTTGTTTCATGTTTGGGGTTTGTTTTTATTGTTGGATTTTTTTGTTTGTTGCAGGTTTGTTTGAAGTATGGTCACATTTTCAGCTATTTATTAGATCTAAAACCAGGAAGAAATAGGAACGTAGGTCCCTGACATGCTTCTCCCATTGAGTCATGTTCAGAACTGAACCAAATGAGTTGGGTTTTTTAAGAAGTAATGAGAAGATAACTAGGAATGCAAGGTAACTATGAACTGAGCAGAAAAACTGTTAATTTTATTGAATGAGAAATTTTAGACATTGCACACTTGCAGAAGGCTGTTTGTCTGTCTTTCTTCCTGATTCTCAAAGCTGCCTATGTAATATAAATATTTAAATAACAGTTAATGCTGAAGTTTGGATAAATGCCTTTTAGTATATGTACTAAAGGATATGTTTTTTCCAGAAACAGCTAGACCTGGTCAATTTTGCAGCCATGTTCTTAGCAAATACCCTACTAAAAACAAACACTGAAGAATTTTCGAGGATATAGGGCAAGACAGAAAAATCACACTTCACTTTAAACAATTCTCTCTTTGGACACTAGATGCCTCCACTTTTCCACAGAAGAAAGCTACCACTAAAATTCTCAGCCAAGCCTGTCATTTCCACAATACAGAAACAGAGGAGCTGGTATGGAGTAAGCAGAATATGAATAAACAAGCTGTTAAGTGGGTGCTGGTTTTGAGTAGTTTTACGTAGCCACCTTACAGAAAAAGGCACCTTTCATTCATACTATAAATATTCTCCTGTGTTCTCCTGGGTAAGTAGCTCATCAACTACAGCCAGACTCTGTAGATTCACATTCTACTCCTGTGCTTGCTAATCTCTGTGGTCTGATAAGCACTTAGCTGTCTCAAGTAATTAGGTAGTTTATTAAAAGAAGAATCTTTCAATTTTTTTTCATGGGGTCCCTTGGCATTCATGGAGATTTCCATGGAGAGCCACCACCTTCTCTTTCTAGTCCTTTCAATATTGCACCATCATTTACCACTACTATTTGGCTTTCTCTGTTTTTCCACATCCATTCTGCAAAGCATAGTTAGTAGCAGAAGTTTTCATGACAGAAGACATACTAGAAAGTTAACAAAAATGTTGTTTCTCCCAAGGCACACTGTCTAAGGTCTTTTGTCTTCCTCCATGTTTGCCAAGAGAGTTATGGTCAGATCTAGTTCTGGGTTTACAGCTGGTAAGAGGAAAGTAATAAGAAAGCACAAACTGAATATGATCAAGTAAAAAAGAAGTACTTTCTATCTCTAACCATCTATAGAAGACTTGGGCTTAAAAAAAAATAATCCACAGCCGATATTTATAAAACATCTGACACCAAAAAACAGACAAAATCACCTCAAGCCTGACTTAATGGTTACTAGTAACATATTAGCATCATACTGGAAAGAGTGTTTTGTTCATGGAAGAGTCACTCTTTGAGAACAAGCAGTGATGCTTTGGAGTGGGCTACCCAGAAAAATACAAGAAAAAATTACTGATTCAAGACTGGTATTTCTGATGGTTACAAGTAGATTCTTCTGTCTTACATAAGGACCTCGTGCCTATGGATATGTCACTGAATATCTTTGATTTGCTTTAACTGAAGAAAGATTATTTATCTGTTAGTTCTGGAACTCTGAGAAATTGCTAGGTTTAAGCTTCAAGAACTTACCCATATGTCACAGTATTTTTCAATTTTGTTGGGATGCCTTAAACAGAACATTGCCTTAACTCATCTGAAAGCGCACAGTGTACATGTAGGTGGGTACCTTCATGGTAGCCAATGTTTCCCAATGCCTTATTTTTCCCTCATCTCATCTATGATCTTTCCAGAAGGTTTGCTCACAGGCTTCGCAGTAAGTTAGACATTAAGAGAGCTAGGAAACACTATAGAGTCTTCCGGCTTGCTTGTCTTGGGTTGTCACGACACTGCAATGATTGGTGTATTTTCCACCTTTGGCCAAACAGAAGTTTCAAGCTCAGATGAAAACATAACAAAGAAAATTTAAGAAATCTAAAAGAAGGCTGCAACAGGAGATGAAAGACGACCAATCTTTTCCATGACTCTCTTTTAAAATTTGAATAACCTTTCAGAGAACAGTGAGAAACTGAAAGCATAGTACTTAAATACCTGAAAATGAGTAATGACAACACTCAGACTTGAGGTCTAAACTTTTGTTTACTGTTGACCGTTAGAGCTGCTTGTGGAAATAAGGTTGTTTAAACAAATCTAATGTATATATATTTTGTACTGTATATGTACTGAATATTCTACATATACTGCATATAACCTGCATATATACTGAATATTTCATATTTCAACAGTGTTCATGTGAGTATATATAGTCAAAATAATATATTTGCAAGTATATAAACACATATATACATTACTGCTTACACATTTTAGTTCAAGTTGTTCCAGTACAGCTAATCAGTAAGTAATCAGGAAATGAAGACTTCACAAATACTGTCATTCGGAAGAACTCTCTTTATCCAAATTGTACAAATAAGCCATGGGGCAGCAAGTTTATTTAGATTAGAGATGTTAGTGAAATAGTCTAAAAGGAAAGATAAGCAACAGAACATATGAACTTATTTGTGGTCATTTTTCATTTTAAAAGTTTGGGCAAAGGAAGAGCTATTATACACTTCAGAGTTCAATGTCTCAAACTCTCCTAACTGCTATCACTGTTACAGGAAAGCACAGCAATAGCCATAGAAGTAAAAGCTATGCAGACATCCAGAGAAATTAAGAAGTAGTTAAATGAGAGAGTTTGTATATACACAGTAAGAATTACTAAATATTTTCTTCATAGTGTTTTCCTCAAAATTTTTTAGTAGCTCATTCTCAGTTCTGGCAGAGCTGTGCTCAATACAGCACCTGCATCTATCTTTATAAAAAGTATTCTGGCTGATGAGCTTCATCCAGCACTAAGTTCCCACAATTTTGGTTTTAAAGTACAGTCGTGCTCTGACACAACCACAGCAGAAACCAAGTAGTTGCTGCAATTAAAGCTGTTTTGCAACCTATGTTTGGGACATACATAATACTCAGACATCTCAATTACTCCAAGAAGGTTATAAGACTTTTTGAGCTTAAATTTCTACTTAAAGAACTCAGAGTACTAAATTTAATTCTTGTTCCTGTTACAAGTTTCCCATGTATCTTGCATCCTCCACTCTATGTACCATGCTGACCCAAGGAACTTCCAGTGAATGATAAAACTAGAGGGATTCCAAAAGGAATTGAAGATACAAAGTATGTGACAGATAACTATTCAGAAGCAATTTTCAGCACTTCAGTATGTATACCATATAAGCTTACTCTCTGAATAGCTTTCTGTACAATAAATGAAGGGGGTGAGTGGGGAGCCAATGTCCTTTAGAGTTTTCCTAGCATGTTCCTTGTACTTTCACTGTAGTACAGAATACTATGCAAATATACCACAGCATATAGATATAAGAATGCTATTTCATTCATACAGACTATTACATTATTAAGCTCTTGTTCTGAACTGTGCATTACACTACCTTGTATTACTGAAAAAATACTTCATGCTGACACCAATGAGTGAAGTGAGAATTATGTGCATCAGATACTCATCGAGAAGGAGACTGAGGGAATATTGAAGTTTCATAATTCATCATGTAATCTTGCAGGATTCATAATGATCCATAAGGGTAAAATTTCATAGAACTAGCACGAAAACTATATTCCGTCCGAGTTTAGATGTCATTAATACATATCTACTTAAATATTTTGCCTCAATAGTAAGAAAATTGTCTATTCCACAGTGGGAAATCTATGTAAAATAAAATGTAATGCAAGATTTCTAACAATGCCAAATGGATGTAAAGCTGGAGAGGAGTGGTATGCTTTTATTGGTACTGAGTACTCATACTCACGAGTACACAAGTACAATTAACTGTACTAATGCCTGATAACATTCAATCCTAATCTTCATGGAACTTACAAATACTGAGGAAACATGTTCTGCATCATCTCTCAAACAAGTCTACATCCTATGTTCTCACCAAAAAATACCCTCTTTTATGTATAAATGGAACTGACACCATTGCATAATTGTCTCCCTATTTACTAGGTCAGATTCTGATTGCAATTATAACTCCTAAGATGAAAAATGTCTTCAAATGACTTAATGTAAGTCACTGGAGACAATGTACATTGGAGAAATATGAATACCAATGCATTGAAGAGATACCAGTACAATACCAATACAATCAAACATCTTTCCTTACAGGATGAGTTTCAATGTCTTTTATGTTTCTCTCTTTTTTATTCTATATTATTTAGAGAATTGCTTAGGGCCTTATGAATTTTTTAGTATTGACTTTTTTCTCATAAATTAATGGATAAAATATTTCTATATAGCAAGATATTCTATCAAGAGAATGCAAAATAATGTCCAGGATCCTAATAAATACTGTTATGTCTGAAATGAGTTATCTCAGTAGTGACTTGGGCTCAGATTTATTGTACAGTTCATCAACTTCTCAGCATGCCGGATAATGAATGTTTCATTTACATTGCTAATTGCCAAGCCATGGTTCCTTCAACCTTTAACCCTTACGCTTTATCACATTATCACCATATGTCAATATAATTGCATTTAACATTCCAAATAACTAACTTTTTCATGAGGTCAAGAGATTCTTTTTTCAAGGATTTACTGGTGGAATATCTTTAAAATTACAAAGAAAACCAGCATTATACAGATACTGCAAAACTAATGGATTTTTTTCTTCAGGAAAACAGAACTTCTATCTTCTGACTCAAAATAAGCTCTTTTCTGTTAAAATCTGCATTTGCCTATTGTAATTAAATCACTTATACTTCTCTGAACAGCTTCAACTTTACTGTCTGTGATAAAGAAACACTCTCTCTTCTGTATCTGCATGAGATTTTTGTCTCTAGTTGTCTTTAATCTGAGGAATTATGCAGTTATTTCCTCATATCATATCATCTTGATCTTCATTCTGCTTTGCCCAAATAGGAAAATATTTCATTTTATAACAGCATTGGTACTCATCTGCTTACAATTATACTTTCTCTTAGTGGAAACTGGACTCTGTCTTACCTCTAGAATATCCTATGGACCATATTATTTTACTCTGCATCTGAAAGTCCCTTCCTTTCAGTCAATTTTCACCACAAACACTTCTTCCAACTCTGAAATCTGCATCATCAATAGCAAAGTTTAAGGCAAGTTATACACAAAGTAAGCTGTTCTGGAAAAATATTTTTTTCTACCAAGTGTAACTGGATCACTTTTGCTGCTTGTACTCTGTCAAAGTTAGGAAAGGAATGACTCTTCTGGTGCATAACAGTTTTGTCAGCAGAGACTCTGGCCTCTCTCCATTTCTTTGAAACAAGAAACTTTGCCAAGGTATGGTCTCAGAAAAAAGTCTGACTTTCTTAGAAGAAATTTGAATTTCAGAAATCTATAAATTTATTTCTCAGGATCTGATTCAGAAATCTAAATGCACCATGATGAGCAGAAATGAGCAACAAATTGCATTAGAATAAAGAAAATGGGTAATTATAGATAAAGCAGTAAGACTAATTCATCTCCCATGTAGCAAAAATTTCATATTACACAGTATGCAGACAGCTCATATTTCTCACAGCTCATGTTCCTCATATACATGTGGTGCTTATATATATATATATATATATATACACACACACACATTAATGTATGGGACGTTTTTATGTGGCATGCAGTGCCATAAATTAGTAGCCTTATCTCTGAGAACAATCCTATGGCACAGTCTTGAAGCCCACAAGTTGGTGAAGCTTCAAGTTTACATCACACCTCACATCAGTGTATGCCTTTATGTTCTGTGCCACAGTCACTTATTTTCCTCTTCTGACATCACTTTATACCTCTTTTCTGACTCTTGGAATTTTCTTTCTGACCAGACATCAAAACCCTGAAAGCTCCTTTCTTTCAGTTGCTACTACCACCCACTTCTACTACATAAACTTTGCCTGACTTTATGCACATAACACAACAACATAATAACCATACTTTAAATTTTTAAACTATAATGGAGTTGTATTCATAAAATACACAGCATATCTAATGAGGTTCATGTACTCCTCCCTTGCAACTTGCAAATAGAAAATATATCATTTTTTAAAATTTTATTTTAGCACATGCTGCTGTTATCATGACCCTCTTGTCAAGCTGTAAAGAATCCCTATTCAAATCATCTGCAGTATCTACCCAGTAAATATCAACTTGTCATTGCCCAATTGATCATCTTCCTGGATGTCGCAGAGAACTGTTTCTGCTCCCTGCTAGTTTGGACAAGATACAACCTTCTGATTTACCTATACATAAAACATGAGGAAAGGCTGGAATCAGAACCATAAAACCCTTTGAATTAGATTAGGACTAGAAATGTATGTATTTTTTTTCCTTCAAAATTTTTCAATCCATTAAATATATATAAAAAATGGTAAAAAAATTTAATTTCATGTTACTACTGGGAAATCAATATTCCTTCATGCACACCAGCTGAGACTCAGCACAAGTATTTCATTTAAAAGAATTCCTAAATATGAGGAACTTTTAGAAGAATATGTCAAACTGTGTATTCCTGAGAGATTTAAGCATATTGTGGTTATCCATTTCCAGCTGCTTCTGTGGAGTCAAACTTTGTTTTTATGTTAACAGATAACATTATTATCACATTTTACAATGAACAGTGGCATCAAGTACAGAAACATGACTGACTGTGCAGAACACCATTTGAAAATATGCTTGTTTTTTGAGTCTTTCATAGTGCATCAAAAATATAGCCAAATTCAATGCCACTTTAAATGTGTTCAGAATGTGAGTTCACAATGACTGAGTGTACAGTACACTACAGATCCCTTATCACTTAATTTACTTTAACATCCCAACCATTTCCAGTTGACAGAAGATATTATAAATTAACATTTTTCTAAAGTGGTGAAAGCATAAAATCCAGAGAGTCCAAAACAATCACCAGTGGAACCTGACTTCAGCTGGCTGTTATTTCACAGATATTTGAGTGCATAAACAGGAGTTAGCAAAATGACATGGTCCTGTTCACCCAGGCATCTTGAAAAATCTCACTTTGGATTTTGCTGATACCCTCATAGTACTCGAAGTCCACAGCAAGTGAGGCTGAGGTTTGGCTTCTGAGTAAATATTGGTTTATACTACAAAACACAACTCCATTACCTCAGAGGATCTGTGTAAGTGTAACTGTCTGGAACACTGTAAACAATTAGGCTAATGATGTACATGAAGGACGAATACATACTAGATGATAAAACAACCAATATCTTCTATTTATTCATCTACAAGTATTTACATATTAGTTCATGGATAAAATGAACAAGATGCAGCACACTAGAGGAGTATAAAATACCCGGTAATAAACAGAGAAACAAAACAGGTCATTCCAATTAACTCCTGTTCAAAAGGCTGAACAAGTGGCAATCGAACACAACTGCAAATACTAATGTACAAGCTAAATATGCAACCTGTGGATCTTACTGCCAACCTGCGGAGATCATGCTGAGACAAACATCAGGATCCAAAGAAAGAGTTTTGTATTTATTTGCACTAACGCTGTAAACAAAGCATTTCCTCTTGAAGATTCAGAAAAAATGTTGCCTAAAGGAAATTAGCTCATGATTGTTCAATTCAGGACTATTGCATTTTCTTCTAAATCTGAACCATGCATATCTCTCAGTTATTTGGCTGAATCCTCAGATCTGGAATGGGAATGTGCAGATCTCGTTAGAACAGGAAGTATCCAGACAGGAAGGAAAGCAGCATGTGCATTACCAATGTCTGTTGTATGACCATAAGGCAGAGGGCAGGACTCAAACCACAGCTTTTTAAGAGCATTTTTTTTTGTAGCCATTTTATGTTTATAATTACAATATCAAGAGTGTAATGGTAGCAATCTATATTTTCAGAACAATGCATCTGTTTACGCAATGAAATTTCTTTTGCTCAGATATGCCTGCTCATAACTATAAAATAGATTCTTAAATTATTTTTTTTTAAATATAGAAATGCAGTCCCTTCTGTGAAAAAAAAAATAAAAATCACTCCCTGAGCTGGAAGTACTGATAAAAGAGTGCTCACTTGGGTTGCTGATACATGCTTAGTACATTTTTACTCTCTGGTAATTTTCCACACAGGCATGCTAAGGACTGGAGTTGACCACGTTCTTAAGAGCCCTTGAAGGATGGTCGTGGCAGTAAAGTCCTTGGAGGGAGAAGGTAACCCACAGAGAGAAAGAAAGCACATGTGCAACAATAAGAGAAAGCCCCAGGAACTCATGGGAGATGGGAGGTTTTCAAAATATTGATGCTGTGGATTTCCATGGTAGTGAGTCCCAAGAAAAGTCCATACCATTATTTACTTTGTATCTCTTTCTTTGCCCATCCCAAATCCTAGCAGTGGACCAGAGCATCAGCACATTCACTCAGTTGGTGATCCCCCTGTGGAGGCCCAGGGAAAAGCAAAAGCACCCCATGCCACAGTGAGAGCAGCAATGTTTTCACCAACTACCCTTCATGGAGAGAGCACAGCCCTGGGGGGGCCTGGCAGCGTGCCAGATCAGAGCAGAGAAGGTATAATTTACACACTGCCATGCAAGCTCCAGCAAATCAGTCTCATGGCAAGAAAAGCACAGCATCTCAGTCTTCACAAACTCCCAGCAGAGTGGCAAATACATACACAGTCAACTAAAAGCCACAACTATATTGGATGATCCTGAATATCTTCAGTTCCTTTTAAAAAAATGGGGTGTGGGGGCAAAATATTAATATTTTCATTCCTTTTTTTTTCTGTTCACTCACTGTGTGTTTATCATAAATTAGACCTGCTGAGAGTCTGATGCTGAGCAACCCATATGGCAAATACTCAACTGAGAGATGTGAAAGGAAAATCACTTTTTTTTTGTTTCTGAATTATCTCTAGTCCCTTTATTTAGAAAGTCTTGTTTAATAGTAAATGCCATGAAACAACCCCGCTAATACTATTTATATAGAGAAGAGACAAGAAACTTTTTAGACCAAAACAATATATTTTCAGTAGAATATTATTCAGTATGTGATGAAGTCTGACAACAAACAGTGCTTAATGCAGTGCTCAGCTAAGATTTTTATTTTAAAACACAATTACAAGTTCTTCATTGTACAACTGCCATCAATTCAAACTCAGCCCCAAAATCCTTCTCCAGGTAAAGCAATCCACAGCTAGTGTAAGTCCATGGTGTTCTACCAAATGAAGAGTTGATCTAATACTTCCCAGTAAAAAATTTATCTATTCCAACCTTTTCCTCTCTAGTCTTTGACAAAAAAATTAGAGAACAAATGAGCTTGCACACATGTCTGGCATCCATGCAACCTAAAAACCTAAAAATTCTGGGTGTGGAATGCAGGCACAGAGTGCTGACTATATCCCTTTGGCAATCCTGCAGTGGCGAAAAAAAGAAGACTGGACGGAAAGGATATTCCCTGTGGACTCTGTTTATTCTTACCTTTATGCTTTTCTGTTTCTGCAAGTCTACCTTTTTTTTTTTTTTTTTCCCTTCTTTTTTTTCCCCTGGGAGAAGGTGGAGGGAGGGAGAGTCATGTTTTATGAAAATTCATTGGAAATGTGACTAAGGAAAAGGCAAGAAAAATAGCAAGAAAGAAATGCTGAAATGCAGTCAGGTTACAGAATATTTAGTACCAAGATTTGCCTTTCTGTAAAAAGAATCAGAACTGACATAAATAGATACCAGCTAATAGCTTTTGTTGGCAAGGGTAGAATCCAGGGTAGAAGAGATTTTCTTCAACTAGTTTCATCGTTCACAAAAAGGAAGAAGAAAAATCACTGGCAATGAAGAGAGGTTCTCTCTTTAATTTTGCTACTAACTCTATAGTCCTGTTAGACCAGAGCCAAAGAACCAAGGAACCAACATTCAGATTCATTCTTTCTTTCTTACAGAACTAATTATAACATTATCCTAGGTATGAAAGGGTTGTACATATGGCTGAACTCCCCATCTCTACAACGCAAATACTGTGATTTTTCTTACTTGAGGAAGATAAAATAATCATCTGCCATAGGTTTCACTTGACATAAACTTAGTAGCCTCAATAATTTTTTTCCTATTTTGCTTTAGCTTAAGTGCTATGTTTATGTCATGTTTAGAAGGAAAGGGAACTGTAAGAATCCTGGAAGACTGACATCTGATATGAATAACAAATTCTGATGCACTGAGATCTACATGATCACAGCTGAAGAAAGTATCCTGTTCTACCTTTTTCACCCAAACAGTAATGAGAACTCTATGACTTGGTATAAAAGCACAAGATTTATGCTAACATGAGAAATAAAACTCTCTCCATAGCTACATTTCCTGTCAGAGCATGATTTTTTTGTTAACCACAAATCACAAATATGGAGAATGTTATGAAACTCAAATTACTGAGATTTATTCTTCAGATAAATTAATTAAAAAATAAAAGGAGATTTTTAAAAATGGAAATAATAAACATGTACCTAAGACCTTGAACACTTCCTACCTTTTTATCATAAACAATAAATTCAACCTGTACTTATCAACTTTAGTTGAAAATACTGTAATTACTTCAGAAATGGTGCAATTTCAAGAATTAAAAAAATATATACTCATACATAGAATTTCTTAAGAAGAAAAATAATATTAGTCTATCCCCAAAGCAGTGCAAAATTATCTTGGAGGAATTTTCATTTGATTATTT
>WUAM01000431.1:586115-598027 GCA_024336885.1 Actenoides hombroni
CTGGAAGGACTCGTGACCCTGTGGGGGACCCACAGTTTGCTCCTGAAGGAGTGAACCCCATGCAAAGGATACATGGAAAGGACCTGTACTGGAGTTTGTGAAAAACTGCAGCCCATGGGAAGAGCTCACATTGGAGAAGCTAGTGGAGGACTGTCTCCCATGGGTGAAACCTCACAGTGGAGCAGGAGAAGAGAGTGAGGATGACAAAGCAGACAAAACAATGTGTGATGAACAGACTGCAGCCTTATTCCCTGTCCCCCTGCACTGTCTGGGGGGAAGAAGAGAATTTGGGAGTGAAGTTGAGGCCAGGAAGAAGGGAGCTGTGGGAGGAAGGTGTTTGAAGATTTTGGTTTATTTCTCATTATCATATGCTGATCAATTTCCTGAAATTGGGTCTGTTGTGCCCTTGATGGTAATTCCTGAGTGATCTCTCCTCATCCTTATCTCAACATACCAGCCATTCATTATTTTTTCACATCCTTTCCTGTTGAGAAAGGAGAGTTGGAGAGCAGCTTTGTGGGCACTGGCATCCAGCCAAGGTCAACCCACCACACCACGATAACCATCAACATGATAGGAAATGATCAGCCTAAACTATTTCAACCACATTAACTACAGTCAGAACATCTTTCACCCCATGTACTTAGTTCAATCTGTATTTCAATATCAAGAACTTAAATGAGGTAAAAATTAAAAGCTCTTTCTGCTCTTAAGCACCATACAAAAAGAAAAGGAAAGAATACCACCTATTTAGGCCCTGCAAATTTTACACAGTTTTTACAACAGGAGCCTATGCTAGCAATTCCTGGATGTCTTGAGCTAACCCAAGTAAAACATGAATAATCTCTCCTCTGCAACTGTTGAGATACTGTCATAAGTATTATAGATTTCCAGTATATATGTAAGTGCTACTCATTAATAATGAAGAGCATATTGAGAGAGGTGCAGGGACTGACTGCTTTGAGCAGAAAAGAATGGCACAAAGCTCTTCACTTAAGTCCATGTCTTTAATATAGCAGACTAAAGGCAATTTTTGAAGGTCTTTTAGAATAACAATGGAGTTCAGAGAGGTATTAAGTGCCAGAAAAATGCAATACTCTAATAGCTAAACAGAACAGCTTGTTCTTAGGGCTTTTTCATGCTGGATGTTCATGAAGGGAATCATTCTAGCACCATTCTGCTCTGCTGATTAATGTTCTCAATGTCCCATTGCCTTCAAAAAGTTAATAGTCTAAAAGGCATGTTTATTTTTTTATTTTGAAGGATGATTTGAGGGGGTATTGGGAAAGGAGGAGGGTATGTATTTCTACTTGAGACAAAGGGAGAAGAGAAGAGTTCAAACTTAAGACTAGATGAAGCCTAGTCCAGTAGATTTTTAGAAGTTCAAAGGCACAGGAAAGAGAAAATGGTGATAAACCACAACCATATTTTGACACTAGAAAAAATGTAGCCTTATTCTCTCAGTAAGCTAAAAATCAGTTAATATATCAGTTGTTCTTGAAATGGAATTAGGTGATGGGATATATCTTTCCCACTTTGTTTTCCCAGTAGAAAACAATCAATACAAGGAATGGGGAAATCCAGGCTGTATTAAGTCCCTCATTTCACCTTGGATGATGAAAAGCAACAGCTGCTGCAGTAAAAGCTGTGAAAACCTGCACTGCTGATACAAATAATCAACCTACATATTAAATTTATTCCTAGTCCTGCATTTTCACAGTTAAAATGAACAAACGATCAAACAACTTTACACATGGAATTCCTTATTTTCTCAACATGTTCTGTGAGGCAGGGGTTTATGAGGGAAAGATAACATTAATCTCCTTAGAGGTCAGCCATGCCACTTGCAAGGTAGGACACTAATTTCCTTTTAATGAACCTTTCAAGATTTAAAGGTTATATCCTTCAACCATTTCCCCAAAATAAGGCATTTTTAAAAATCCCAGTCCCCCTGTTTCTTCAGAGTATTATTTGGGTTTAATAGTGTGTCTTCTGGGAGCTACAGTTTAGCTTTATAATGCTGTCCTTTCCTTCATTGCAGATGACATTCTGTCTGCTGAGCTCTTTGCACTACCCTTACATTTGCACAGAAACAAATGGAGAAATTTCTTTGTTAATTGGCTTATTAAAAATTCATTGTGCACTTTGATGTTTAATATTTAAACATTATATTTAATGTTTGCTGGTGCCACTTTTTTCCTGAAATAAAAAAGTCAAGTATGATAGAGAATGCAGTGATTTTCAGGATGGTGACAGAGATTTTATTGTGGGTTAACATTCAGGATAGATAGCATCATTACATAGCATTACTACCTATTTTAAAAAAGTTTAAGATCACACTACCTTTTGAATCCTGAGATGGCCAGCCTTGATATACTATGGTACTGTAATGCAATCTGTTGGTTTTTTTTCTTTCCTATTTCTTCTCAGGACTGATGATGTCATATAAAGAGCAATATCGCTCAACTATATACACATTAATATTAGACTTGAGGGTATTTTATTCAGAGAAATTTCCATTTCCATTTTAATCTCTTAGATACTTTCCACACAAAGGTTTAAACTGAGACAGACTGGAGTTTAAAGCAAAACATGCAGAACCTTGGACACTTGCAATAAATTACCTTCTTAACCCAGACTTCTTTTCTGGTTTTGAGCAAATCAACTGTAGTCCACTAACTTTTATGGACCAATCTTAAAATTAAATTCTCTTAACTGTGTACAAGTAAAAAAAAAATCAAGTACTAAAAAATCCCATTAAATTATTGCTCAACTTCTTAGGGACTGATGGGAGTCCTTTCACTGCAAAAACTGCCTATGAAATTGTTTCACTGAAGTATAGAACTTCCAGTGCCGAGCAACAAGCATCAGAACTTTCCAAGACCTGTAAGTGTTACACTTCTTCATCTAATTCACATATAGCTCACCAAATCCAGTAGCTGGTCAGAAAACCTTTCCATTCTCTGTCAGTTTTTCTCTCTTACCTGGCATACAAGCCATAGAATGGAGTCTACCAATCCATATTCCAGAGGATTAGTCAGATAACCCACCTCATAGCTCTTCACTTTACAAATAGATTGTGCTTTCTCTTGTCCCACCAATACTCCTTACTCTGCATTCTTGTCACCTTTATTTGCACAAGAGGAGTGCCTATTTGGCTCCTCGTTAAACCAATTCTAAGCATAATTCCTCCTCTGCATTAATTTTAAAAAAAAAAAAAAAAAAGGTTTTGCTTTGAGGGTTTTTTTTTAACTTCATTTTCCACAGAAAGCCCTTCTTCATCTCAGGCCTGTGAGCCTTCTCCACAAATGCCAGTTTTCACCAGGTAATAAATTTTGTTCCCATTGTCAGTCCATTGTGACACTAAGATAGCCCTTCTCCGCTATTCTCTTTGCAAACCCATTCATAACAAAGAAAAAATATAGGGTGGATATTGCAGCTAAGCAACAGATAATAGAAGTTCTGTCCTCGAAACCATCTTCACAATTGTACAGCTGCAGACAGCTATGATACTCACTTTTCAGGTGTATTTTACTATTTTACACATAATAAGAGTCTAGATATGCCCAAATTCACTTGTCTTCTGCTCCTAGTAATCCTTAGAAATAATAAATGTTGTTTTGCAGAGTCAAATTCCTGAATGTTTCAAGGTTATGCAAGCAGAAGCTGTTTATTTACAATCAAGATAGCCAGGAAATGATGTGTGAATCAGTAGTCCAGTGACACAGGAAGGAATTTTATTTGCAGGTATTAAGTCACAATTTTGAAGGTGTATAATACCAGAAGAAATATTAGCCAGCTGAAGAAGCACTATCTGCTGGCCTCTTTCTTTTCCATGGAACAAAAGCTTTGTCTCTCATTCATAATGGATTGCTAATTTAGACTAATTAAAAACTACATCTTTCTTCTTTTTCCTTTTTTTTTTTTTTCAAAAAAAAAGCTAACAAATATCAACAGTAAAACTTCTATGAAGTTGAAGAAAATTTCTGAAATATAGACATCAAAAACTTTGTTCTAAAAGGAGCCTGGTAGGTGTACTATACAAACCCAAAATATCTGGTTTATTTCTGAAGCAAAATTGTTGCAAAATTAAAACAATCTCCAGACATCTAATTAGATCATAGGTTATAAGCATAGTACTGCTTTATCAGATAACATTTTGTCGCTTGTTTCTTCAGGCTTCTTCCTATATTCCTCAGTCATACCTTCTCCCATGGTGTTGCTTTTTTAATGCACAGAGAAGTTCATGACCACTGTTCATGACCAAGCAACATCAGGGAAAGTATAAAACAGAAGATGTGAATCAGCGAATGCCATGGGAAGGAGTTTTATTTTCACAAGTTCAGATGCAACATCACAGACATAATTGCAATACGCAAGCTCAAATTTACATGTAAACATTTTAATTGCTGATATCAGATCTTTTTGATTTCCAGATGTTATTAAAGCTCATATATACAGAAACATTTTGTTATCTATGCTATTTTGTACTTCACTTGTGATTCTACACAATCCAGACTCACTAAGACAGCCATATCCTGGAAAAGAAATCTAGAACATAATGGATCTCCCTACACCTATGGCTAATATATACCCATGAATATATCAGATCTACCTATGAGTAGTATCCACATTTAGAAGCCATTTAGTCACCTCAGTTTCACCACAGTTTAAAAGAAGAAGAAGAAAAAAATCTCCATCTCCTTGCAAAAGAGGATCACTTTAAAGCAAATTCTCAAAGTACCCAGAATGTAGTCAGCTCTTTAGTAAGGGGAGAGCACTACTCGGCAGCACCAGAAAGGTAATCCACAGCCAGTGCCAGTTAGCCTTTTGACCTGGGGGTGCAGCCCTCTACTGCTCTCCAACATGGAGCTCTGACTTGGCAATCTCTGGGCAACTGAATGGAGGAAGGAGTTTCCAATTTCAGAAGAGAGGGGTCTATCCCCCAGTGCTCCTTTCCCCTAGATGAGTTAGCGCTTTCCAAGTGGGAGAGGAAGACAGAACAACAGATTTAATTTCAAACAGTGATAGTGTCCCGGTTTGAGTGAGACCAGAACTAATTCTATTCAGGGATTTTACTTTTCAGCTCGGTTCTTCTAACCAACTGCACTTTCTGAAGTTAGCAGCCTGTTTTCACAGACAGTGTCTGCTTCTAGCAGTGATAACACCCCATGTTTACAGTGAGTACCAAGGATTGGTGTGCAGACCAAGGCCACTGCTGGATCTTGTGTACCACATTGAGGGGTGCAGAAAGTGAAAGGCTGCACCTGCAGGGAGGAGTGGACAGGACAGGTGACCCTAAACTGACCAGCGAGGGATTTCACCTCATATACACCATATCAGTATAAAGCTGAGGGATCATGAGGGTCAAGCTCTGCTCAGGTCTTCTTCTAGTTTCTTCTTTGCTGCTTCAACGGCCATCATTTGAGGAGGTTTCTGTCCATCCTGATCTGTGTGTTCCTGAATCCAGTACCAGAATCCAGCTCCTGAACACAGTTCCTGTCTGCCATTGGGCCCTATCTGGGACTCTCCTGGTGCCTGCTCCACAGCATCAGTAGTATAATTGCCACAGGGGGGTTTCGTTTGATACTGGGTTTGTACATATTTGTATATATTGCATTTTTATTATTGTTGTTTCCATTTTCATTGAAGCTGTTCTAGTTTCCTTTTCTAATCACTATGTCTCTCTCCTTTATTCCTTTTCTCTTCCCCTTTTGGGAGGGAGGGGGGTTAACAGAGGGCATCTGTTATAGGTCTCGCTGGCTGCCCTGACCCTAAACAGTGGCCCTTAAAAACAAATAAACCTGTTGAAATTCTAATACAGTCCTCAACAACTCCATTTGAACATGCTTACAAAATACTTATCCAGGTGCTACTGTCAACATGATCAGTTCGATGTAAGGACTGTTAAAAAATTTTTTTTAAGTATTATTGACCAATCATGGCCAACTGAAATATCTCACGTTTGAGACAGCTGAATTTCTGAAAAATGCTGCAGAATGAATTTGAATACCACATATATAATCTCTTATTTATCCAAATATATTCTATGAAATCATTAGGAGTAGATACTTTTACTAAATATGTACTCCACCCTATGGAGTATATATCCCTTTATTCTATCTCCAGTATCTGTATTAAAGACAAAAAGGACCCAAGAATATCAACCTGCTAAATGAAACACCCGTTTTTTATTAAGGCAACTAGTGCCATCTCCTAAAGAAAGAATGCCCTCTACTGCTTGGTTACAGAGCTGCGCCATAGCAAAAACAGCTGCTCAAAAACGGGTTTCATACAGACTGAAACCTTTGAAAAACAAATTAATAAACAGATTTAATAATAATAACCACCATTTATGTGGATTATGTCTCAGAACCATTAGGAGATGTGAAATACATGTATAAAAACAAATCTTCTTTAAAAGTAGCATTTCTACCTGCTCTACTGTTCATTTTTTTGTGATATACGTTCATAACTTGCCCCAAACATCTCACTCTAGACAAATACATACAACCCAGCTGAATATGTTCACCATAACACCTGAATGCATAACACTGGTTTTAAAATGGCCAATGCTATCATTTTCAGTAATTGTTTTGGCATGCATTTTCCTTTATATATTTGCTGCCTGTCCTCAAACTTAATACTCCCCCTTTCCTCTTATTACTGCATACAGTCTCCTTCAGAGACATATATAATTTTTCCTCAGTGGTTTGCCTTTGAAAAACAACCAGCTGAAATTCTTACATCTCTAAAAGTTACATTTACAGCATTCAATTTTGCAGCATGCTACCGCACAGAAGTGCTCTAAAGCATTGTCAAAAAAAAAAAAAAAAAGAAAAAAGAAAACCAGACATGCATGCTGAATTGTTTTACATCAGCAGAGAAGAAAGGGACTCATGAATGTTATTCTAGAAAGGTTACCTCAGATATGATTCTGGTTTATATCGGATTTTTTCCTGAGGAAACCCTGTATTTTCTTGAAGTAAAAAAATAATTTCTGTAGTGGACATCAATTAGTGCCCCTAGCAGCAGAGACTCATCTTTTTCCTGCCTTTTTTTCCCTTACTTAGCTGGCTGTCCAAGTAAGTAGACAGAGAGTCTAGGGATACTCAGAGCAGGCTAATTTTTGTTTCTGTAATAACATCTTTTTTTAGCTGAACAGCCCCTAAAAAATACAAATTCAAAGACAATTTAGCTCAAACTCAAAAGACTTCTTAAAAGCATACAAATTATGAACCTTTGGAATAAATAATCCTTTCTGTTCTTGACAGTACTTAACATTGTCCTATGTTGTAGTTTGAGCTCCTAGGCACTGTAGGAATACAAAAAGTTATTGCTAAAAAGAAAAAGTGATCACCCCTCCAACAAGTATTTCTGAGACTAAAGCTTTGCATCACCTGGCCCCAGCTATGGAAAAGAAAACAGATTTCTAACCTTGAAATAATTATTTTTCTGACAGATATTAATTTAAATTTTCCTCCTTTTCCAACATCACATTTGCATTATCTGGAGAAACGTATGGTCTGGAGGGAAGGTACTATTCTTTTATCTGGAGAAACACACAGAAAGTCAGGTTAAAAACCACAGTATTAAATTGGGTAGGTTTAGTTCAAGTATGCTGTAAGAGACAATATAGAAAAGAGAACTTCACTGTATCAGATATGTCACAAGAAAATATTTTCCAAACACTTTCAGATGTTTACTAATGAGGCCACAGTTTTTAAGAAAATAAGCTACATGTTTACAAATCAAAAAATGAAACTACTTTGGTTTTTGTTTTTATACAAAACAGTGGCTGTCATCTATAATCTGGTGCACAGAAGTTTACTCCATTACATGTAAAAACAGGGAAGTCCACAGTTTTATGCCAAATACACAGAGACCTTAAAAAACAAAACAAAACAAAACAAATGGATAATCTAGATAATTTTCAACCAGCAACCACATGTAGTGCTACCACCATGGCTATTCATGAATGCTTATGAATATTTTCTGGAATTGTTCTGATATTCTGGCCATAAACTGATCTGACAATTTCAAGCAAACTCTTCTCTGAGCCTACACAGCTGAAACAACCACAGTAAAAATGATACAGCAAGGGTGACCAAATGTTTTTTGTTGTTTTTCATCTTTTCCCATTACACATACAGATGCCTAACAGGGCTGGATAGATGTTTGAGATAGCCTTCATAGCAGTAATAACATATGTGCCATGGCTTCCAAGTTTTCAAGACAAAAAACACCCCCAAAGTTTTACAAACCTCACAATTTGTTCTTTCCCACTTTTCTGTGAAGAAAGGAGAAATGTTTAATTTTCAGCAGTAATAAACAAAAACCTCATAAAAATACTGTCCCAAATAAAAATACAACGTCAAATACCTTCTGCTTTCTTAGAATACGGACAAGCTCTATGTGCATCTCCCCACAAATACTATTCATTACAAACAAATATATACATACAAATGCATATATATGCATATGTGTATGACTTTTCCACAATAAGAATCAAGGATTTAGTAGTGTGCTGACGTAGCATTCAAATTTAAAGCAAGATTGCAGTAACAGCAGTACTATTATTCATTGCTGCCAGGACTACAGCTACAGGAATAATGATTATTGTCCAATCTCTGTTTCCTCTGCTGGCTGTATCAAGACTATCAGCTGTCCCAGAAAGGACTATAACTCAAAATAATAAGGCATTTTGAAAAGGCAAGGTTCTTCTCTCTTCACACAAAACACTGGATCATTGAAAGTTTGGGGGTTTTTAAATTGGTAAAACATTTTATTACAGAACATTTTTAAGGGTTTGGGGTTTTTTTTAATTTTTATTTAAAATGTCCTTTTAAATACAGCCTCAGTACAAACAAAATGCTGCATTTCCACAAAAAACCATATCAGCAGTAGTGACAAGGTAGTCTCTCCTAAACCTGTTTCCCACCAAACCTCAAAGACAGTAAGAGTCATTCTGGGTAATGAAATAGAAATTAATACAATCCATAAAGGTGGAAGATTTCTAGTGTAAAAAGAGATAAATTATTTTTCTGAAGCCATTCAGGTACATAAAGTTGCTTATTCAATTCTTTATTAGCAGAATATCAATTCAACAAAAAAATAGGGTAAGACTGGCAGGCAAACTAGTCAGCAGCATGATGTGAGTCATACAGAAAGATATTGCATGCTTGTACATTTTGCACTCCTAGCTTAGGGTATAGGACAAACTTCTCCAAATATTTGAAGGCCATAAACTCCAAAATTCACATAATTAACAGTATTACACATAGAATATATTTCAGAATAGTGGAATTATCATAAGCAAAGTGGGAAAACTTCTTGACCATGACGTTTAAACTGAACTGAAACAGCTTTCTTAGCAGGGAGATCTGCTGCTCAAGTCATTTAAATTAGAATGCAGAGAGCATGCCCTATAGGGAATGCCCTGCATTGGTTTGGCAGTAAACCTAGTATGTCTTTCCAGTTATAATTTGTATGTTTTCATTGGTTTGGACATAAAACACATGGGAACTCAAGTCAAGAGTTCATGTAACTATTGTTTTTGGCCAAGCTGAGTACCATATGGTGCAATACAGGCAAGAAGATGAACTGGTGTAAAGCTAATGTTCAGTTATGGAGAGGCATGTACTCCTGTCAATATTTTGGCCAAAACCCCCATCATATAGAATCACTGGATATAAACCAAATTTAAGGTAGAATACACTGGCAGAAATAAAGATACTTGCAGAATGGCAGCATCACTTCAAAACCTTCTTCATCTGCCATCGTTGTCAGAACTAGCCTTCAAACTACCTGCAAGAAACCCTGTGGAGGCATGCTAGAAAAAACAAGTGACACTTCTTACCCAGAGATTGCACACATATTCTTTGTAGTAAAATACTGACTGCATTATGTTTTTAACCTAAAGAAGCTTTCCCATCCTTCTCAGCATCACAGACTCAGCTATGACAGCAGCACCTGTGGACTACTTCTTGTTTCAGTATGTCTTCTAAGGTAAGGGAAAGTCAGTCTTCTCTATTTCTGTATTTCTCAGCTTCCCTTTTGTCCTTATTAATAAAATCAGGACACACAACTACAACCAGGCAATAACTTGAGTTTCCTGAATGAGTAACCTAAGGCAGGCCAAGGTCTCTTTCCTTTCCGATCCTGTCTTCCTCATCAATTATTTGTGAAAAAAATAAAAGGCATGTGGACAAAACAAACTTATATATACGCCCAAGGAAAACTCACCAATGGTATCCTGAGCTAAAAAGATACATTCAGAATTCTACAGTCTTCTACAGTAACAATATGGTACAACATGGTAGTCCTAACACACAAAACCACCAAAAACTATCAACACGCACAAGTGTAATACTGTCTAATGATCTGCTCTCTAGTAATCAGCAGAGATCCCATCCTGAAAGAGGGCAATTTATAAAAATACATCTGTTTGATACAAAATATTCATCATCTTGTTTCATTGTCATACATGTCTGAAGTTTTATTTCAGGATAAAATAACAGGATACCAAAAAAACCAAACCAAATCAAAAAATTGTTTTAAAAAAACTATTAGTTAACTGATTTTAAAAACTGACCTCACCAATAAGTAATAAAAAAGCAATTATGAATATGTTAACATTTGGTGCAAAACTCTGTAGAAAGAATTAAGCCCCCAAGCTTTTACAGTTTCATAAAGACTTTCTATGTATAAGAAATTCAACTGAAATTTATGTCAGTTTGATAATGGCATCACTTAAAACCATAACAGTTAATTAACTAATTAACAACTTAATTAACTCAGCACTTAATTTACTTACTTGAGTTCATTTAAATTTCCCAGATGAGATTTAATGAACTTCTAGAATAATTTCTGACTAACCATGTGATTTATGTTTCTCTTATCTAGGAGATATTTCATGAAACTAAATGAATTAAGACAGAGCCCAGGAGTTTTTACTTTACAGCATGCAATATTCCAAAACTTCACAGCAGTTTACTTGCAGCTTGTGCACGTATAGGAGACAGGAAAGCCAAAGTCAAGCTGAAATTTTCCTTTTTGGGGAGTAAGCACAGGAGTGTTCCATAATTCTATGAGTCTTGCATTCACGTTCAGTTTTAATTCTTTTTCAGTCATCACTTGTAATGGGACACTCACTTGTGGGTCATTAACGGGGATTATACTAGGCTATCCCAAACCAAAAACATGAGTTTGCACAGTTCAGGAATTATACTAGGCTATCCTAGTCCAAAAACATGAGTTTGCACAGTTCCAGCAAAATCAGTGTAAGATATCTCAAGAGTCAACATGAAGCTGCATGAGCTATAGCTAGGACAAACCTCAACTTGTAAAAATTTTGGCCCTAAAGCAACGTCGGTTTTACACAGGTTGTGTAAATACTCTTGAGGAGAAGGGGGGTGTGTGTGTGTGTGTGTGTGAGGGAAAGTAAGATTAAACGAAGCCTTAAAAAGCAGACTTTCTAGTACGCCGAGTCATACCATTACACATCTCCCAGACTTTTCTTTAATACAAGGTTAAGAACTACTTGCATATAGTGGGATAGCTGGGAACGAACGTACACTTCACGGAAAGCAGGGTGGGACAGCACAACTCGTGCACTTCCAGCAGGTCCCAAAGGCATCCGTGGTAGCTATGCAGTAACAGTCACACACCCGCTGTTCCCATTTCTCGCTGTGTATGACTAAAGGCAATAGCAGTAAGCAAGCACCCCGGCTACAGCTCCCCGAAAGCTTGACACTTTCTTCCTCACCCTCCCTTGCCCGCTTCTTTCTTTCCCTGGTACATCCCCACCGCGTTCCCCAGCCCTGTTCCTCCACCACCACTGCCCCCCCTTATCCTTTACGTGGTCTCTGTTCCTCCCCTTCTTGGCCCCAAAGGGCCTCGGGGCACCCTAG
>WUAM01000431.1:667830-680847 GCA_024336885.1 Actenoides hombroni
TATTTTAAAGAGAAGCTTAATACATGTACTTTGCAGAGGAACACTCAGTTTGAATACTTTTTGTTTGTTTTTTAGTACTTCAGTGTTATGGAGCTTCTTGAGTCTATCGATATGATGACTCGAAATCTGCCATACAGGAAGTACAGACCTGATGTTCCCTTGCACAACAATGCCAAGACATGGTAGGCCACCTCAGACTTTGAAAATAATTTGTTAGTTATTAATTTGAAACAATTACTGTGGGATTTGTTTCTTACTTAAGGATGTTAGAACTAATTGCCTTCTGAAAAAGTCTTCTCTTTTGTTTTTGTTTGTTTTTGTTAAGCTAGGAGTATTAAAAAAACTGTGTTTGAAAGCCTGCATTTGCTGTCTTGAAGGCTATCAGAACCTTAAGTCTGTTAGTGTTTTAATATCCTGACTCTGTTTTGATGGAGAACCCATTATATGTTAAGTACTATTACAAGAACATAACTATGACCTAAAAATGGGCAAAACTTTTCAACACAGATGGCAGAGATTTGATATCTTTTCA
Source organism: Actenoides hombroni (assembly GCA_024336885.1). NCBI lineage: Eukaryota > Metazoa > Chordata > Aves > Coraciiformes > Alcedinidae > Actenoides > Actenoides hombroni. Next base: position 668,363 of record WUAM01000431.1, read on the forward strand.
GAGGATTCCTTAAAAATATTTATTATTCACACACACACACACACACACACACAGATACATATTTGTGTGCCCTCTTTGTACAAGGTTACTTTTTGATTTGGGGAAATAGCAACCTGTCAAATTTTTGTGGGGAAAAAAAATAAATTCTTTTAGTGATCCAAAGTGTTATATTAGACAAGGGATTTCACTCTTTTCACAGCTTGAAGTTGTATTTAGTGGGAGTCTGCATAGCTCTAGGTGTCTTTTCAATATACCAAAAGAAATGTAAACTGTACTTCATTTATCTTTGCTTTTAGGTGGAAGTATGTTATTTATGGCATCCTTGAAGTAAATGTTCAACCTAAACTCCAAATGTGGTCATGGGAACATATTCGGCACCATAGGAAACAAGTGAAAAACTATAAAGAGATGTATAAAACAAAGATAACATCAAAAAAACCTAATGAAGAAATCTTAAAATTGTTGGAGGTTAGCTTAAATATTGTTCATTTTGCCATTTTCTTAAATGTTAAATTAGTTACTTGATTAAATGTTTACATGTTCCTAAGTCAGTACTGAGTTAAAAATAAATTTACAGTGGCCAGACTTGCAACTTCATCAGTACCTTTCTCTATGAGTTCTATTAACAAATACATTAGCTAATTTTTAAAATCAGTAAATGCAGTGAAGAAAAGCTTAAGCTGATGTTCATTTCTTCTCCAGGTTTATTTTAAGTTTTCAGCTTGAGCAAATTAACTTGAGTTGCACTGAAAGAGTTGTTTACTGTCATTTGCTGTAAAACTGAGCCATGAAATCTAACCAGAGATTGTCAAAAATAATTTCTCACCTCCTTTCTAGGAATTCGAAAAGGCCTTGGATATTTTTAACATCACTCTGGCAAGGCAACAAGCAGAAGTTGAGGTAAAATCGCATAATTTGAGTCCAAGGGTAACTGCAGCATGAGGTTGTGGAGATTTTAGCTAGATGCATTTTTTCATTCTGGTGATTGAATAGTGTATCACACAGTATTTCTATTTACCTTGTATTTTGCATTTGTTATTAGAAGACATAGTTTCAGCTTGTAATTAAGCAAAAGTCAAATAGCTCCATGTACTGTTGCTTTAGAATAACTGATCTGGGATAAATTTCCACTTTTGGTGAGGAAGATCTGCTGTGGAAAACGCTGTCAATGGATGATAGGATAAGTCAAGTTGGAAGTGATTATAACCAAAGTTTCAGGGTTGGGTCTTTTGGTTTGGTTTTGGTTTTTTTTTCCTTGTTGTTTCCCAACAGCCTAGACTATTAGTTTATTCCTTTCCTTCCTGATATCCTGTTATGTAGGCTGAACACCTGTATATGTAATATGTTGACCTTTTGTTACTATCTGCAAATGTTATTTGGAACACAGTAAATGCAGAATATGCTTAAGTAGACAATCACAGTTAAGCAAGATAATGTGACTTGAGTAGTTACACTTAATTTGTTAGCCTTGTTTTTCCTAGGTCTTTGTACTCAGTTTTCAGTGTAGTTTCTGAACATCATTCCAGGAGACTGAACTGTATAGATTTTCTGAAACATGTGGTCTTTCTCCATTAATAATCAAAGTAACTTAAAGAAAGAAATATCCTTTATAAAAGAGGACTTCAAAGGGTTTTCCTCAGACTTTTTGAGGCCTTATGTTGTTTAGCTGACATTCTGCATCATCTCCCTGAGGTTAATCAGTATTACCAGTTCAGAAACCTTTGTTTTTGTGGTGAGTCCTGCCTTCCAGTGGCCTGTAGGCAGATAGATGTAAGATGTCTCTAAAACATTCTGATTTACAGCCAGCTGTTTTCTCTAATTGTGTTGCAGAGAGATGACGGGGTCTGTTTTTTTTTTTTTGAATGCTGAGAAGGGATCCCTTTCTCACTCACTTTGGGTTCCACATTCAGTAGAGCATCTCTAAATTCAGGGCTTATCTGCAAGTGTATATGTCTTTTTAGATCGTATTAGTCATGAATAAAAATAGTGTATGTGGTCCACTGCAGTTTTGAGAATTCCACTTAGATCACTTTTTACTGTCCTTTTTGCCAGACTTCCAGTGGTCAAGTCTGAATGTAGTTTCTGCTTTCTGTGATGACCAGTATTGGAATCATCACTGGCATCAGACAGAACATTCCCTAGTTGTTGAAATAATGAATCTAGAAGAGGGAGGGTTTGCGTACTGTTGTAGCTATATGTGTCAGATCCAGGAACAGTTTTCTGTATTTTGTAGAATAAATACAAGAAAAGTTACAAGAGTAATATTTTTTTTATTATGATTATTATTAATATTAGTGTTTTGGACATCTATCTTGAAATAAAAAATAGAGGGAACATTTACAATTTGGCCTGTGCTGGCTATTTAATTGCTTATATGTGTATCTTTAATGATTCCTTGTAAGTGCATGGTTGTAATGTAGAGCACTATATAACATTGAAGAATTTTTTTTTTTATGGTGAGAGCTAGAGAGAAAATCTGCTATGTAAGAAACATTTATTGACTTACAACCAGCTACATTTTTACTTGCTCTTCTTATTCATAAAGGTGGCTGATTTTATGCACCTGAGAAATAGTCTGATGATGCACTGTGTACTTGAAAACGTTACTGGAAGAAAAACTAAAAAAATAACACATTGCTTTTCAGTGGTTTTCTAATGATATTTTGATGTGCTAGAGCATGTTTTGGGTCTGTATTTTTCTTAGGAAAATGAAGAAAGCAGTGCAAAGAAAATGACTTGTTTGAGTATTTTTAACTTTGAGTTATTTAAATTTCAGGCAACTAAGGCTGGATTAAAAATCTTCAGACCAGGAGTAAAACAAGATGATGAAAACTCTGGTGGCTGGTTTAGTTGGATATGGAGCTGGTCAGGTGAAAAAAAGGATGAACAAAAGCAAGAAGTAAAGGGTTCAAGTATGTTCATTTATTGATATTTTTTTATTATGAGCAATGACTTAATAGAATAATAGGTGCCTAGTAATAGAACTTTGGGTTTGTTTAATATTTGGCCTATTGGAGTATTAATTTATCTTTCTATGTTTTCTCTTACCCTTTTTTTGCTGATGGAGCGGTAAATAGCATGTTGAAGAGGTATTTTGCAATTCCTTCCATAGGTCTTTCTGAACTGTCTTATATTTGTGTTTTCTCCTGTCACAGCTTTGGCATTTATTTGTTTGGTGTACTGTGTATGGGGATTTGAAGAAAGTGATAGAAAACAATAGCAGTTAATAGAATGTAAATAGTTTAACTTCCATTCATTTTATAATTTGGTGATTTCATGCAGTACCTTAGAGTTTGGTTCACTTAAGTACAGTGCACCTAGTAAAGGTTGTGGATCATGGGAAGTAAGTCAAAAAAGGTTGCTTCTACCATTAGCAAGCTAAGAAATAGAATAGAACAGAATAAAAGTATCACTGCATTTTAAAACATGCTTTAGGAGACTCAGGACCTTGCTTTAAACCTCAGGTGTTTTGCTTTTACTAATTCAGGACAATGTTGACTGTACATTATAGAGCTACCAAGCACTGGAAAGTGTGTAACAGCATTTGCATTTTTCACATACCTATACTGAGTTTAACTAACTTCTTGCAATGTGACAGGCCTTGAAGAGCTGATGACACGTGAAGAGAAGGCTAAACTTTATGCAGCAATTGGATATAGTGAAACAGCTGTGGATCCAACCCTTCCAAAATCAGTAAGTTATAACTGATTATGTTATCAAGCAATTGGTAGCTTTTTCTACTAATAAAAGTCTAAAGATGACAGAAAGTCACTTAAAATTACTTGAAGCTCTGTCTCTATATGTGAATAGTCTTCTGAGACTTTTTATTTAAGTTATTCCATGCTGGCTTTGTGCATAACAGAGCATCCTTAGATGTAGTTTCAAGAGAGTGGTTACAGAGCTTACTTTAGATATTCTGAAAAAGTTCAGAATGAAGTTTTGTTCACTCAAGTTAGAATACGTAAGTAGTGTATTGTTGTTTGAGCTAGGAAATGCTTCATTTATCCTCTTACAATATTCAAAAACTTCCAGAGAAAGTGCACTACGTGATTCACTGGAGTTTTAAATGTGAGTGACAGTAGACGAGGTAGTGTAGGTGAGTATATAAGAAAAGGTGATTGAAGGACTGTAGTGGAGAAGAGTAACAATTTTTTTAAGTCATCTTTATGTGAGATACCGTGCATGGTACAATGGACTGCCTTCCAGCTCTACATGAGAGGGCGTTTATCTCAAAATTTGATGCAGAAATATCAAAGACATGTTCTTGTAAGCATAGTCTACTCTTAGTCTAACACTGCCTCTTCTTAATAACTATTTGGGAATCACTTTTACACCAGCTGTGATACAAGCTATTTATAGCACTAGATAAATAGCATCAGACTGTATCAATATGTATATGAACATATTTTTTAATGCACTGTTGTTCTTCTTGTTTATCTAGTATGAAGCCATGAAGTTCTCTGTGAATTTATTAAGCATGTCTATATCAATAAGAGAAAACAAGCAAACTCCTGAACTGGTGGAATTTGCATTAACTGGCTTGAGTACAGTATTTACCCAACGACCAGGTGCACAAGCAATAAGGTAAGCTTTCTCTGTCAAACTGCCTTTGTTCCTCATGAAACACTGATGATGTGTAATAGGCATTTTAAGGCTCTGTTATTATTCCATTCTTCACTGCAGCTTCTTGTACAGATTGTGAGAATCATCCTGCAGATGATGGAAATGCATGGATGCTGTTTTCATGATTAAGTTCTCTCCATCTTCAGAATTTTTTTGTGCCAATACGGATTTTTTTTCTTTTTTTCAGTTTTATCATTTTTATGTACAGGCAATCCGGTTTGTAACTTGTTTCTTGCTTTGAGAAGTGACTGTTAACTCCTTGTGAAACCCAATCTGAGCAAGGTTGTCTCATAAGCAATAGTATGTTTACATTTAATGTGGCTGAAAAGTTACTGAATTTTCAGTTGAGCTTTTATATTTACAGAAGAACACTGTAACTGACTATTTCGGCTTGGTTTTGTGCTCTCAGTAGATGATCAAAAGCAGCAATATGAATTGTTTTCATTTCAAATATAATGACTTAAAAAATTCTGAAGAAGGGTAGCCTTCCTGTTTTAAACTTTTTCCTCTCTGCGTTGGGGCCTGGTAGTATAATCTACATATGATATTAGGATACCATTGATTTTGCCGAGTCTCATGCATTTTAAAGTTTTGCTTGCAGCTTTTCTGTTTGTTCCCCTGTGCATCTACATGGCCCTAATAATGCTATCATACTGAGAAAGACGGAAGAAAATATTCTATTTTTATAGTGAAACACTGTCCTTTAAGTTTTGGGAGATAAAGGTCTTCAAGTGAGAGCTATTAAAGAGATGGACAGGGTATTGAAAAAAAAATAAAATCCAACATCTAAAAAATAAATTCCTCAGACTAATGAGGCTGTTAATTGTGTGCTGCTTTTGTGGTGTTTCTTTTATTTTTCTGCACTAGAACTCTTCCCTTGCTGCTGTATCTCTGTTCCCCATCTAATTCCTGAGGTCATACTACAGAATTTCCATTTGCATGTGTCTTTCCTGTCTTGACACTTGTCCTGACGAAAAGTGTATGAAGTTAATAACTTGGACCCACTTTCTTATTTACTCAAGGGTGGCTAATAGACACAAAGGATAATGAAATAGGAAACACATAGATATATGTGTTATATCCTTAGAGTAAGCTATTTTTAATTGAGGTAGGGTAGAGATAGGTGGTTGGTTTTTTTGTTGTTCTTGTTGTTTTGTGGGTTTTTTTGTTGGGTTTTTTTGTGTCTTTTTTGTTTGTTTTGTTTGTTTGGTTGGTTTTTTTTCAGCTCAGTTTTTTATGCTCTTACAATCTAACTGTAGATATGTAGATAACCCAGATAGATATTATATCTGAACATGCTGTTTAACTTTCTTTACAGATTTGAAACAAAAATTACCTCACTTGAAGTTACAGGCGTGTCCCGAGAAAAGTGTACACCCTGTCTTCTATCTTCTCGAACAGTCTATTCAGACAAGAGTACCTCACTGTTAAGTATAATGTTTGAGACGAATCCTTTGGATGAGAAAGCAGATCAGAGGCTTAGAATAGAATCACAGCCACTGGAAATAGTATATGATGCAGTAAGTAAATACTTGAATAAGTTAAATCTTGAAAAATCTTACATAATAGTAAGTATGTCATTATTTTTGCTTTATTTTAACAGATGACAATAAATAACTTAGTGGATTTCTTCAGGCCTCCAAAAGATGTACATTTAGAACAACTGACATCAGCAACTCTCATGAAACTTGAAGAATTCCGTGAAAAAACATCAACAGGCAAGTGCTGCATGCTTTTCTGATTGAACACTCAGACAAACTTTAGATTCTAGAAGTAGGAAAATAGTACATCTTTCCATATGGCAATACATGGATCCAAGTCATAGCTTTCTAACACAACACCTAAATAAGTTGAATTCTTCGATCTTCCTACAAGGTGTTTGCTCAAGGTATTGGATAGTTTTATATCTGTATTTTTTCATCTTCAAGTTTCTTTGTAAAATATGCTCGACACCCTGAGGTAGTATTTTAGTGTTTATTCTATTGTACTCCATGCAGAGTTAAAAACAGTTACTTCCAACTTTTGTGTTGTGTTCATCTGAGTATCTAAATGGCCTTAATTGTTTTATATGCTTTGAAACCTGACATATTGGTCCTCTAATGAAACCCCTGAATCCTTTCTAGAGTTGTTGCTTTTTGGGACACTATCTGCCCATCTGTATAGGTGTTTTCCACTTTCTTTATTCCTTATGTATGTTGATTTTGATTGGGATTGACTCAGATCAAGTCATACAAACTATATTTATTTATCTTCAAGTTACTCAACCAGAGGAATGGATTTAATGCTTTCTTCATCCTAACTTTTTATCTTTTGACACATGAATAAAAATGGTGAATACTTTTAAGAGTGACACTGAGATTTATGGATTTAACTTGTTCCAGTAAGGTTGTCTAAGGCTTTATAGCTCAGAAGTGTGTCCAACACAGTGTCCTGTCTCTGACTGTGGATGTGAGAGAATGCCAAGGGGAGATTTAATATATACATTATTTCTAAAAAGAAAAAAAATATGCAACCAGTTAATATTTCTTTAACCTTATTGAAATTTGTAACCTGTTAATTTTTTAGATTTTCAAAATCTGAATGCCTAATGATAATAAGTGAAAGAAATTACAGAAAACTCAAGCATAATATATATTTAATCAATTGCATTTTATCGAGCTAGTATCAGGAATGAAGACAGGGATCAATTATTTCTTCTTAGTAGTTGGTTCTTGACTGAACTCTTTTAATGACTAATGTCAGTCCAAGTTAGGTTAATCAACTTGCTTGTTATTTCTATCAGAAACTTCTCTAGCAATACTAAATATATTAATACCACAGTTCATTCCTGAAATTAATTTGATAAAAATTTCCATTGATTCAACATGCTTGGTTGTCTGCTCGTTACCACCAAATACTCTGGTTCTGATTGTGATTCATTTTTGTGGGAATATGAAATCATGCTATATGTCTATTATAATTTAAGCATAACATTACTTCAGAGGTGCATCCAATTACTCTTACCTTCACAAGAATGCTGTTACCCATAGTAATCTGAAAGCTTATTCCACTCGCAGATGAGAAGCCTGATGGAAATTTCTAAAAATATGCTGTGCATTGCTTGTTAAATCTTAACTGAGACCTAGAAAACTACCAGGGGAAGATTTGATCCACAGAATATTCTGTTACTGAGGACTATGCTCAGAGGTAGAATAAAAAAAATTGGAATCGTATCAATATAATTAATACGTTCAGACTTGCAGTCCTTCTTAGGAAAGAACCCTTAACACTTCTCTTTGAAGCAGAAGAAGATAGCTGGAAAATACTGGGGAAGTGTGAACTGCAGAAATGAAAGACCTTGCTCCACCAATATAGTTATGATTTTCAACACAACTAGAAGATGTTACCAAAGCTTCCCAGAGTACAAGTTATGGACTCAACTGTGTTGTTTTCCCAAATGAAGGAAAAATGAAATTATTTTCTTGAACTTTCTATCTCACTCAAATACAGTTAGGCATTGAAAAATGAAAAAAAAAATCTTAAATCATTTTATTAATGCAAATTATTTTATGTTGCAAATCCTAAAATGTTCTTGCCATCAAGTTTGTTGTGGACTAGTCTAGCTTCCCTGTTGCAGGACAACCTTTGATAATGTTGCAACAGTTTTAATTGATTTGTCACCAGTGTGGATGTGATGTAGTGTCATGCTGACATCTTTGTAATTTATTATCTCTACTTCTGTGGTCATCAGCTTGTTGAAGCTGGTAAATATTCCATGGTGTGTGACTGCATCCTAAGGCAGTTTTCAGTGCTAACTTGAAGCAAGGCCAAAAAGCAGAATTTGATCTCAGATGTTCTGACAGTCTGAATTAATTTCCCAACTTAATTGCATGACTTTTAAACAGAATTTTTGTAAGACTTTGTATTTGCTGGTCTTCATCATCTCAGGATAGAGATGCTTATTAACAGAGTAAGTGTAAATTTCAGTATCTCAGCAGTAACAACACTAGCAATTTGTCCAGTGCAGTTGGATACTCCAACAAGAACTTCTAGCACAATTAAATTTCTGAATCTGAAGAGCACAACGAGTTAACTCAGCAACTGCCAATTGCACTACACATCGCAGTTCTTCTCATTTAACCTTTGTTCAGTATGAAACTTCTTCGGATTTGCACTTGCTGTGTTGCTGTCTTTACTTGTCCATTAGCATTGTTTGCTATCACCATTTCATTTATTTGATGCTTGTTTAAAGACTGCTTATAATTATTGGTTCAAAAGAGATCTGAAGAGCATCTGGACTTGAAATTAAACTTGGCTACCTAGCATTCACAGCTCATTTAAAGTTAGACTTGAATTTCTTTTTATTGCTTCTTTGAATTCCATAGCTTCTGTATGGATAACTTTTGTTTATATTTACTGATTATATTATTTTTCAGGTTTGTTGTATGTTATTGAAACTCAGAAAGTTCTTGATCTCAAAATTAACCTCATGGCTTCGTACATCATTGTTCCACAAAAAGGATTCTATGACCGTACATCAAATTTACTCCTTCTGGATCTTGGTAGTCTTAAGGTATGTATTTAGTAAATGAAGAAACTTACTGAAAATGATAGTCTGGCTTTTATGTGATTGCCAGTTTCTTAATTTTTATTTTATGGTACTAGTTTAGGAAAGTTCCTCTTGCAGTTGGGTATTTATTTTAAATTGCTTTTCAATCAAGGCAGACATTATCGAACTCTTCTCAGTAGATTCTTCCAACTCAAAAGAATTGTTAGAAAATAATCCTTCTCTGGGGTGAAACCATCATTGATGCTTTGCACTGTTATGTCTAAAATGTCTAACAATTTTTTACCTTGGAATGTAAAATAGTAAACTTACATGACTAAATGGTCATCTTATTTTTAACATTACTTGTATTCTTATTAACAATTACCTTTTAGTAATTTAGTTTACTTCAAAATAAGAAAAGGTAACATGTTGCCAATTCCTGTAATAATTTGGATAAAATTAGAGATATGTTTGAGATACTTCATGCAAGGGTAAAATCAAAATAGTTGTTTAATGATATATATAAATTTATAATTTAACACTATGAAATCACAGAGGAGACTGTTTATACCTATTATAAGCAATCTTCTTAGAATCATAGAATCCTAGAATGGCTAGGGCTGGAAGGGACCTCCAAAGGTCATCTAGTCCAGCCACCCCGCAGTGAGCAGGGATACCCTCAACTAGATCAGGCTGCTCAGAGCCTTGTCCAACCTCACCTTGAGTATCTCCAGGGGTGGGGCCTCAACCACCTCCCTGGGCAGCCCATTCCACTGTTCTACCACCCTTAATGTGAAGAACTTCTTCCTGATATCCAATCTAAATCTACTCTTCTCTAATTTAAACCCATTACCCCTCGTCCTTTCGCTACAGGGCCTCGTAAACAGCTCCTCTCCAGCCTTCCTGTGGGCCCCCTTCAGGTACTGGAAGGTCCCTAGTAGGTCTCCCCAGAGCCTTCTTTTCTCCAGGCTGAACAATCCCAGCTCCCTCATCCTGTCCTTGTAGGAGAGGTGTTCCAGCCCTCTGATCATCTTTGTGGCCCTCCTCTGGATGCGCTCCGTCAGGTCCATGTCTTTCCTGTGTTGAGGGCTCCAGAGCTGGATGCAGTACTCCAGGTGCGGTCTCACCAGAGCACTCATTGGTGAACTTGTGTTCTATTAGGACAAGTGATCTCAGATGTATATAGGCAATTTAATTTTTATTTTCATTTTGCTTGTACTCTGGATAAGATTGATTCTGGCACTTACTGTCTGTTTAGTTTGCCTTACCTGCTTTTTTTATAAGAAAGCATTTCAAAGCTTAAAGGCTTGCTAAAGTGAAGTATGTTTTCTAGATCTCTGCCACAGAATGACTTTCAGAGCATGTGGATTTCAGTTAAAATCACAGAACAGTTGGGGTTGGAAGGGACTTCTTAAAGGTCACCTGGTCCCAACTCCCCCTGAAATAAGCAGGGACATCTTGCAACTAGATCAGGTTGCTCAGAGCCACATCCAACCTGACCTTGAATGTTTCCAGGGAGGGGGCACCTTCCAACTCTGGGCAATCTGTGCCAGTGTTTCACCACCCTTTTTGTAAAAAAATGTCTTCCTTCTATTTAATCTAATTCTACCCCCTTTCAATTTTAAAACATTACCCCTTGTCCTATAGCAACAGGCCCTGATAAGAAGTCTCTTTCTGTCTTTCTTAGAAGCCCCCTTTAAGTACTGAAAAGCTGCAGTAAGGTCTTCCCGGAGCCTTCTCTTCTCCAGGCTGAACAAACTTGGATCTGTCAGCCATTCTTCATAGGAGAGATGTTCCATACTTCTGAGTGTTTCTTTGGCCCTTCTCTGTACCTGCTCCAACAGGTCCATGTCTTTCATTTGCAGAGCACTCCAGAGCTGAATGCAGTGCTCTGGGTGGGGTGAAGGGGCAAAATCACCTCCCTCAACCCGTTAGTCATGCTTCTTTTGGTGCAGCCCAGGATACAGTTGACTTTCTGGACTGAGAGCACACTGCAGGCTCATATCCAATTTTTCATTCTTCAGTACCCCCGAGTCCTTCTCTGCAGGGCTGCTCTGGATTCATTCATCTCCCCTCTGTGCTGATACCAAGTGTTGCCGAGACTCAGGTGCAGGGCCTTGCGCTTGGTGTTGTTGGAAAAGAATACATCAATCAGATGCTTCAGAAAGTGGAATTAGTGGAAAACAGTTTTGTGTAGATAGTAAAAATAAATTAGATTTACAACTTTTTTCAGTGACTAATAATGTTACCAGTTTTTCTGAACGCTGATTGTTTGTAGGCACTTTTGTAAAGAGTTCAGTAATCAAACTGTATATTGATTAGGTGCTTGAGACAGTCTCCAAGATCTAATGAAGGGAGGGAGTAGAACAGCCCACCTCCTCTACTTCACCCATAGAAAATTACTCTCAGAATAATACATAGATTAATAAATTTCAAAATCAGACTCCAGTAAAAGTGTCTGAGATTTTTTTTTTCTGAAATGAATGAATAATTTTCAGTGAATGTGATTCTTGGATTGGTTCCTGTCCGTTAATAAGAATTAGAAAGCAAGTTGAAGGAATTGGGCAATACGAAAAGAGAAAAGTTAGATGCTTCTCAGGATATTGTTAATAGTTCTGTATTCACTTTGAGTAACGTATGCTTGAGTAAGATGTAGGTCATTTGTTGAATGAGTATGTTTAATACAAAATAGTCTCTTTTTCCTTCATTTATCTACTCAGAGTAGATAAATTTTTCCCAAGGGGAAATGGCATATAAAATCAAAATGCTATTTCAATGCAGATATGTATGTGGACTTAATTAAGGTTATGCAGGCAATGTTAACTTGATAATTCTGAAATTTCAATCAGGGAGTTAATTTTACTGTAAAAGTAGTCAAGAGTTCAGTAGCAATGAAGAAAGAAATGCTATGTCTTAACCACTAGTATTTAAATCTATTTCATGATTATGAACCTTATTTTGGATTATAATATTCAAGATTATTAGACATTTAAGGATGAGGACAGCCATGTTTCTTGAGAGATGAACAGCAGAAATGGCACATACAAACGTGAACTAGCAAAGAAGTATGGACATCTCAAAGCTGAGTCAAAGGGATGTTGACTGATATTAAAGACACTGAACATTGATGATGAACACTCCAAACCCCCTTTTCCATTTTACTCTGTTTGAGTAGTATGTTATGGAGTAATAATACCACAACTGAATTCAGTAGAATTCAAAAATAGATTTCATGTTTCTGAGGCGATTAATGCACTAATATTTTTATATATAAAAAACTCAGAACAGTGATTCTACTGATTACAAAGGATTTGAGACTTTATACTTTTGGATA
>WUAM01000431.1:683946-694143 GCA_024336885.1 Actenoides hombroni
TGAAATGCCTGGTAGAACAGCTTTTTACCTGATGGTGGAGATCTGACCTTTTCATTAAGGGCTTGCTTTGAGCCCTTTAAAAATCTGAAGTCTGAAAATCATGAACTTCTGTATAGTATATATGCAGTTAGGATCACGTGATAAATTTTTACATTTGGTTATATATATCCCAAATTAAAACTACAAATATTCCATTTTCTGTTGGTCTCTAGCTTTGACCACTCAAACCCATCAATATTATCAGTGTCAACGTAGCTTCAAACGCCAAGTCTCTTACTATCACTGCATGATCTTTTTTTGTTTTTAAGAATGGTCAGTTAATAGTGTTTATGTACATATTTAAGCCCATGTGATCGCTAGATGACATTGTGCACAAATGATAAAAATTAACCGATGGCTTTTATGTCAGCAAAAATCCACTAAACTGTAAGTATTAGTAATTATCGTTGAAGGGAGTATTATGCATTAGTATTGTTCACATCACTTACACAACATGATATTTTTAGTATATATATAGCTATTACTTTATAATCTAATTTTCAGAAGTATACTTGCATGTAAAGACAGAATTATATTTTTCCTGAGCTTTGTTTTTAGTTTATGTTTGGAACTGTGCTATAGAACAACTTAGTTTTGCTGAGAAATGTGAGTGGAAAAATGTTTTCTCTACGGCATAAACTAGTACCAAAACAGCTTTGTTTACTGTAGTAGAATTTTATAAATGAGTACTTAGGTTGGGAGGGCACCTATTTTACTTAGAGATATAGAAAGCAGGTAATAGGGTCTCTCTCTATTTTTTCTTGATTCTTTGATGTTTGTGCTTCTGTGGGTGACCATAAATGCAGCTGAATTCCTTGTGATTTCGTTTTTCAAACCCGTAACAAATTCACCAGGACTTTGTGCTGGCTTTGTTTAGGAAGGCATATTTCTATATCACTGTCTTGAAGGGATTACTGATTATGTAATTTTCTTTTCTTTTTTTTTTTTTTTTGAAGACCACTGTATCAAGGGCCTTTCACTGTAAGCCTGTATTTTCATCTGCTTGTTTCCTAACCCTTAAAATGGGCTTTCACTCTGTCACCGGATTGAAATATCTGCATTTATTTAATTTCTGAGAAGAGAATGCAGTGCTCCTTATAGTTTCTGTCACTTCACATTTGGAAGCACTAATATGGTTCTTTACTTTTCTAGCCTCTGTACGTTTTTTTGATGTTTGCTTTCTCCTGTGATATGGTGATGTCTGGGAGTCTGTCATCTGGTTTTTGAGGGTGTATGAAGCCAGTATTAGGAGCATCCTTCCATATAACAGTGTTCATTAAAAAAAACATAATAAAAAAAATCCATTTTGAAATATATTTAATTACAGCTTTGAGCATCCATCCTTAACATTTCCTTCTCTCTAAATATAACCAGTCTGAACTTGGAAGAATTTTCTGCACAGATTTCCGTATCAATTGAAGCACTTTGCTCCTCCATGCCTCCTTCTCTACAAATTGGAAACAATTGTATTCTACTTCCAGGATGTTTTCTGAAACTTAAAAGCTTTTGTTAAAAGAGCAGTGTAGTGAGCCTGGGATTAGTTGCACTTACCTATCTTGTATCTGCTAGGTGCCTTCCATGTAACTGCATGGGCTATCCATCATACAGACATTCATCAAAAGTATCATAACAATATGTGAATTTTTGTAGTGAGGTTTAAGTGCAATGGAAGTGAGAATTGCTAAGTGTCCTAGATTACTGGAGCACTCAAGCAGTAGATGGAACAGTACTTTCATACCTGTCAGGTATGTATCTTCCCAGTCCCTTTCCACTAAAATTAGAGAACAAATAAGGGAAAAGGAAAGTCGAAGTTTCTCTCTGGTAGAGCTGGAAGTACAAATTTGTGCTTGGCTTGCTCTATGAGGGGTTGTTTCTCCAGTTTTTCTTGTAGTCTTAAAGTTGGTTGAGGGTGACTGAAAATTTTAGGGGTTTTGTCCGCACATTTCTCCAGTGTTTTAGATTTTATGTTCCTTTGAAGATTGTGCTGAGTTAAGCACAGAAAGAGTGGAAGGAAATAGCAGATCCTGTTCCTTACACACCATACATCAAGCATCTGCTGCTGCCCATTTTTGATAACAGTTGGCTTATTGAACAGACCATTCTATCTGTCCTAACTAGGTGTTGTAATAAAGTATACTAGCATTCTTGGAATCAGTTTTCTCCTTACTTCTGCTTGTGTCTTTGAGAAACTTGGATGCGCTTTAGGTCTCTAAAAAGTCAGTGTCTGTGATTGAAGTGTTTTTACTTCTTTCTGGCCAAAGCCTATTCAAACAGACTTAAAACACATTTTACTGCTTTCAGTTTTAAAGACTGTTATTTTACTGTTTTATGTCCTTTAAAGCTATGCCATTTTATTTCTTTGTTAAATAGCTTGATGCCTGCTAGAGTCAGCTTAGATATACATAACTTCTAGGAAGTATTTTAAATACTTTGCTTCAAGTTTTGGGCTGCAAACATTCTTATGCAAAAAAAGCTCCTACATTTTCTTCTGTAAAATACTGTGTAAAGGCTTAGTTATGTGACATTTATTACAAATAAATAAATTAAATATACTATCAAGACGGAACAATTTCTGAATCTGAGAAAAATATGCTTTGTATAGCCACATCAGAAGTGGTTATTAATATTATTTGCAGTCCTTATCCACAAGACATTGTATCAAATGTAAATGCTGGTTAAATAAACTCTTCTGTGTGTTACAGAAGTTACATATATACATATATATATTACAGGTGATGGTTAGATGGGTGATTTTCTAATCAGGAAGACGTGTGTTTTTTTCAAAAGAAAATTAATGTAAATTTTGAATTAAAAAGTTTTAAGGTACCTTTGATTGTTTATAAAACAGGTTCAAGCTCTCAGGACAGCTGCCTCTACTCTCTATACAAATATCAGATCGGAAGCTGACAAGTATCTTGGAGCTAGTTGATAGTATTCCTAGACCAGAAGGTGCTCCTGCTGCTGGTTCTCCTCCCAAAATAACTGAGGTAAGGTTTAAAAAAACCAAGTTCATTAATAATAATCAGAAAAATATCTTCTTTCTATTAGCATGCCAGTTCTGAATGGGGCACAAGAGAATGGAGAAAAAGCATTTACTTAGTACATCTTGAAAACTGATTCTCTAAAGCTGTAGAAATTTTGCTTGTTACTTAGTTTGTTGTAATCTTTAGTCAGTGAAATAGTTATCCAGTGGTTGAATTTGAAGTGAAAAGGAAAAAATGTTGCTAGTCTGGGAATGACTTTGTAGTTCAAATTAATGTTGGTAAACAAGCATATTTACTTATCTTGAGGATTAGTTTAATTCTGCCTCCAAAATAACACAAGTATCAGAATGCCTGCAGAGTTTTGCTTCAGCAATTTTTTTTTAGCAAAGAAAGGGTTGAAACTTAGGTATTGTAAAAGTTGAGGTATTACGGAGATCTTGTTCAAGTGGTAGTTTAACTTTCAAAAGCAAAACAGAGGATAGCAACCCACTATCAGTGGCTAGTATTGATGAAAGAGTGCCTGCCTGGCAAAAGTGGCAGCCTCGTTTCATCTGACTTTACTGCTCTTCCCATCTTTTCTTTATTCAATTATATAACACACCTGACTGGGTGGCAGTTCTGCCTTGCATGTATAAGGTTTAGGAGTGTGTAGTGTGTTCTCTCCTGGTTTCCCACCCCCTTTCCTTAGTAAAAATGGCTCAGGTCACTGTTTCATGCTTTCTTAGGGACAGAGGATTGCCGCTTTCTTGTTGTTATTCCTGATATGTATGTTTTACCGTTTGATGGGAGCTGTTTGTAAGAAAAATAGGAAATTAACTCCAAATTGAGAATTTTTAATATCACTCTCCTCTACATGATCTCGCTATGTTTTCTATATCTTCAAAGCAGTTCTGTCCATTGTACACATGAAATGTGACTCAAGGTGAAATGAAAAATTGGGCTACCCATTTTTCTTTTATTTGTAAATACTTCTAATTATCTGTGATTCATCTTTCATGTACTTGACTCTAAAGAATAATAGTCATCTTTGCCGTTTCTTTTTTTGTTGACCCAGTGTGAAGGTATTTGCATTATATGCAGCATCCATATTAAAACCTGTGGTTAAACTTGTCTGCTCAAGCTTCCATCTAGTACAGACCTTGACAGACTCTAATTGCTGAAAATCAATTCAGTTGATTTGAGTGGATTTGCTGAGATACACTCCCATGCTTTCATTATTGTAGATTAAATTCTTCTGAGCTTTGTTGCCATCGTATCACTTCTGAACCAAAAAGTATGTGAATTGATTTTTCAGGGTTGTGTGTGAACTTTGTTCTTTACATTTTGAGTTAGTGGAGGAATTGTCTTTGGGCTTTGAAAACAGAAGGCTATTCAGTTCTTTCTAGGTTTTTGCACCCTAAACTTTCTGATACTTTAGTACAAGAAGGCTGTCCACTGCAGTGTGAAAGGCTTTATTTCTCATGCTTTGGTACTGTGAAGTCAAGTCTCACAGT
Source organism: Actenoides hombroni (assembly GCA_024336885.1). NCBI lineage: Eukaryota > Metazoa > Chordata > Aves > Coraciiformes > Alcedinidae > Actenoides > Actenoides hombroni. The sequence continues at coordinate 688,463 of WUAM01000431.1, forward strand.
TTCGTCTTGTCTTCTTAGAATGTGAAAGTGTTACAGATGAGACACTTTCACAGTTACAAGATTTGGTGTATCTGTCACTCATAGACATGGATATATTCAGTAAGGTCAAATTATGTAGGTTGAAGACTGAGAACAGAAACTGGTGGAATGTGAAGAGGGAGGTGAAAAATGGAGCCTTGGAAACAGTGTTCAAAACGTGAATGTTCCTTTATCCTTAAATTTCAGTAAGATACTGTGAGTTAGTGAGGAATTGTCTCAGACTGGAGATTGAAAGTAGCAGTAACAGTGGGGAAGAAAACCAAACTACTGTTGTCTGTGCAGTCCAGAGCCAAAGACACTCAACAAAGGGCCCACAGATAATGCACGTCTCTCCTTACTTTAGTACTCTGCACAAGGCACATATACGCTAAATATGCATGTGGGACACACAGATGAGAATTCTTTACAAACTCAAAATGACAAGACTGAATTCTGAGGCTTGATGGGAGATCTGGCTTTGGTGAATAAACCATTTGGTTTCCTTCACTAAGAGAATTTAATTCTGTCATATATAATGCCACACAAAGTGAGGATTCTTGTCCTTTGGTCCACTCTAGTAGCAAAGCAGTGAGATTTCACACATTTTCAGTTACTTGTCTGGGTTGTGCATAACTGCATCTCACAATTGAAGAATCTGCTAGCATGTTTTCCAGATACATGAAGAAATGAGATTCAGTAAGGCCAAGTGCCAGGTCCTACATGTGGGTACTCAATAATTCTAAGGATCTTTTCCAACCTAAATAATTCTACGATTCTATGAAATTTAGAAAAAATTCTGTCTGCTTCAATATTTTCTCTAGCCCTTTTTCCTTTTTTTTTTCCCCACCTTCCACTAGTATCATGTTTATAAAGAACAGTTCATCTTTTACCGTTCTCTGAAGTTGAAATATTTCAGTCCTGTGAAGGACTAGGTTTTGTCTTTCCCGAGTTTTCATACAATGTGCAGTTTCTGTCCATTCTTTAATCGGTGAAGTTGGATGTTCAAACCTTTTCACTGTGTTTTCAGGTGAATTATCTATGTGGCTAGATGAATGTGCAGTACCTGCTGCTTCTACCTGATTTAGGTGTCATTTCTCCCTGTGCTTTTAACTTTAGTAATATATAAGTGTTCAAATGCAATGATTTGCACTTAAGACCAATTTCCTTAACTTGTAAAACTATCATACAGCATATGTGCATGCAATAGCAAGACCGATGAATTCAAGCAAAAAATTGTGTTCTGTCTCCTGTTTCAGGCTACGATATCCCCTGTGCTTTCAGCACCACATTTATCACAAGGTGTGTTTCCTGTTTTGGATCTTCATTCATTTACTGAGTCAGGTAATATAATCTGTTTTGAAGTCTTGATTTCATAAACAGGTCAAATTTTTGAGTTCATTGCATTAAATTATTTCTCTTGGAGTGAGTGACCATTTGTTGCTTTGTTTAAAGTTCTTGAAGGTTGAGTAGTGTTACATTCTGTGCCATTTATTATAATTCACTCTATACAAAATATTTGTTTATTTTCTCATAGTAGTAAAATTCTTTATGCTTCTTGCTGTTTCCTTTCTTAAGGCAAAATAGTAAAATGATTGGTAGGATGAGTTTGTTTATTTTTGTTTTGCATATATTGCTACAAATCTCTGTTCAAAACATCTGTAGTATTCTGTATGTTGCTTTTTGCTTCAGTATGTACTTAGTCCTCTGTTTTTAATTATTTTCTTTTGGTCAAATATTTCTTTCCTACTTAGCTGGTTTTATTTAAATTACAAGATACTGAAATGATGAGTGCTGCAGACTATCATGTTATAAACAAACATCATTTTGACTTCTACAGGCTCAAACAGAAGGCTGGCTGTGGAGAAACTGGTTGTGTTTAATACTGCCTTGCTGTTCAAACAGTTTATCTAGATTGTAATGCTCCAGTTATATTTGAAAAAATATCAAATATACGAATGTGTTTTCAATGTCAGTCACCTCTGTCATGCCAAAACACTCAACTGGAGAAAGAGAGCAATACTTTTTCTTCTCTCTTAATGATATATGTGGTTTGCAAATGCTAGCAAAATTATCAGCAAAATGAATCTTTACATTGACTACATCACTTTAAATTCAATGTGTGTACAGTATGTATAGAAATATGTATCTGTACATCTTCACCTACTTTTTGTATTAGTTCCTTTAAGTGCCCAAAGGCAGAGAGAAAGTGTCTTTCAATTCTTAAAAATTAAGGTAAGATGAGGGCAAACACTGGCAGCTATTAATTTGAAGAAGTAATAATTAGTTTTAGATGGAATCAAGACATGTTTTGTAATTTGTACTATACATACAGCCATGCCGTAATTTTAAGTGACTCATGTTATTTCTCTGTGTTTGCCTCCAGATTCAAGGGTGTTTTTAAGCCTTAGAAAATACTTTATAATGTCATTTGTTCAGCTTTGTCAGAAGAAGGATACTTCTTCCACAGTTATCATTAGCTTTGCTGTTTATGGTTTTCAGGTGAAGGAAAAGAGCCTTATAAGGTGGTGAAATCTGTTTGTCTTTGTTATACTTCTGTAGTAATACCAAGTGGATTAAAAGCTTGATGATCCCTAGTAATATCTCCTGAAATGGGAGATCCTTAGCAGGAGAGATCCAAAGCAGTGCCACTGGTAGTGAGGCAAAAGCGTCTGTATGGTCTGCAGCAGTTAGACCAGCAGAAGAGTTGTTAATGTTATTTGTACACAACAAAGGCAAGATGACCCATGGTTTGTGCTGTCTTTTGCACAGCTAATAGTGAGAGAATGGTGTCAAAGGAGTTAGTCAATGAGAACTGATTTATGATGACATTATAGAGGGACCTGTAGGTGTGCTGAAAATTTGTGGAGGCGTGAGTGGATTTAATTACAGACACAGACTTTGTTGGTTGCTAGTTATGATCTAGGTAAAATTCCTGTACTTGTACATGTACGATTTTATAGAGGTAGACCTAAAAAATATGAGGTCATAGTACTGCAAAATATTGACTGTCTAAAATGTATATCTAATGTTGTTGTGAATCAATCCTTAGAATCAGAAGAAGAATTTTATGATGCTCCAAGCAGTCCTGTGGAAGACATGCCATTTTTTGAAGCCTCATCTGGTTCCCTCAAGCGAGCTAGCAGTACAAGGCGAAAAAAACTACGTAAACAAGAGTCTTTGAAAAATATGACAGAATTCCAGCTAATGTTTGAAGTAGCTGAGGTAAAGTTACTTTCTTTTTTTTAAATTTCTGTGAGGCACAACTGAACTGTAATTTTTTCCCTGTTGTGTTGCTGAATCCCTGTGTGCAGAAATGTTGATTCCCTATTTTTGCTGAAAGTATTCTGCAGACTTTTTTACCCATCACAGTTGTGCTTCTGCATCCTTGTTATCACTGAAATGCTTTGGCTGATCCACTTTATTTCCCAACTTACTTTGTCACTGAATTTCCTTTACTGTCACTCAAACCACATTATGTATTTGTTTTGGCTTAAGATGTAGCTTTTGACATCTTCTTTCCAGATACTGATTTGAACACTGGGAAAATGTTAATGTTCCATAATGTAACAAGCACCCTAGTTTTCTGCTCTGGTTTTCCCCAGTTTCTGCTGACCTCACACCTAAATCTGTAGCATGTTTACTATGAGTTTTATGTGTCATTCTTGCTGTTTCAAACTCTCAGAGTTGGGGGAGTGTGTGGGGAGAGAAGACTGTTATCTGAGTGCAAGACTGTGTTTCTAACTGCATCAGTTGATGTAGTAAAAGAGATGGCCTCTTACCACCATCATTACTTTCATCATTAGGCCATCATGGCTATGACAGTGTTACTGCTGTTAGTCACTGTGTAACTTTACAAATAAAACATCCAATTTCAGTTAAATCTACAAATTCTGTTTTAAGTGTTGGACATACAAAATGGCTTCAAGACGTCATGACTAGCTTGCAACATAATACTACACCTTACAGAAAATAAACAGAATTTTGTGTGGTGACCAAGACCTTGTTTAAGAACTACTGGACTTAAAATAAGTGCTATATTTTACATTATTTTCTAATGGAAACTATCTTAAAATCTGTAAGAAAAACCCCAATTGACAATCTGTTGAGAATCACCATCTCTGTGTTTGTTGACTGTATAGTTTAAAATTACCTATGGAGTTTGGTTTTGATTTTCCCTATTTGTAGAGAGCATTATGTGGAAAGGAAGAGTACATATCTTTGATTTGCTTTGAGTGTGAAAGGCAGATAACAACAGCTCAGCTAGGTATTTATTTAAAATCATCTTTGTTGTGCATGAATGAAAAAGCAGCAAATCCTCTCACCTAATACTCAGTTTGTGAGTCTAACTCTTACTAGGAGAGTTAAAAAAAATTCCAGTGAAAGCGGTAAGCTCTTTATGCTGACTGAAAATCTAGTTTTGAATGGGTTGAACATTACTGAATGTTTTATAGAGTTATATTAAAAAATAAATTAGTTCATGTAAGTATACTTGGTATTACATGTGTGAATGTTTGAAGGTTTTGTATTCTAACAATCTTGTTTGTTGGACTGTTTCTTTTTTTCCAGATTATTGGCTGTATATATTTAAATGATCAATGCATATTAATCAATAAAATGTATATAAATATATAATCCTTTATGAAAGCTAGAAGGATAATCCTCTACCTTTTTTTTTTTTTCCCTGTTTGTTTGCTTGGGTTTTTTTAGGTCTTAATTAAATTATGCCGTCTTACTGGTGATACTGAGACACCTGTGCTGCAGCTTGATATTGTAGGGTTAGGCACTGAACTTAAATTAAGAACATTCGACATGACTGCAAATGCCTTCCTACGTGAAGTTTGTCTGCTATGCCCAGAGTATATGGGTAAGTATTTATAGTCTGATCTAAAAATTACAGATAGCGCTGTGAATTTGTCTTCAAAAGGCTTGTAGGGCTTTCTGTTGTCAACTGAGGAAGATTTGCTTCCTAAATTAAATGGGGGAAGGGAAAAGTAATTGAAGAGCTCATTTTAGTAATGCTTTGCTAAATATGTCTAAATATGTCTAATGCTGGTGATTTTAGTAGAGACATGTAACTATTTTAGGTTTGCAGAAGATGTTTTGTGATTAAATACTAGTAACAGCTGGTAGCCTAGTTTGTAATCTATAGATGGTTAAAGACTTGTAGAAAACTTGTACTTTTTTTTTCTTTAAAAGTAATATTTTTTTTTTTCTGGATGTTTTTTAAAGATGATAATGACAAACCAGTTTATATAATTACCACTTTGGATAATGTAGAAGATGATCTTCTCACTCTGGATTATATAAAGGTGAGAAAAGATCAGAGTTATCTTTTGAGTTGTAAGCCAATTGTAAACAGTATAGTATTATTACAGTCTTATTTAACAATTGTTGAAGAATTCCTTACTTATTCCTTAACTTATTGAGTGTCATGTGCAAAGCGTGTCTGCTCTCTAAACAGATTAACTTGTACGTATTAAGTTGTAGTGGTTTTTGAAATAAATTATCTCTAAAGGAATCTGCAAACTTCTCCTGATCTGTTTGTTTTATCTGCAATTTCGGTGAAATAGGCTGACATTAATGGACCTGAACTGAAAACTTCCTATCAGAATGTTCTACAGAAAATAAAGGTATGATTTCCACTCCCCTCCCCCCCCTTCCCC
>WUAM01000431.1:698959-710529 GCA_024336885.1 Actenoides hombroni
TTGGCCCCCTGGGCCCCCCGCTGGGCCCCTGTTCAGCCAGCTGTCTATCAACGCCCTCAGGTCCTTCTCTGCCTGGCAGCTCTCCAGCCACTCCTCCCCAAGCCTGGAGCACTGCTGGGGGTTGTTGTGTTTTTTTGTTTATAACACTGAAATATAAGTAATAAAATATAAAATTTAATACCTTTTTCATAAATTCTGCTAAGTAAATCTATCTTTTACTCTTCATGTGAGTAAACAAAACTTCAATTCATACAAGTCATATTACAAGGTCATTGCTGTTAACATCTGATTTACCAAATATTTAGTATTTTTATATGCATACCTTATATTTTGGGGGGACATTGTGCTTTTAAAAAATTCAGAAAATGTGTGTAACAGAAATTATATCTTAAGATCGTTTGCTATTAAAAAAAATACTATTCTTTGTTTTTTGAAGTGGTGAAATTCTTACTAAAATTCCCTAAACCTGTATTCTTTTCTTAGGCTTTTATAAATAACTTCCAAGCGGCCAAGGAAGCTCTTACTGAGGCAACTGTTCAAGCAGCAGAGAAAGCAGCTACAGGTGTAAAAGAGCTAGCAGAGCGTAGTTCCCGTTTGGCATTAGATATCAATATTAAAGCACCTGTTGTGATAGTTCCACAGTCAGCAATGTCTGCAAATGTCATAGTGGCTGATCTTGGTCTAATCACTGTGAAGAACCAATTCTTTATCGCTAAAACAAAAACACGATATAATCTCCCGCCTGTTGTTGACTCTATGACAGTGAAATTGAGTGAACTAAAGTTGTACAGGTAATGGAGTGTCAAGATTTTTTTTTTTAAATTCATGTAATTCTTCTGGGATACTTCAGTGGGAGAGCTTTGAGAAGACTAATTTGTTAATGGTTGGTGGTTGACGGATACAATATTGTCTTGAAATACAGCAGCAAATTAGTAAGTGTTTAGTAAAAGCATTGAAAATGTATGGTTTAGAAATAGCAGTCACCACATCTTTAAATAGAAGCAAATATTTGCTTACATAATATTGTGTAGAATAGTAGACATGCATCATTCACTACTTTGGAAGAGGTTATACCCATTTGTAAATGGCTCTTTTGATGGTGTTTTCAAGCTACACATAGCAGAAAAATTACCAAGTCAGATAGGTGTAGTGTTTGAAAATGGGCCTTGGTGCAGGAGGTTGGTAGGGGGAGAGGGAAGGGGATTTTGAAACACAGTTGAAGACCACTGAAGAAAGAAGGAATTGCTTTCCAGCGGAGAACAGGTACGAGATCATAACTTGCAGTAAGTTAGTATGCTGTGTATCTGGTATGTGCCTGATCCATCTCCTTCATGCCAGCAAAAGATATCTAGTTGGTGAAGTAAGGCTTTAACTATAGATACTGGGAGTAGTAAGACTGTTTTACAATACTGCTGAAAAAGATGAGAAAAAGACAGAAATGTGTTTGTGTTTGTTAGAATGTATAAGTGAAGTATGTTAAGCTGGGAGTATTTTGTTTCTGTTCACAGATCATGCTATGAGCAGGATTCATTGCAAACTGAAGTACAGTTGCTGCAGCCACTCAATCTGGAAGTAGCTGTTGAACGAAATTTAGCTGCTGCATGGTATAATGAAGTTCCTGATATTGAAATATCTGGCCGACTCAAGCCTATGAATGTAAGCACTCATTTCTGAAAGCAGCTGTTAATATATCTGTGGAATACGGATTCATTTTTCTCTCCATAAAAGTCCAAGTTCCTTAGGTTATTTTTGATTTCAAGACACATAGGTAGGGTGGATTTTGTAGTTTCGTAGCGAAAAAGGAAATGAAGAATTTCCTCTTCTAATCTAAGTTCTGTATTTTATTTGTGATACTGCAGTTGGACCTTCTACTATATGTTACTGCTGCTATTTTGAAATGAGTATGCTGTTGGAGTCTTCTTTTACCTGTCACTGTCTTTCAAAGAAGTATTGGAAACAGTTGAGGTTTATTGGTCTGTTCATTAGCAGAATGATCACTTGATGAATTTATAACCATGATAAGCCTGAGTATGAGTTAGTGCATGTGCTCATTTAAAGTTAACATCAAAAACTATGGACTTGTTAGTTGTATGCGGAAAACCAATTCGCCAGATTTTTAAAACAAACTAGTAACCATTACTGTAAAGTACCTTGTAACTAAATGCAGGTGGCAATTTTGGGCGACTAAGTCAAACTGTACATGTATGACTTCTAATGTTCAATTTCTAAATTGTAGCTTTGTAAAGAAAGTTTGTAGACAAAATCAAAATAACGTGTGAATGACTTCTTATTTCTAGAAGTTACTGTAAGGGATTGGATGGATTTGAGAAAGATATTTTACTTGGTTCTTTGGTCTCCTAAACAGAGATTCAGGTTAGATTAATTTGGTTTATCCATGTATTTGTAAACTTAGATTTTAGTTAGCAATAGTTTCATGAACTGAGTTGTTCTGAGTTTAATAACAATCTATTTTTTTAAGCTAATTCTCAGTCAGGAAGACATTACCACAATATTGAGGACTCTAAATGAAAATATAGGTGGAAGCTCTGGCGCATCAACACCTTTACCAGAACCGAAAGATACAACTAGTCATTGTAGTGATATGCATAGTACTTCACAGCAATCTGCAGGTAATGTTTTCTCAAAGGTAATGTTTTTCTAAACATGTTTTCTAATGTCCTAGGATTTTTTGGTATTACTGTCAATTTATTATTTCTATTGGAATTACCTTTACGAAAAGATGCCAGATCCAGTTACTATTATTATCTTGGCATTGTGGTTTGATCTATAATCCAACAATAATGATAAAAGTATAGGAGCAACTGGGCCATGGTAGTGAGTTTTGTAACATCATGTGTTTTAATGTAAGGACTGTTTTGTTCTACTGGCAGTGTTGTTCTACTGTTCTAATGCAGTGAGCACCTTAATGTCTGTCTGTTGGATTTGGTAACATCCCAGTTTTGGAAAGTTGCCGTGTTACTTTTTTCCTGGGTGTGCTGGTTTTGTTGCTGTTCAGTTTTAGACCTGTTTGTCCTGTCATAATGACAGCATCCCTAAAAGTTGTTCCTATTCAGTAGGCATCCTTGCATGTAAACTTTTTAGCACACACTAAAAAAAAAGCACATGTTTAAGAAAAGAATCTTTTGTTGAACCCTTCTGTTAAATTTGAAAAACAGTAAAAAGGTGTCAAGATGAACAAAATTATGATGAAAGTAAACATATTTACTGTACCATACCACATCAGAGGAAGTTATATTTTATGTCTTAAAGATGGTAAAAATTGCATGTGGAGTATAAAGGAAGAACATTCTGTTTTTTCAAACACCGTAATTTTGCCAAAAGTAATTGCAGAGAGTATCGTAAATGTATCCTAAGTGTGGATGGATTACATGTGGAGGAAAAGGGAAATTGTTCTCTGTAGTCATTAGTGAGGATGTTGGTTTGGTTTTGTTTTGGGTTTTTTCTTATTTGCAGTCGTGTAATTTTCTTTTAATATTAAGTGTTTCTCTGATTTCTGAAAGGTGTAACTGTTGTGACATCAGCTGTGGTGGAATTGCATTCACCTATGAAAATAAGAACAACACTAAAACTGGACTTCAGATTTGACTCTCTGACTTTAGTATTATATAGTCCAAATTCAAAACAGGTAAATATAATTTTGGTTATAAAGAGAAGGAAACAGCTTTAAGGTTGCCTAGGGTCCTGGAAATTCTGATCAGGAATAGTTTAAATTATGAGCAGAGGAAGTGATTTCTAGCAATAGCAACAAATATGATATACATGATAAGCAGCTATTTTAACTAAATCATGTGACAGATATTACAGGAAAGAGAATAACCAGTGGTAACACAACACATGGCATCTTCTGTAATCTAACTAAAAGATTGTTGAAAATTTATCTTAATTTAAAATGCAATCTGGAGGAAAAAAAATGCACAAGGATGCAACCTATTCTTTAGTTACATACATAAAATTATGGAGAGATTTTGACTTTGTATTATAGTATGGATGCATTTTTTTGTTATTCTTGATTTTAGTTTTTAATACTTGTCAGCAAACTTCTGACTGAAAGTGTTGTAATATTTTATTGTAAACTTATATTCTTATTTTAGATTTTGAACAATTTTTCTATATCTCACTAAGCACTATGTAGTCACAAGAAGCAAAATTTATTTACTTAATTTGCATCTTTGCATATACTATGTATTTTTAAGCAGCAAACAAACCAAAAATGCATATGACAATTCTGCTTTCTTTTAAATATCATCTTCCTCTCATTAATGCTTTCTTTAAGAAGCTAATAGAAGGGTAAATTCAGTTTTATCTGTATGTTACTGATTTTTATGGTCTTTTGAGTTACCAGTGAGTTAATTTATTATAAATCTTACCAGATAGAATAAAGCTGTGTATCACACCTGTGTTATATTTCTATTACCTATAAGCAAATTAAAAAAAAATAAAATTTGATTTAAACAGGTTACAAATTTGGATCAGAGAGATGACCTTTTGAAACTTGCAGAGTTCAAGTTAGTTTTGATGTCAGCTGCTGTCAAAATGTTATCAGATGGTTCAATGAATGCTTCAGTCAAGCTGGCAAACTGTACATTAGATGATAAAAGACAGTCAATCCAGAAGGCTACACCAAGGTCTGTATTTTGACATAAATTACTGTTTGTTGGAGTTTAACTGTAATGGTTTTTGTGTCAGTGGTTCTTAAAGTACATGTTACTGTAGACTTCCTTGTCTAACTTGGCTTTTGTTCCACATCATTTATGAGACCAATATAAATGCTAGAAACAAATGTTAAATATGAAATAAACCAAACTTTAAATATGAAATTAATAAATACATAAAGAAAAAAAGATTCACTTTCATCTTTAATAAATCTGTGGCTAAGTTTTTTTTCCATGAAGAGTAACAAACTTCAAGTATACTGCCTCTGATATATGAACATGCAACTGTAATGGTTTTGACTTGTTAAAAGTATGGACACCTTTGGACTCCCATATAATGGCAACTAGTTAGTTTTGAAGTTCTGTGGAATTTATGTTAATGGTTTTATAGGTCAAGGTTTAAAATTTTTGATGTTACTCTCAAAATTCACTCTTGTTAATGTATTGCAGCTGGAATGAGACTCTTGAGTGTTTTTTTCAGTATTTGTTGGTTTGTTTTTTTTTTCATTAAATTCTACCTGTTTTTTCAGAATGGTGGAAATGAAACATGGATTTGAAAAGAAAGTTATGGTGGATATAAGCTATAAGCAAGGGAGAGATGGCACTGCTCTTGATGTGATTGTTCAGGAGATATACCTCTGTGCAAGCATGGAGTTTCTACTTACTGTTGCAGATATATTTCTAAAGGCTAATGCGGAAAGTGCTGCTGCACAGAGAAATCTCAAACAGTCATTACCTTTAAAGGAGCAAGGTATATGCTGGAAGTTAAAAAAATTTTTTGTTTAATGATTCATTTAGTTCTAGTATTATAATACTATCTTAAAAAATGACAATACTTTTATGTTATTTCCTGTGCTTGTGTGTATAGAACAATTTCTTTTAACCATTTATATTTCTTTCTTTGCATCGTGGAAATTGGTTCATGTCCTTTGGACTTTATTTCCAAATGAAGCTTTGTCTTAAACAGACAAAGGAAATATCTAAAAATGTATATCTAAAATAAAATGAAACTGAAATGGCAATTACAGCTGGCACTCGCTAGGTTTGTTTTGGTTACCATCATCAGTTTCATCCTTCCTGACAGTGATGGAGCATATTATGTAAAATATGTTTAAATATCACAGAATCACAGAATGGTGGAGTTAGAAGGGACTTCTGGAGATCATCTAGTCCTACCCCCTGTCAAAGCAGGTTCACCAAGGGGAAGTTGCACAGGAACACATCCAGGGGGTTTTGAATATCCTGGAGGAGACTCCACAACCTCTCTGGGCAGACTGTTCCAGGGCTCTGTCACCCTCACAATAAGGGAAGTTTTTCCTGATGTTTAGATAGAACTTCCTGTGTTCTAGTCTGTGCTCATTGTGCCTTGTCCTATCACTGGACACCACTGAATAACTATTGCTGGCTCATGGTTAGCTTGTTGTCCAACAGGAGTCCCAGGTTTTTTTCTGCTGAGCTGTTTTCCTGCAGGTCAACCCCCAACTTGCACTGGTGCACAGGGTTATTCCTCCTTAAGTGCAGTACCGCACATTTCTTCTTGCTGAATTTCATGAAGTTTCTCCCTGCCCAGCTCTCCAGCCTGTCCAGGTCTCACTGAATGGCAGCACAGCCTGCTGGTGTGTCAGCCACTCCTCCCAGTTTAGTATTATCAGCAGACTTGCTGAGCGTACACTCTGTCCCTTCATCCAGGTCATTGATGAGTATGTTGAACAAGACTGGACCCAGTACTGACCCTTGTGGAACACTGCTGGCTACAGGCTTCCAACTAGACTCTGCGCTGCCTAGTAATGTTATTTCACTTGTCCACTGATATGCATTTCTCCCTGTATCAGGAGAGAGACTTACAGCTTGGGTGACCAGTTTGGTTTTTCTAGTTCAGGATCTATAATGAAATCAGAAATTAGTCCATTAGAGCATCAGAACAAAAATTGGATTATTTATGCTTCCAGGCCTCAGGTAGTTCACATCAGGTCTGCAAAGCAAGTCCCTTTCTGTTTTTGTTTTCCTGTATCCTAAACATCTTAGTTGTGTCCACTTAAGCTAGGCCTGCTGTGATTATTTAGTAAATGATCGAAATTTAAACAAATTAGGAAGTCTTATATTAAAGTATATTGGTACTGCAAATGGTTACATCAGGGACTAGTTAAAGTGTATTATTGCCCTGTGGAAAATGTGTGCTTTTCTGCTCCAGAGAGCAGAAAATGTGACCAACATTTTCTTCAGACTCTGCCATAGCTGATGGATGAAGGTATTCTGTAAAGCTGGTACATTTGCTGGTATTAGAATTATTAACAGTGACAACACATCCTTCTAATTTCAACAAAGAAGCTTTGTGGAATATTTTGTTGTATCTGAAAGTAATTGGAGCTCTAGTGGTTTTGTGTATGTAATGAAGAGCCTAGAAATAAGGCAGTTGCAGGGATCTGCAGGTTTTCTGACATCAGTTATGGTAGATCTTATCACTAAACCTTTAAAACTTCTTTATAACTTACAAAGAGAGATGTAAATAATGACAATTCAATCTTTGAACAATTAATCTAATTTAATTTTTGTTTTTGAAGCACCTGTGCAGCCCGTATCTACAATGGAAATGAACATTGTTGTTAAAAATCCAGAGATTGTGTTTGTGGCTGATTTAACAAGAAGTGATGCTCCTGCATTGGTGGTTACAACACAGTGTGAGCTCTTCATTAAAAATAGCCCTGAAAGGTATAGCATGACAGCTGCTGTTAAAGAGATACAAATGAAAGCATGCCCATTTCTTCCAGAAAAAAGGAAAGGGAATGTTACTACGGTGAGTTTGCAAACATCCAGTTTGTATTTAAAAAGTGCTGTGTAACGTACACTGCTAGAGTGCAAGTCATTCCTGAAGCTTTTATCTTTAGAATGTATATTACAGACATAATCAGTAAAATTTTGTGTCTAACCTTATTGGTTTCATTCTGCGTTGTCCAATATATGCCAAAAGCAGATCTTTATGTGAGACTTTGAGGTTTGCTTTGTGTCGACTAGCTAAAATTAAGAACCCAGAGGATTAAAATGTTAAAAATCTCTTATATCCCACGTAAGCCAAATAAATACAATTTTATGTAGTAGATTAGGAATTCTTTCAGTCTGAAATTTTTCATTAAATAGCTATGTGAGTAACAAAGGATCACAGACTGAATGGGAAGTAGGTATTGTAAAATAGATTACTTACAGCATGCTGTTCATAAATTCCTTTGTGTTAAGGTCTATAGATCCATTATAGTGAAACTGCCTGTTTATATTTTGGCAACAGAATCAGACCTGTTAGTTACTGGCCGGGGGGAATGGACTGATCTCTGGAGCTTCTTGGAGCTTTTCTGCCTCTACAGCAAACCTCAGTTAACTGTAATGATTCTGTTGTTTTGGAGAGAGAATTCTCTGTGACAGTGTATCCAGCTGTTACCTGTGTCCTCAGACCACTGATGAATTTTGAAGAACTGTCTTTTCAGCTCTGTGTTAATGCATACTTACTTTATGGAGCTACATGAGAAAGACCAAAGCTATAAGCACAGAGGACTGGGATTTCCACTTTAACTTCTTATCAGACAATTTCAAAGCAGCTGTTTACTCTTTGAGCAGTCTAATTGCATTCCATCTGTTAACAGTTTAGTCATTGAGAAAGTGATGTGCTTGCACTGATAGCTGCAACACAATGAAAAGTTGCTTAACTTCAGTTTCCATAGCAGGCAAATGTGGCTAGCTTTGTAGAAAGCAATTAGAAGGCTTCATACCAAGGTATTCTTCTTACAGGAATATCTTCTGCCAGAATCACTTATCTCAGATTGTAGAAACAGAGAAGGTGACTGTATCTGACAGGACGCTTGTGCTATAAAAAAGGAAAAAACTTCAGAAGATGTTAGTTTTGGTGCTTAAAAAAGTAACTACTTTGAAATATTCAGAAAGTTCTTGAGCATAGTGGAGGTGAAAGTAGAAGATGTTCTCTGCAGGTAGTAGCATAACCGCCCCCTTTGAAAACGCATACAAAAGGAAATCTCTGAACCCAGGTTTTCTGTAAACAATATGATTTTAGTCTGGGAAAATAATCAGAGAAAAAGAGATTCAGATGACATTCCATGGCTGCCTTTGGTCAGGAAGGAAAATGCATGATACAAATTATTAGAAGATTACAAGATTTCTGAAGGCTGATATTGATGTGAAGATTTTACATTGTCTAAACTTTTGGGACACTAGTGATTAATGAATTCATCCTGATGAATTCTCCTGATGAATAGGATTCCCCAGTGCCCAGGAAACTTGCAGCTGGATTTGGAGTAGAAGTGATGAAGTTCTTTCTGTACATTTTTCAAATAGACCTTGGTCTAAAAAAATAATTTTATTTTTCATTCCTGGCTGTAACACAGAAGTAAAAAACAAACAAAAAAAAAGCAGCAGCAGAAGATAAAATAATAATATGGACAAAACGTTTTGTTAGATCAAACTCACCTGGGACAAGTGTGGGGAAACTGAATCAGAGTGTTGCTCTGCCCCCAGCATCTGATTCAGATATGGACAGAGTTGTCAGGAAAGATAGCAAAATCAATATGATTTGAAATTACCTTTTTTTGAAAGACTTCCATTATCACATAGGGACTGGAGAGCAAATTTTTCTGAGAGTACAGTATCAGTAGAGTCTAACTACATCCAAGAGCTTTATTAATCACATAACACTATGATTTTGTTAACAGTGTACCTTAGATTTGGTTTTGGTAAACGTTGGCAAGTGGGAGTATGTAAGGACTGACTGTAAAATAGAGATGGAACTGAGTGATTCACTTTCTTATTCAGGAAAGCTGTCACTTGTTGCTGTGTTGCCCTTAAGGGAAAAGTATAGGTCTCCTCAAAAGTCAGAGGCATGACGATGTGGTATATTTGAAGACATTTGCAGATGTTACATAAAGTATGGAGTTACTGAAGTAATGTATTTTACTGTTTCTCACATTGGAATCTGTAATGATTCCGAGTGGCTGAGGTGATGCTTCTGATACTTTATTTTTTTTGTTTCTTTACATTTGAACATATTTTTAGTGTTCAGGCACTCTTAATTTTGAAGGACCAAATAATGGTAACTGTTCCATTCAGTACTATTGATGTGTAGTAATTTTAAAGTATATGATTTTGAAAAGATTTTTTTTTCACTATTTAATATGTGTTTTTACTGTTTTGTATAGGTATTACAGCCTTGTGACTTCTTCTTTGAAATGAAACAGTCAGGTACTAATCCGCAGACAGCTGATCTAACGATTAAATCTCTAACAATAAAAGTAGGTAGACTTTTATTGTGTTTTTAATTCTGTACTTCCTGCTCAGAAGGCTTTGAAATTGCTTGTGCAATATGTTTCTTAAGAAAAATAAATGACTGAAGTGGAGCATTGTTTCTGTTCTTCATCAGATCACCTATCTGTTTTGCATGTGAAAACAAAACCAAAGTACAGAGATAAGATTTGAAGTGTTAGATAGTGTTGGATGATGTAGTTTATAAAGCTCCCACCGGGAAGAAAAGCAGGAGTTGAAAACCTGAATAGGTTGAACTATAGCTTGTGGAAGTGAATGAGCTTTCAAATATAAGCATCCTGTAGAGAACAGGAGTGTTTTGTTGGTGTAACATAATAATAATTTTCTGTCTAAAAGTAGCTGTTTCCTGTATAAGCTTCTCATTTCCAATCATTCCAACTTCTTATTTACAGGTTTCACCAATAATCATAAATACAGTAATTACTATTACATCAGCCCTTTATCAAACTGCAGAAACAACAGAAGAAGAGATTAGTCAAATTCCTCCAGACTTGTGGAATAAGAAAGATATAAAAAATCTAAAACTCTGGTTTCTTGAAGAGTCAAATGCAAATGAAGATACCAACCCAACTGCTGAACTAATTCCCACAGGAGAGTCATTGAAAATGAATATAGAATCTGTTTTTGTAACACTGGAAGCTGGGGTTGGGCACCGAACTGTACCAATGCTTTTAGCCAAGTCCTCATTTCTTGGAGAAGTCAAAAACTGGAGTACTCTAATCAATGTTCGTTCTCATCTTGAGCTAGAGGTGAGGAATTCTACATGAGAAAGAAAAGTTTTCTAAAGATATTAAGCCTGTTGTGTTGTTTAGAAGATAAAAGAAAAATAATCCATGTATTTGACTTAAACGGCGATACATGTCATGGGAACAGGACAGGAATGAAATGTTACAGTAGTTAAAATGAAAATCTGATGCATTGGATGAAATATATTAATGGCAGTAACTGATGTTATATGAGCTCACATTACTTGTATAAAGTGCCCGAAGGTGCATTCCATCAGTGTTAAAATGAAGAGTGGCAACTGGCTAAAACTGATAATTTTAATTTAAGGTTTACAGTAGAATGTATTCATTTGTCATTTCTGTAAACTACTGAGTGGTCCCAATATTGACCATAACAATGTCCAAACAAGCTTGTATTTGGAAAGTAGTGACATTAAATTCAGTGGTTGTAGTAGGTAGATTCTTCCATTTTTATAGTGCTTTAGACTTGCAGTGCCCATCGTTTAAGCCAACATTATATTTTAAGTGACATACCATATACCGCTTATTTGGAAGTGGGTCTTTGTAGTTTACTTAGCTGCCTCATTTATTTCTCTAATGCATTTGCTTCATGTTGGGAGCCGAAAGTGCAATCTGATTATAAATCTTATATATAACCAAAGTAGTGAATATGCTTGTAAATCAGAATTTTAGGTATTTTTAACATCTTTAGAGCTTTCATTGATTTAACAGTAATGTGTTATTTCCTAACTGACTTCTGCATTTCAATAGGTACACTATTTTAATGAGATGTTTGGGGTGTGGGAACCTTTGCTTGAACCACTAGAAGTTGAGAAGACTGATTTTTTCAAAC
>WUAM01000431.1:715607-729013 GCA_024336885.1 Actenoides hombroni
GCCTTGGTCTGCACACCAATCCTTGGTAGTAACTCTAAACATGGGGTGTTATCACTGCTAGAAGCAGACACTGTCTGAGAACAGGCTGCTACCTTCAGACAGTGCCGTTAGTTACAAGAGACTGAGCTGAAAAGTAAAATCCCTGAACAGAATTAGTTCTGTTCTCACTCAAACCAGGACAGATGAACATAGAGAGAGTTCTCATTCTGTGCTCTGTTGGGCTCAAAAGACTTTTATATTTTCATTTGTTCCTAATATATGTTGCTAATGTATCTTTTATTTCACATAGATAAGGAATCATTTTTCAATTCCATTAAATATTTTTGAGGAAGGAAGATGCTTAGGGACTGCTTCACCAGAAAATGAATTCAACATACCATTGTCCTCTTACAGGTACTTTATTTCATTGTTCTTCTGTCATGGAATATGCTTATATGTTGTTAATTATTGTATCTATAGAGTTACACTAAAAAGAATAAAAATTGTTTTCCTTTGCTACCTAATATTGTAGTTAATACTGTACTAACATTGTTGAGAAGGATCTTACCCAGTCATCTAGTCTGAGTTAAACAGGATACCATTTAATTCTTGAATTGGAAGTCTTCTGAAATCCATTTTACCAAACTTAAGTTACCAAAATTACTTTAAGAATCTGACCCCAGGTTGTTCTGTAACACAATGATTGTTACCCACACAGCACAGACCTTTTTCTTTGTGAAGTCATGTCTAGTGATGTATCACAGCTTTTTTGTTTGTTTGTTTAAAGGCTTCTTTAGATTTTTGTGGTTCTGAAGTAAAAAAACTGCAAGGCATACAATTAAACTTTATCAGTTATGTAGAAAAAGACTCGCCAACATTAGAAAGACTTGTGTTCTAGCAGAGCTATAGTATTAGCACCTTCCAGCCAATATCCACTTAAAATTGCAGTGAGCTTCTATGTACAATTTTTTAGCTGAATTGTCATCAGCTTTTAGGCAGATAATTTTGCTTTGACTTCTGTAATTACAGAGACTTTTTCCTTCTGTTTTCCCCAAAACACTCTCTCCATCCTTTAAGTCATCTTTTTTTTAAGTCAGCAGTATATCTTTTTTGTTAAATAAGTTACACTTTACTGTAGGTGCTGTAGGTTCATTAGTGCTTCTATCTGTATTTTATTTACTAAGGTTTAGTGACATTCTGATTCATTGAACAGATACATGGGTGAGTTTCACTAGGCAGTCAAGGAGAAGCTTATTGAATTAAAGCATTTATCTTACAAAAGCCAAGCGTGTAAACTATGAAATTGATACTTAGTGTCTGGAGAGAAGGCCGTGTTCTGCAGATTTGTCATAGGAGTGAATTCTTTATCCAGACCTTTTGCTTGGAACAGGAATATAGCAGCACTTGTAAGGGAATTCAGTATCTTCTTCCTAAGAATCTTCAGCAGTCCCTTCTTTGCAAGAGAAGTATGCAGAGGTGTGGAACAAAACCCACCAATTGGTACAATTCCTTGAACTTCTGGGATCCAGACCACCTTTTGCTTCCTGCCTTAAGCAAGCTCTAGACAGACAATGAATTACTGTCAGAACTCTTCCAAAATCCAAGTAATACTAGAACAATATAGAATAATATAATACTAGAATAGAATGTTTGTGTTGCATAATACTTTTTCATAACTCAAAATTTCAATCTTACTTTGAGTGTTTCTAAAACATTTTTATTTACAGATCTATACTGAGTTTGCAACCACTAGCCAATGAAAATGGAGTGGATAGAGAATATGATATGTGTGAAGGAATTACATTTGATGAAATTATGAAAAACGTTGACAGTTTATTACAAAGGAAGTGCCAGTCAATGAGTTCAAGTAACCACTCACTTGTCATCAATATTGTTCCTGTAAAAGACATGTTGATATCTTCATTATGTGCAGAAGATCAATGGGATTTTCCATATGTTGTTCATTTATGGCCTTCTGTTCTTCTCCGCAATCTTCTTCCATATCAAATAACTTACTCTGTAGAGGTAATTCTTGAATGTTTAATATTTTTGGTGGTGTTTCCCACCTATGATAAGAAAGCTGACCATCTATTTGAAATATGTTTATAAATGTATATTAAAAGAAAGGTTTTATCTGTTAAGAGTATTAGTGGAGTAAGTTACTGATCTTGTCAGGGCAAGTTTTTATCTACAGAAATGAAACGGTACCGGAATGTGAGAAGTGGTGGTACTAATCATTAGTAATAAGTCATACTCTAGATGTATATGCAGAGTAAACCGCTGTGCAGGTAGTTTTTCCTGTGAATTATGACTGCCTCAAGTGGGTGAGCATACAGTAGCATTTTATGTGCTGTCACTGACTTAGCAGTAGCATGCCTTTAATGAATTCTCACAGGCCTGCCTTTTTGCCACGTTTTGGCTTGAACTGCGGCCTACTTCCAGACTTGATACTCTTTTCAGATGAAATAACTAGGTGCACTTTTACTGTTAATAGGCATTCATTCCAGTGCCAGATGAGAGCCAGTCTCGAGTACTTAAAACATGTACAGTGTGGACATTTGTTCCTCAGCACTAAATGTTTCATTCTGTGGATCTGCTGTGGTTGTGTCCTACAGCTTACTGATGTAGACTTACAATAATAGGAATATAGATGGGAGACTCTGAAACTTTTTTTCTCCAGGTGGTTATAGTGTTTAGCATTTGGACTCAAATAGTAGAATTTAATGACAAAATTTTGTCACAAATGCACAATTGCTAGAGACCAAATGTATAAAAATAACAGGCTTTTTTCTATATGTCCCTTAGAAATTTAAATTTACTGGAAGAAATACTGAGTTGAGAAAATCTGTCAGTTAAGCACGTTTATGTATTTGAATTTGGTGACTCTTTTTTTTTAGCATGTGTTAAATATTGATGACCATGCATACATTTTTCTATAAAATATTGTCTTAAGATAGACAGTTAAGAATGTAACCTAGTTTAATAGCATAGTAAGTGTTTTAAAATTTTGCCTAAATAACTCGTATCTTAATTCTTAAAGCTACCTAGAAAATAAAAGTTGATGTGAATTTTGACTGCAACTGATGTAAATGTACACTGTTTTGGTTTTTTTTGGTTGGTTGGCTTTTCTAAGGGAAATGGGAACAACTGTAACACTCTACAAGAAGGATGTTCAGCCCAGATTCATAACGCAGTCTTGGATCAAACAAAACTAGACTTACAATTGCTTAACTATCTTGATCAAAATTGGAAAAGTGAGTACCTTATAAAAAGCAATCTGCCCGATATCAGCTTCATCACATTTTACTGCATCACGGAGTTGGATAAGACTGAACTGGATATTGCTGTCCACGTGACCTACACAACTGGGCAGATGGATATAGCAATTCATAGTCCATACTGGATGGTAAATAAAACCGGTCGAATGTTGCAGTACAAAGCTGATGGTATTCACCGCAAGCATCCTCCGGATTACAAAAAGCCGCTCCTTTTTTCTTTCCAGCCCAAAAACTTCTTCCAAAATAACAAGGTACTCTCTTTTGTAAAACTGACAGCTCTGAACTCCCCTTTGTTGTTGTTTGAAAGCGTTCTTATTCTTTGAAAGTTGTCTACACTGTGCTGTGCTCTATTAAGGGCATGAAACCTGTGGTATCGCCATCTCAAGACGATAATTTAAATCAGTGTGTTGTCAGACATGCTTGAGATGGGAAATGTACATTGTCAAAGGTGGTGTTAAGAAAGATATTCTTATCTTTGAGAGGAATAAAATTCCCTGAGAAGAGCTTCTAAATAAAGGAATTTCCTTTACTCCATTTAAACTGCATCAGTAAAGGTCCTTATTCCAAATAAGACATAGAAGTTATGTAAGGAATATAAAGCTGTGGTACTTGAAAAGTTAATGCTACTTGAAAGTTGAATTCTTGCAGTAAGATAAGGTTAAGATGCAGTTTCCCATTTGAGCCTGCTATGTGAGGTTTTTTTAGTGCTGAAGATTACTGATGGATGAATGATATGAGAGAGATCACACCACTGTGATATTTGCCTTTGAGATTTTAGCTGTGATAAGTTTTGGAAGGCATCCTTAGGTAGTTACTTCCTCTGGAGTGTCTTATAATGCTTAGTCCACATAGCTTATGACTAATGGTGGTAGAAAGTATCTGAGACATGATACTGCAAATTGTTATATCTTGACTTTTTAATAGGAACACCAGTATTTCCAACATGCACTTATTTATGTTTGTATATGCATGCATACTTAATATACTATTTTAAATGTTGACAGCATTTGTAAATTGAAAATTAATTCGGAGTGCTTCTTCACAGGTGCAACTTATGGTAACTGACAGCGAACTATCTGATCAGTTTTCACTGGACACTGTTGGAAGTCATGGTTCTGTCAAATGCAAGAGTCATAAAAAGGAATATCAAGTGAGTTAAATCTATCAAATTAATTGCTTTCAGGAGATATAAATGAGGTAAGAAAAGAACAGAGTGCTTCTAACAATGTCTTTTCATTCACAGGTTGGTGTCACCATAAACAACAGCAGTTTTAATATTACTAGAATTGTAACTTTCACTCCATTTTTTATGATCTCAAATAGAAGCAAATACACTTTGGAGGTAGCTGAAGAAGGCAAGGAAAAGTGGATTCCTATTGTTTTGCAACAGGTAAACTTATAAAGGAAGCTATTCTGAGGTTTTTGTCTAAGGAAAAAAAAAATAACATGGTTTGAACACTCAATAGTAGAAAATATGAGCCATGCAGAGTGCTCAATGACTATCTGACTGTATCATGCTTTTCAATAAATTACCTGTGTCCTCTTGCCTTTTATCAGTGTTGCTTTAGTGCATCTTGTTAAGCTGGTTTCCATTGTAATTGGAATGTTTTCTCAGTTACCTGCATCATAAATAGTATGAGAAAAAAAGCCTGTACTCTTACTATATTATCTCTCAGTGATACTGAAGCTTGTGTTCAGTTTTTGCAGTAGTATCTGATAGAAGGGTGTGACTGACATAGTACATGTCATGCAGCTTTCATATAGAAAGAAATTTCGCTTCTAGTAATTTCTAGAGAGGAGTCACTGACCCCCAGGCCAAGTGGTATGGAAGTGGTGTTTGACCTTTTGTCTATGTTGCAGAGATGTAGAGTGTTGCAGACTGGGCGTGTAGCTTGGCTGTTTGTGCTCCAGTATCCCACAGTTACTTTCTGTATGTGTTTTGAGGCCATCATGCCTTCCTTCAGGACTTGCAGGAAAAGCAGCGCCTGTTTGGGGTAGTGTTGGAAGTCTAGTGAGAGCTGAAAGTGATCCATACTGCATTCTGAGAAGAGTGAAGTCTACCTTCCCTTCCAATGAGTCTTGGAGAGAGCACATGCAAAACAGAGACAGTTTAGCCTAACAGTGCATTTTATCCCTAAGCATTATGGAAGAGAAATACCATTTAAATATAATTATTTCCATGTATGAAATTGATGCTACTTTGCTTGCTTTTTGTTGTCATTGTTGTGTTGTGGTTTTTGTCAAATGTAGACAATGATGTTTAAATATTTAAGCATTTAACTCAGTTTGGCATCCCATAATGTTTATTTTGAAAAAATCTGGGTTTACTCAATAATAGGCTGTTTGCCGTAAGCCTACACATTTGTTCTATTTCCTCATATTCTTATGTTCCTCCAAACCAAACTTTTGTTTGACTCTTCATAGAGTTTTTTACATGTATGAACCTAATGTAGTTCAGCAATAAAGCTCTGAAATGACAAGGTTCATGTATAGTGACATGGACCACTTCATATCTGTCTTATTATTCTGGGAAAATATAGTCAGATTTTATAACTTTTTGGTGTTTTGTGGTTTATATTTGATATAGAGTTGTTGTTAGAATAAATAAAATTATTTTACAGGAACTTTAGAAATTTTCTGCAAAAACTGTTCAAAGATGATAGTTTTGAATATTCAAATACATTGCTACTTACAGAATCTGTGGTTTGCCTGTGTCAGATGTTTAATTGAGCTGCTTACAGAATTCTATGGCTTGTCCTACAAGCATCATTGTTTTTCAGGTGTTTCATAGTTGTAGTAATTGATCTTCATCTCCTTTCAGTTGTCATTTATCAAAGGAAGGCTTCGTAGATTGTAGATCACTGCTAATACCTTTTGAAAGATTAGTTTATAGCAGTTTACAAAATGGAGTAGCAGAGGTCACAGAGGAATCTGTATCCCATCCTAAATTATTCCAATCTTCACTCCCAACATTGCTAGCCTTCCTTATTGTGTCAATATTTTCCCTTTTGATAAGCAGTCTCTAAAAATCTGTCTTGTGACAGTTAAGTCTGCCAAGGTGCTCATTTGTAACCCAGTTGCTTGATCCAGTATATTACCTCTTCCGAATCTAGATGGCATCCAGTCACTATTGGTGTGTCTTTGGGTGTCTAGGGCAGATTTCCAGGAACAAGTTGCCATCTGATCCTGTTCTTGAGATATGGAACTCTGCTATCCAGCTAACCCAGATATTTTTTTTTATGGTTTTTTTGAGTACTACTTACATCACTCTTTTTACATTAGGCTGATGTTGAAAAAAACAACCAGCTTGTTGAAATGTTAATTCATATTTCAGCTTGCTTTCCTGTCCCCATTCTATTGTTGTCATTTTCAGTTGAGCAGAGTCCAAACTGCTGTTTTCTTTTTTCATCTATTCCTCTCTCTTAGTGACAGCATGTATTCCCATGTCAAACAGCAATCCTTGTGTAGCACACATCTCCTCTTGGACATGTTCCCTGTCTGAAAAGCATTCAGTCTATTATGAGCTTCAATTACTACTTTTAGGAAAAATCCATTGTTCTTCAAAGGTTGTAATAGAAGTTCCTGGATGTTGATTAAACATCCATGATGTGAAATGGATTGCCAAGGACAGTCCTTCAAATTAGATGCAACACAAAACAGTTGACCAACATACATCTGAAAGGAAAGGGAAAGAGGGCAAAGGTAAGGGGGCAAGGCCAAGGGAAGGAAAGAAGGAGAGAAGAGGAAAAGAAAAAAGAAAAATACTTAGTGGAAGACTGTACCTGAGACCACTGCTAAATCAATTAAAGATCCTATTATGGAATGGAGATTGTTGTATAAATATATCTAGTCGAGCACTTAGCAAGCATATAGCAAAATATCTGGAAACCATATCATTTTGTGACACATTCTGGAGCTAGAAGCTATTGCAAAAAATTATTTATTCTGTAACTTCTTGTTTAGAAATTCATTTACCTTATGTTGGTTTTGATTTTAAACTTTCATTTACTGTTGACTGATTCTCTTTGAATTTCTTTTGAGCTTGCTTAATTTCCATGTTGAGACTTATTTGCTGTGTTTCATGCTAGTTTAGAACACAAATGTCCTTTGTCTGCAGGACACAATGTAGATAAAACCTTCACTTTTGCTGTTTAACTATATTTTTTTTCCTTTGTCTTCCTGCTTCCTGTGGTGTGAGAAACAATGGGAAAGGGAACTTAGTGGCATGGTAAGTTGGTGAACTAGTCTTTCACCATTGAAGATTTAATTCTAGGATTCAGATGCAATTAAATATAAACATCTGATGTCTTAACCTGTGTTGGAGAAGAATGCTCCTGAAGTTTTGGATGTTTCAGGTGAACACTTTGAAATATGGGAAGAGTGGTCTCTCTAGACATACTTTGGCTTTTGCTGGTTGAGAGTTATTGTTAATCATAGCTGGTTCCTCTGGCAGGACTCTCTTAATTAGTAGGAAGTGCTTCATTAGTTACAATTAAAACTTTTGTCTTTGCTGCCTTGTTGTCTTATCTATTTGGTGTATAAACTAATGAAGACACATTGTCTGTGGGATTTGTCAACCCAAAGTGGCTGAGATTTCAATTGTGGATGTGGGTAGCAGAACATGGTCTCTGATTTAGCTGCCTGATACTTCATATTTGATTTGTGTTTTTTATACCCACATATATGTGTGTGCATATATGTATGTTTATGTGTATTTTATGTATGTATATATATGTGCATGTTTCAGAAGAACAGCTGGTATGCTGATGTCCTGTGTACTTCGGTTGTTATGGGGTATAATCGTGCTGATATCCCTTTTTGTCATTGCTTTTCACTGTAAGATTGATTCGTATATCGCAAGAGGTCTGTTCATGGAGGAACAGTTTCGTGGTTGGTTTTTTTTTTGTTTTGTTATTTTAAGCAAGCTTGGCCATTTCGGTGTTTTAGCCATGCTCATCTTACAGATTTCATATACATTATCCATTTTAAATCTACTTCTTCATGTGAATATGAAGTCTTACTGTTTTCACTTTTTAGCTCCTTAACTCATCAGTTTCTTCACTGTAGTCTGAATTATTTCTGAGTTCCTTTCAATTTATTGTGTCAGGTAAGTAATTACTTCCAGGTTTTTTAATATAGTTTTTATTCCAACTGAATACAATTTTGGGTAGAATTTTAATAGGTGAACTTTTGGATAAAATGGATGTTGTTTAACATCTAGTTTTTCTCATTTATTTTTAAATGCCGGTTGTTTTTTTTTCCTAGTGCATTCCCTTTTGGCCTGAAAATGATGCCAACAAACTGCTTGTTAGAGTTGAAAATTCTGATCTTCCTCCAAAGAAGATAAATTTTGATAAGCAAGAAAACTGTCTGCTACTGCATTTGGACAACAAGGTAAGTGCTTGCCTTTGGAAATAAGGTAGAACGGCATGAATAACTTGTTGCCAGTCTTAAAACTTTGTGTTTGTCCATACAATCAAGTCTTGCAGAACCTTAGCTGGGGAAAGTATTATGTATCTGTAAATGTATTGTTCTTATGCTCATGCTCTCTCTTTCCTGTGTGTGTACAAGCAGGTGTTGTAAGTGCTCCTCTGTGAAGTGGATCTATAGAAGCTGAAACAGACTGTTTTGCTAGTGTTCTCTAGCTGAGGCTGAGAAGTATTTACATTAGTTGTAAAGTAACACAAAATTATTCTGAAAAGTAACCTTGACTCCACTAAGTTTACTCCTGTGTTGCATACAGTCTCATCTAGCAGTGTTTTTTAAATACTTGTTTTTAATGGTACAATGTTTTGGAGGGCATTAATGCACATGAATGGTTAAAAGAAGATTCCTCTACTACCAGCCTAAATTTTGGCAGTACAGAACTCCTCCATAGTTTTGATTACTTAGTGCAATGCCTATTACCTAGTAGTTAGAACAGGGAAATATAAATCTTAAAGTTATGTTAAAACAGGCTGTTTGAGTATTTGGTGATTTTATCTTATGAGAGTAAAAGTTTTCTGAAGTGTTTAAATTACTTTTGCTTTACTAGAAATCTATGCTGCTGTATTTACTTTATAATTTTTCCAACTGTTAGCTTGGAGGTATTACAGTGGATGTTAACCTGACTGAACATTCTACAGTGATTACCTTTTCAAATTACCATGATGGCGCAGCTCCATTTCTGTTGATAAACCATACTAAAGAGGAAATTATTGAGTATGGGCAAAGGTATGTAAGAAGAGTATGGAGACATGTGAACTGTTATTTCATGCGTTGTAAGCATGCGTGTTTCTTAAGAAGCCTATTTTTTTAAGAAACGGCTAATTCTTCCAGAGCACCCAAACGTTTCTTGGTTGAATTGTTAACAGAGCAGTGTTACGTAGTGCTAGGTGCTTGTTTCTATGAGTAAGAGTGTTTTGTCAGCTGGAGAAGCACTCTGGTCTCTTTTTATATGAATTTTGTGACATTACCTTCTACATTCTATTACACTCCTGACGGGGGCAAAGGATGTCCTTAGCTTTTCTGGAACTATGCAGGTTCTGACTGCAGGATAAGCAATAGGTAAGTTGTAAAAGTAATTAGGTTTGAGACTTTTACTGTTCTATTATGTTTTGTTGGGATTTAGCCAAAAGAATGGATTAAAAAGTTATGGGAGAGATGAGGGAATGGACTGAAAAGTATGTAGGCAGCTACATAATTTTTGTCAAGCCAGACCAAAACTAAGATTATCTCAAGAAATATGAATTATCTGCAATTGGTGAAATTTAGTCCTGTACTTGCACCCAGCAATACTGGTTCTGTTCTCAAGCTGGATTGTCTTTGTAATGCTTTGCTGCAGATACGGTGCAGTTCTGAGAAGTGTAAGGATATCTGCAGCCTTTTTGACCCCTTTAATTTTAAAAGCTGAACAGCCTCTACCAGTTTTTCATATCAGTCAGAAAAGTGGAAGAGCTGCTAGCCAAATGAAGCTTGTAGCTGTATGTTTCTGCTTGTCTTAGGAACACAGTCAACTGTTTGCTTTTGGTTTTATCTGTAAAGATAAGTGATTTTTAGCTTTTGTTAGCTGGATTTTGGGCATCCGTAGTGTAAATTTAGTGAGTATGTATGTAATTTTTTAATGAACTGTGGAGATGAGGATTAAAGTAAGAGGGTAGGGCTGTGGTTAAGAGGTAGGTCAAGAAGAGAAGAGTATTTCAGTTGGAAGAGACCTACAACAAGCATCTATTCCAACTGACTGAACAACTCAGGGCTGACCAAAATTTGTTGTTATAAGCATGTTATTAATGGCATTCTCCAAACGCTTCTTAAACAGTGACAGGCTTGAGGCATTAACAGCCTCTCTAGGAAGCCTGTTCGAGGGTCTGACTCCCCTCATGGTAAAGGAATGCTTTCTACTGTTCAATCTAAACCTTTCTTGGCACAGCTTTGAAGCACCATTCCCCCATGTCCTGTCGCTGGATCGTAAGGAGAAGAGCTCAGCACCTTCATGTGCACTTCATCTCCTAGGATACGGTCCTTTCAGGGAGCTGTACAAGTCTCCCAGTTTTAATCTGTATGTGAGTGGAGTGAAGTTTAAGATCTGTTTGTGAAAATATCCACTGTATCCAGATAGAAAACACTGCACCTTTCCCCCTTGAGCAACTCATTGGGGAAAACCTTTCCTAACCAACAGATTTTGAACAGACTCTTCTCTTGGAATTAACATTAGGCAGCAAAAACCTGGAATTTTCCTTTCAGCTTGTAAACTCCACTATCTGGGTTCTTTTCTCTGCTTAATGTTTCCCTGTTGATCACAAGTGGGGAAGAAAATGGAATATTTAAAATCCTCTGTGTATAATTATTACTGAAGTGTATATATAAAGTATATGCGAAGTATGTATCTGTAAAGTGTATATATAGTATGTATATGTATACTATAGTATATTACTAAAGTATCATCAGCAACCTACTTTATTAGTAAAATATACCTATGTGTTTTGAAATATACTGGTTTTATTATCCTTCTGAGAATGGTTTTGTATATGGTTTTTCATGCACAATGTTGTTTTAAGTTTTAATTTTTATTATTTGAAAAAATAATTAAAGTATTCTTCTTGAAATGCTAGAATGCAAAAGTCATTGACTGAAAATAGTCATTGACAATTTAATTTAATGTTATTTTGTTTTAGCTCCCTCAGTGAATTTGAAGACTATCTTCAGCCAAATAAAGCAGTACTATACACTTGGGCAGACCCAGCAGGATCTAGAAAATTGAAATGGAAATGTGGAAATAGGACTGAGGAAATTACCCCAAAAGAGGTATGTTTATTATCTAAATCTTCTTGTTATTCTAATCTATTGCCCTGTTCATCAGTGTATGTATGAAATTCTGTATGTAATGAGCATGATCAGCAATCTCATATATGTGAGACTGAAACACAGTACAGTAGCAATATCGCAATTGCCTGAGCTTGTGCCAATAAGCATTATCTTAAGTTGAAAAGCGTATGTGTGTGAGAGAGATTGTCAGGAAACTTCATAATTAAAACTTTTGTTTTCCTATACCTTTAAAAAGCATATTCTGTTGTTATGTGTGTTGCTACGACTTCCATGTTTGCTTTTGGAGTAGAATGTTGAATAGAGCCTTAAAAACTTTTCTTCTCTTGTTTGTAGGACAAAATGGAAATACTCACCCTGGATTGTAGGAAAATGGTCTATTTAGTGTCATTTTTTGAAGGTTTGCAACGTATTGTCCTGATCACTGAAGATAAGAATGTATTTGATTTGACATATGAAAGTGTGAAAGCAGAGCTAGCAGAACAAGAAATCGTTCTCTCTTTGCAAGATGTTGGAATTTCGTTGGTTAATAATTATACAAAACAAGAGGTGTCGTACATTGGAATTACAAGGTAACTTATTTTACGTGCAACAGTCTCAAATGTTTAATTCAGGTGTTTTCACTCACTGAATTTCATTTTGCGGTACAATAGAAGAGGAAAAAGAGGTCTGGGTAAGATTATTTAGAACTAAATCATCATGTTCTTCTGTTGTGAAGAGAATTGTTTTCACTGTGTTTTATATTAATGCATGTGCTTTCTGTATTTGGGTGTATTTGTTTTTGCAACACATAACTGTAAGTCTGTATGGCACACTTTCCAATACATTGAACAGAAGTATTTAATGTAGTTTAGGGTGTGTTAATAGAGTTTTAAGGAGTAAGGCCTGCAGGTAGTTCGTGTCAGTGTATTTTTCTGTCTTCAGATACTGTATCCTCTATCTATAGAAACAAAAGTTGTTGAATTCTGTGTTGAAGATTTTGATGCAGTAGCAGCTTGTAGTTCTTTTCATTTTTAATTGAGAAATTGTGGTGACTCCAAGGCCCTAATACTTGAAATTTTCTACGATAACATTTCAGTGGGAAACAGAAAAGAAACTATGTAATGCTTAAGAAATGTGTGCTGTCATGTATTCAAACAGGCTTTTTAGAATGCTCAGGAGACACTTATGTATCATGTTACAATCTACACACTTCTGTATGTTCATACACATTACATTGCTAGAGTGAGGGGTTTTTCTCTTGATAAATTATTTACACCGCACTGCAAAACAAAAAAGCAAAAGCCTTCACACGCATGTCCTTCACATATTCACATCTGCCCTTCACAAAGAAAATCCAAATCTGAGAAATTCAGATCTGATAATTATCTAGACAGTGGAAACACTCCACTTAAAGGTTCCCTCAAGGTTTGGTACTGTGACCTGTATATTCAATTAAGTATATATCCAATATATTCATCAATGACCTGGATGAGGAAACAGAGTGCACAGTCAGCAAGTTTGCTGATGACACCAGACTGGGAGGAGTGGCTGACACACCAGCAGGCTGTTCTGCCATCCAGTGAGACCTGGACAGGCTGGAGAGTTGGGCAGGGAGCAATTTAATGAAATATAACAAGGGCAAGTGTAGAGTCTTGCATCTGGGCAGGAACAGCCCCAGGTACCAGTATAGGTTGAGGACTGACCTTTTGGAAAGCAGTGTAGGGGAAAGGGCCTGTGGGTTCTGGTGGACAGCAGGATGACAATGAACCAGCAATGTGCCCTTGTGACCAAGAAGGCCAATGGCATCCTGGGGTGTATTAGAAGGGGTGTGGTTAGTAGATTGAGAGAGGTTCTCCTCCCCCTCTA
>WUAM01000431.1:729113-743497 GCA_024336885.1 Actenoides hombroni
GTGGTGGAAATGGAGAGATGATTAATATATGCGGTTTCCATCTCTGACTTTCTGATAAAATTAAATGTTAAAATTCTGTATTTTATTTACAAGCCCTGTCACCAACTTCAGTAAAGGAGGCTGATGGCATCCTGGGTTGTATGAAGAGGTGCAGAGTCAGTGGTAGATCAAGGGAGGTAATTATTCCCCTCTTCACTGCAGCTGTGCATTAATTTTGGGGCACCAAGTACAGGAAAGAAGTTGATAAATGTGACTGAGCTCAGCAGAGGACCACTGAGAGGCTGCAGGACGAGGTCTGGTTGAACCTGGAAGAGGGGCAGCTCTGGGGACACTCAGGAGCATCCCTAGCCCTGATGGGAGAGATGGAGAAGATGAAGTCAGGCTCTTCTGCGTGGCAGAAGGGTGACAAGCTGCAGCACAAGTTTAAACACGAGAGGTTCAGGCTGGAGCCACAAGGGCAGTCCAGTGGTGGAGCTAGCACCCATGGCAATTGGGCTGTCTCCATCTTTGGGGTTGTCATGCTCTGACGGGGTGAAGCCCTGAGCAGCCTGGTCCAAACACAGGACTGATTCTGCTCTGGACAGGAGCTGAAGATGTCCCCACCAGGCTGAACAAGATCCTGTGACCTTGTGAAGGGAGAAATTAGAAGGGCAAGTGTAGAGTCTTGCATCTGGGAAAGAACAACCCCATGCGCCAGTATAAGTTGGGGACTGACCTTTTGGAAAGCAGCATAGGGGAAAGGGACCTGGGGTCCTGGTGAACAGCAGGATGACCATGAGCCAGCAATGTGCCCTTGTGGCCAAGAAGGCCAATGACATCCTGGGGTGTACTAGAAGGGATGTGGTTAGTAGGTCAGGGAGGTTCTCCTCCCCCTATTCTCTGCCCTGGTGATACCTGATCGGGAATATTGTGCCCATTTCTGGGCCCCTCAGTTCAAGAAAGACAGGGAGCTGCTTGAAAGGGTCCAGTGCAGGGCCACAAAGATGATTAAGGGAGTGGAGCATCTCCCTTATGAGGAAAGGCTGAGGGAGCTGCGTCTCTAGCTTGGAAGAGACTGAGGGGTGACCTCATTAATGTTTATAAATATGTAAAGGGTGAGTGTCAGGAGGATGGAGCCATGCTCTTCTCAGTGACATCCAACGATAGGACAAGGGGCAATGGGTGCAAGCTGGAACATAGGAGGTTCCATGTAAATTTAAGTAGAAACTTTTTCACAGTAATGGTGACAGAGCACTGGAACAGGCTGCCCAGGGAGGTTTTGGAGTCTCCTTCTCTGGAGACATTCAAAACCCCCCTAGATGCATTCCTGTGTGACCTGATTTAGATGATCCTGCTCTGGAAGCAGGGTTGGACTAGATGTTTTTTCAAGGTCCCTTCCAACCCTGAACATTCTGTGAAAAGTGGTACCTAATTGCCTGGATTCAAAGTGGTGCTGAGATGTCACCAAACCAGTGGTTATTGGAAGCAGTCATCAGTAGTCAGTAATCTAGCAGTGCTTATAGGTGGTATTTTTTCCTTCTTAAACCCTGAGTGGATGTCAAGCTCCTTAAAGTTCTTTCTGAGGATATGAGTTTATTCCTTGGGTACAGTGAAGAATACCTTCATATTCGGAATGTTCCAATGTATGAATGTGTTGTTACAAAATGAATGGAAAAGGCGATTTGTATCTAACTTGAGTCAGAAACAAGTTCTACCATGCCAGTTTTGGCATCACAGCACATGGTGGGGGGCAGGGGGCCTGGAGAAAAGTCAGAAAAAAGGGGAAAACTCCCAGCAATTTCAGGATAGTACTCTATTTTCTATCTGTTGGTTTGCCCTTTAGGTCAGCTTTTTTGTTGGTTCTGACATTGATGTATCTGACAAGAATAGCTGTATCCCTCTAGGTAAAAGGGATTGGATTAGCCCACATTACTCTGTAGCCCACAAATACGTAATTTGTGCAAAGAATACTCTCCACCTTATCTGATAGTGCTGGTTTTCGCTCTATTGTGTGCCTTCAATTTGACTGTAAAGTGAAATCAGACATGACAGGTTCTCACAGAAGCAGTGGAATTAAGTAGAAGAGCACCCAGTATCCTTTAAGGATGATTAATTGTTTTGTTTTATTCATTATAAAGGTAAGATAGAAAATAACTACTTTTGGGATATCATTCTAAAAAAACAACAGAACAAACAGAGCCAAAAACCCCCACTGTAAAATTGGTGGAGGAAACGTGTAAACCAAAATCGCTATCTATTCATTTAGATAGAAAGAGTGAAGAATCTAGTCATCAATAATAAGAGGTAGTTCAGGTGGTATTTCTTCTTGACTTGAAGTTCGCAATTCCTAGTATGTTCAACTATGCCAAAATACATGCTGGGTTACGTGCAGAAAACTACTTTGGGATTGTAGAATAATGGATGGCAGTACTGTTGAAACTGAGCTTCCTTAAGTGTCCTTACTTACCCATCTTCATCAAAGTGGAGAGTTCCGCAGACTTGCTGTTAACTTTTCTTTTTTGCGTTATATTGGAGAGACTGGCATCCACTTAGCACCAAGAAGGCAGCAGGTGATTTGGGTCACTTGTTTTTACTACAGTAGTACTTCATGATGTGCTTTCTCATTCCATAGTTAAAACTTTTTAAAAGCCATAGTACTCTAGGCGAAACTTGTTTTGAAATAGCTAATCTTTCTTTCTTGGTCCTTTGTTTTGTTTTCAAAGTTCTGATGTGGTTTGGGAGACAAAACCCAAGAAGAAGTCAAGATGGAGACCAATGAGTATTAAGCAGACTGATAAATTAGAACAAGAATTCAAAGATTACAGCGAACAAACTCCATCAGAAAATAAGATTATTGAGTTGGAATCAAATGTTTTGGTAATACTGATAGTTTTCTAATTCTATTGTTTACATGTATACAAAATAAAAAGCTAATGTGTCACTTTTCCTATCTTGGAGGAAACTTCTGGTGGAAATTGAGATGACTGATTTACCTATTCCATTTGAAACAGCTTATTTATCTCTGTCTAGAAAAAAAAATAAATTGGAAAGTATCCATAAACATTTGAAAGCTTGCTATAGGCTTTTTCTTGTTAGCCTCTAACTTTGAAATTGAAGTGTAATATTTTTGTGGGTCATGGGACTAAAGAAGCAGCAAAGAAGCTTTGCATTTGGTTGTTATACTGGGGAGGTGGACAGGGTGTTAGTTTTGGATTGGTTGGTTTGTTTGTTTTAGCACAAAATCATGTATTTTTCAAGTGCCTTGTTGTGATATAATTCAGCTGTGTCATTCAGCAACACACATGCAAAAAAAAAACCCCAGAAATTATTCTGGAATGTAGAAGCACGTTATGCTCGAAATGCTGCTGTCTTTATAGGTGAGTTCTAGATACCCATTAGAATTGCATTGTAGGTAAATCAGCCAATTTTTATGTCAGTTATAGACCATTATATCATACTACTCTACATTTCCTCTAGAAAGCCATCCATTAAACACTAGCAATTTCAGTTCTACTTCTACTGAAATTTATTACGAAATTTGATTGTTTTAACTAAATTTAAGATATATCACTTAAAAGCTGCAAAATTTTTACTGCTAAGCTGTCTTAACCATCTTAATGAACAGTGTAAATTTTAAAGTGTATTAGGAAAAGCAGTCTTTTGAAACTCATAGAATACCAAATTTTCTTTAATAATACCTTAGGTATGTTTAACTCCTAATGGAATGCACATGAAAATTCAACAACCAAATGAGATTCCCATCAGAAGGAATTATCTGCCAGCTTTAAAAGTAGAGTATAGTTCATCTGCACATCAGAAGTCTTTCAGAATTCAAATATATAGGATACAGGTGAGTCTTGTCAAAAGCAGTAAGTTATTTATTAAAAAAAGCAACTTCTTTGGAGTCTTGGCTTTATTTTTAGAATTGTTGAGGTTTGTCATGTTTTGAATTTAGTTGTACTCATTGGCTTTTACATAAGTACTTCTCAGTGTTCAGAAATACTATTTAAATTCTTCTGGAAAAAAAGCCCAGACAACCATGGCTGTTCAGAAAAAACATTTACTGTTCACGTACCATGTTTTTTCTTGTGGCTTTTCTTTACAACCAACAACAAAAAAAAAAAGGTACAGTTTGTTCATTTTTAAAAACAAATCCTTTGCAAAAATTCTGTTAATCATTTATAATCACAAACTTAGAGAAGCGTTTCTAGATTATTTGTATTGAATGATTTAATTCTGAAAATTGGAGTATTTTGAACCACAATAGTGGCTTTTTTTTCCACATTTGAATTGATGGAATGTCACAAGTAGTGTTCATAATTCTTGTGTTTCTCCTAATTTTAAAATATTTTGCTATAGTAAATCTAATGTGCTGCACCTTGTCCTGTCCTTACCCCTATTAGATACAAAACCAGATTCCTGGAGCCATATTTCCCTTTGTGTTCTATCCTATTAAACCTCCAAAGTCCATCACCTTGGATTCAGGTTTGTTGTTCTAGTTTAACATAATCCTTACTTCTAAAATGACGAGATAAATTGCTTGTACTGAAGGTAAACCACATGATTTTTATTATATGAAGTCTGTGTAAGCTTACTGACTACAGATAACACAAGTACTAATGTTAGAGAGGGCCAGGCAGTTTTCTCTACAAACATACAGAAAATCATTTGAACAGTTAACAGAAGAAAACAAAATTTTATTAATCTGTCAATACCATACATTTTAAGCACATCTTTTTCACACACTAATTTCAGTGCCCTTGGAAAGCATAACACCAAAGTTACATTTGGGTCAGGACTAACATGGGCTTTTGGCAATTGCCTTCAGACCACAGCTAAAACTTAATCCTGATTAATCCAGAAGAAGAGTTGCCTCCTGAAAATGAGGAAAGATCAAATTGTTGGTTATCTTGATGGTAGTGAATCTATGCACCGTTTCTATATTATTTGCATTTGGAGCTCAGGAGCAGTGAGGATTCACTTTTCTTCTTTAGTCATCTGATTTTTCCTTACTGCCCCAAAGAAATTGTTTATATTAACCACGTTATTTGGTTTTTTCCTTCACTTGCATGCAATAGATGACACAGTGACCGATCTGAAACAATCTTAACTAATAAGAAATGTGTGCTAGTACCAGTCTCAATTCAAATGTGCTAAATGAGGCACCATTTATAAGCTCTGTAGATAGCAAATTATATTTTGCCTGTTTTGTATGTAGCCTTCCAACTTCTCTGTTTCTTCGAGCATATTGCTCAATGTCAGTATACTGTGTGATGAATTTCAGTCTTCCATCAACTTATTCAGGGCAAAGTCACTTGGAAGATGAGGAATTCTGAATTGAGACAAAAAATACTGCTTGTAATTTTTTACAGAAACTAATAATAGTATGACAGGTATTTGTTCTAAGTATGATCAATTTCAAACTACAGTGCATAGATATGTAGAAATCTTTTTTTTTTTTTTTTGGTTTAGCTTATATTTTTGTATTAGTCATTGGAAAATCTTATTCCATGATGAGGCAAATTACATAAATCTAAGATTGTATCAATATTAATTAGCTTTTAAATGAAAATGGTACATTTTCAGAGATCACAAATAGAATTTTGATGTTTCATTTCATCTGTGTCTTCCTATTCCTTTTTGTTCCTTCACTTTTCCCTGACCTAGTTGTTTGCCAGTCATATCCATTATGTAATCCTACTTTACAGGACTGAGAAAATATATATGAATGAATATATATGATATTTTCATATTAGAATTAACAAGGTATGTGTATCACATAAAAATCTGTGCTGATCTTTTTTTATTTTACAACTTCATAGCACCAAAGCCATTTACTGATGTCAGTATTGTTATGAGAACTGCAGGACATTCACAAATATCTCACATTAAGTAAGTATTTTGACATGTTAAATCTCTTGCTTTTGATTACACTTAGTTAAAAATATGTTTAACTGTTAAGTACAACCATAAAATATGTTTAATGGTTCTATATAGAGTGTTAAATCCTGCTACTTAATGTAAAATAATTCTGGTGTTTATTTTACACTGCTGTGGGAGGCCTTCTTATCACCAGTAATGGTGGGTGAATCCCTCCAAAGAAAAAACAAGCAAAACAAAAAAAAGCCCTGAAGTCAATATGTAAGTGGTCTAAATACCCTAGATGCAGTTTTATGCGTTGCACTTATTTGTAAAACACCTTAATAAATGGGTTTTGTTTCATTCATAGGTATTTTAAGGTCCTGATTCAGGAGATGGACCTCAGACTAGATCTTGGCTTCCTGTATGCAGTGGTTGAATTCTTTACACAGACTGATGTGCTGAATGACCAAGAGGTAGAACCCTTTTGTTGTTTAAAGACGAATAGATTTTAACCTTGTAGTTATTGAACTTGTATTAAAAAAAAATACAATAAGAAAAACCATCTTGGTGTTCTGCTTCCATAACACTGGTTAATTGCTGTCTCTGTGACTAATATGATGCTGTGAGGAGTTACTGAGTAGGTTAATATGAAGTGTTACTGTTGCCTGAGGAAAACAGTAAACTTTCCTTTATCCGCATCTTGCATGCTATACAAATAAAACTCCAAAACCTTCTGAAAAGAACAGAACTACTGCTGTTGTAGGCTCTTTGGTCTTACTGATACCTGAGGGGTCAGTGAATTAAGAATCCAAGACAGGAAGGAAGTGAAAATAATTTTCTTTTCCTTAATGTAGTTTTAAATAAATAAATAAGTCTAGAAGAATCTTGGCCAGTAAATCACTAAAACCTATCTGCCCATGAAAGCAAGAGAATGTAAAAGAAATGGAGAGAGAGATTGATTAGAAAGTGGAAATGTCTTTGGTGATTTTATACAAAATTGGACAATGATGTAGTTGACCTGTTGATACTAAGTGGAGAGGAGAGGACAGTGGGAAGGAAAGATGTTACTGCACAGGGAAAATGAGAGGAGTTTGTATTTGGGAACAGTAGCAATGAAATAAAGTATAATAACATGAAGTGCAATGTAGTCTGCTTGGGAAACCAAAATGAAAGCTACAAATACAACCATAAGCAAGAGAGGAGTCATAGTTTCTTGGATTTGCCAAAAAAACCTCATTAAAGGTCATAAGCTGTATAGATGCAATGCAGTTCCAATGTATATTGGACATGCTGTTCTTGTTACATGTATTGCAATTTGAATGTCAATACACAATGAACTGATAATAAATTA
The DNA here is from genome assembly GCA_024336885.1 of Actenoides hombroni. Lineage (NCBI taxonomy): Eukaryota > Metazoa > Chordata > Aves > Coraciiformes > Alcedinidae > Actenoides > Actenoides hombroni. Next base: position 736,306 of record WUAM01000431.1, read on the forward strand.
TTTAGCAGAAAGTGTATAATTTTTATCTGTATCTCAAAAATGCTGCTAGTGAAAAATGATCCAGAAATACTCTCATAGTAGATCTGCAAAAAACCCTTTTTGATGGGGCATTAAAAGGTATTGACACTTCCACTGTGGTAAGTGGAAGGCGTGCTGTAAAGCAATTTCTTTGCTTTTATTTCTTATATCTGTGCAGCAGAGATTAAAAAAATATTACTGCTCAAGGATTATACTAAAATGAGAAAAGATAAAAAAGTTACTAAAATATAAATTGAAAATTAGAAGTAAATACGGAACATCAAGAGAATTCATTTCTGAAATAACATTTCAAGCAATATAGGAATCTTGTTAGAATTTAGTAAGTTTACAGCAGGATAAACTGATGGAAGACTGACTTGTTTGATGTGGGTTGTAGTTCAGTAGGTATTTTCATTTAAGTAAATTTGATACTCTTGCATGGTATAATGTATTAAATACACCCTCAGTTTTCTACTTTCATTTCTGAAACATATGGAGTTCTTTGTTTTGAATTCTAAAAAGAAAATTCTGATTTTGGTGGCTTATTCATAGCTTGATTTCTGGCCTGTGATAAAGGAAAACTAAATGTGTTGTCTAGTTCATGGAATGGTTATGTGGCTACCTTGAGTTTGGGGTATCGGGCATGAAGGTCTATTTGATTCTTCCTATTCCTGTTTGTCTTTTCTGTTGCTGTAATTTGAAACCTGTGGGGTCTTTGCAGCACTCTAGTGTAGAGCACCACAGTTTGGGAAAGACTCAAACATATGAATTGCTTATTGGCTATTGTCTCTTGAAGATAATGTAAGTTTTAAGTAAAATTTTAACTTAAAAAATGGGATCCTCTGGTGAGAGGCATCCTTCTCTAAAAGACCTAGCATGTACTTGTATGTAGTTCTTTTCTGATTATAAACTCTTGAAGCAGAACTGAGTAATACTTTAAGGGCTGGATGTGTTCTCTTTGTTAAATTAAACATCTTTATAAATACAGGAAGAAGGATCAGTCTAATTGTGACTTACGAAATATAAGGACTTTTGAAGGGTTTCATAAACAAGGCAGACATTTAGTGAAGGTTAATAATTGTACTTGAAAGTTGTTTCAGGAATGTTGCTGTATTTTCATATGTGGAAATCACGTAGTCTAAACCGGTGGTTTCTAGCAGTGTGCTAGGGAATTCAGTCTGTTACATCTGTTGATACCAAGTGTACCTGTGAATTGTAGATTATTGTGGTAGTTTAAAGACTTATATTAATTTTCAATGCATGGTTGTGTAGTGGAAAAAACCCATTGTCATGTTTGAGTCTCTCTTTCCCCTCTCAGTGGAAAGATGAATGATTTGAAATTGCATTGTGAGCTGAATCACTGAATCCAGAGATTAGAGCAGGCCCTTTTTTTCACTTTCATTTTTAGTGGAATTGCAAGGCATAATTTTAGGATTTGACCCCTACTTAATATTTAGTGTGTTGAATGTTTTGCTTGTTTCAGTAGCAAAGTGGTACATGAGTTTTTTGTTCTCACAGGACCTTTCACATTGTTTTCAGTCAGAATTTAGTTTTCTTCGACTAGTTGAGTATTTTCTGCATATAGCGTTAGAATTGTTGTTATTTAAAATCTTAAAATGTTTTTCATACTTGGCCTATTCTTCAAAAACTGTTGTAAAGTAACTCAGTCTTTTGAAGGAGAAAAGAGCATAGGGCTAGATGGAAGTCTTCTCAGAGTACAAAAAAGTCTAGTTTCTATATTACAGAAAATAGTCTTCAGTGTATTTTTTTTGTATTTAAAAACCTATGCACTGCATTATGTATTCAAAGTGGTATATATGCATGCCTTTTGACCACGGTAAAAATTGTCCAGACTTTACTAGAAAATATTTGGTATTTGAACCTTCATGAAAGTATTTATTTCTTTACCATTAAATAGTTGTAAGTTGCATTGTCTCTTTGTATGTATGTTTCTTCCTCTTCATACAAAAAAAAAAGGCAGCAAACTAGTTAAAAGTCCTCTAAAATGTCAACTTTTAAGTAAGATAATACGATCAGGAGAATATAGGAGTACGAGCCAATGTATTGCATCTCAGTAATAAATGCATGGTAGCTTTATATACTCTAAATTTTAAACTGATACTTTTTTGAAAATGCATTCACAGCTAGAACTTTTCAAAAAGGATGTTGAATCTCTTCAAGAAGAACTGATGAGTGTGTCATCAATGGATACATCGCAAATCAGCTTGTATGAATACTTTCATATCTCTCCAATTAAGGTATACCTTTTTCACAGTACAGCCTGTGTTTGCTCTCTGACTGAAGGATTTTTGTCTCCTTCAAGATAGTAGGCACTGGAAATGAAGAAACATGGGGATGATCAAAATCAAAATAAAAACATCTTGGAAAAGTGCTTTTATTGTTACCACTAACTTACATGGAGTTTATATTAACATGTATTAAATATTTACATTACAAGTTCATTATTTCATTCCTCTCTACGACTTCCATCATATCCAGTAATTCTTCCTATTATTTAAGACATCCCTACAAAATGCTATAGTTTGTGTGCAGACAGTGTGTTGTGGACTGCAGAATGAGATAATTTCTGAAAAACATATAGCCAGCATTACTGTGCAATTACTTTCTTTGCTTTAACACTACTTACTGAGTGGTAAAGCAGTTTTGTTTTTTGACTCCAGTAAAGTCTACTTTTTGCTAATTCTGCATTCCCCTAAACATTCAGGTACAACTTTTAAACAGTTTGACATACTCATGGGGTAACAACAGCCTGTTTGCCCAAATCTAACTCATGCATTTTTAGCTTACTGGTCTTTGCTTTGCACAGTCGATTTTGGATGATTACATAGCTGACATTATTAAATCTGGGATGGTACTTCATAGGCTTGATAACAGTTTTTAGTAAGAGAACCTCCCCTCCATCCCATGAGAAATAGATCAAAGAATAGTTTGAGTTTCACCTCTTTTTAGTATATGATGAGATATTAGAAATGATCTGCTATTAGAACAGGTTATTCCAGGAAATCCTTGGCTAGCTTTATATGAACAGCTTAAGGCTAACTCATTCCAAGTGTATTTGTAGCTGTTTCAGTGTATCGTAATTTAGATGTTCATGTATGTGTCCCATTGTTTTATTACAAAGAACTGCTTGGGACTTGACAAAAGTAAAGTGCTCTTTACATGTTAATGTTCACATCATTAACACACTTATAACAAAGTAAACTAAAGTTCATTTTTTTAAATGTATTCTGTCATATTTCACAGGAAAAATACATGGACATAAAATAAATGGGCTTCTGATATGAAAGTTATGAAATCAGTAGAGGGTTATGAATTAAGGGATGATTCTGCAAGATGAGATGTATGTTTTTGAAATTAGCTACAGTTAACTTCTGTTACACCGTAAATTAATGAATGGCACATGATGCCTTCAGAAATTGGAAACAGGCATAACTTCTTTCCATCTGGTTTTGAAAACTGTTGAATACACCTGTGCACTGTAGAGCCTTTTGAGCAATTTTCTGTAATGTTTTTCTGTTTTAAGACTACCACCTAGTTTCTGAAACAAATACTTTGATTAATTCAGGTCTACAGGAGTGGAGATTTTCTTATATACATATTCCAGTGTTTATTCAGCACCTATAAAACTTCTGACAATAATTACTTGTTTTCAGGCTTTTGTTTCTCATTCTTGCTTGGACAACATGATATGTTATCATTTTCAGTCTGTGTTGATTTTGTATGTTATTTATAGAAACAAAATGTTTTTGAAACAAGCTAATAACCTAAATTATAGCTAAAAGATTCAGGAGGTCTTAGAGTGTGAGTAAGTAATTTCAAGTTCTTTTTTTCTTAAGAGTAGTTCCATTTACTCAGTAGGACTTTAAATATCAGGGGGTTTTTATTGCCTTGTGTGATGTATCTATGTTCTTTGTTATGAAGTCAGTGTGATTTCAGTCAAGAAAAACTCCTCTCAATTTTAAAATCATCTAAAAGACACTAAAGGCAGAAACATAATACTTGTAATAATTAACCATATTATTTCCCATCTCATTTTTAGTTACACTTAAGCTTTTCACTCAGTACGGGTGGAGAAGACAGTAACAAAGAAGAAAGAAAGAGTGAATTGATACCACTTCAGTCCTTGAATCTCTTGCTGAAGAGTATAGGGGCCACCCTCACAGATGTACAAGATGTTCTCTTTAAGTAGGTTAAAAATATGATTGTAAAAATTGCTTCCAAAATTTAAACCAATATTATGTACGTTACATTTTATTTTGGTCAGCATAATAAGGACTTTTTATCTTTTTTTTTTTCTTTTTCTTTTTTTCTGTTAGGTTGGCATTCTTTGAACTCAGCTATCACTTCTGTACTACACAACAGCTTCAATCAGCAGTTATAAGGCATTATTCAAAACAGGTTAGATTAAGTAAATTTCAGTAAATGTATATTTTGAAAACACTACTGTGCACTTAGGCTCTATGAAAATAAATAAAATTATTTTCACCCTTGTATGTTTATGCAAAGTTTAAATACATAAACACATACAAAACAATTATTCATTAGTTGGATTCTGTTGTCTTTATTTTGGGAGCAAGTACCATTTCGAATTTATGACTAGAGGAAAAGTGGCATGGATAACAAAACAGTTTGCTGAAATAGATAGTGGAAGCAAACACAGTGCAGCTCTGATAGAGCAGAATTGGCATAAAAATATTAATGCTTTTTCTTGGACGTTATTGGTATATGAATTATGATCCCTCTTTAGCCTTTGTGTACTGTTCATGTCTTCTCATCCAGTGGAAAGAATTCAGCAGTCATGATTTTGCATAAAAGAATTAGTCCTCTTCTATCTATCCATTACTAATATTAGGGGATTCTGTGGACATATTATTTTAGTGTTCTGTCTGTCTTTGAGGGAGAAAAAACATATACAGGCTTTTAGTATAAAATAAAATCTTCTCAGCATATGCAAACAGACCAAATTTTGTCCTGTAGTATGAGAGAAATCTGGGTAATGTGCTTGCTTTGAAAAATCGCAAAACATTAAAGAACATTAAAAACATTCTAAGTTCTTTAAGAAGTAACATGTATTTGGCTTACTCACTGTAAGATCCTTTTTAATACAACTACTTTTCCAAATAATTTTGAGGGTTTTGTATTAAAATAATGTTACTTTCACTTTTATTTTAAGTGTACTATGCTGTTTGCCTTTGTTTTAATGTAACTTCTGAAATACATTTACTAATAACTATTTTTATTTTAGGCTATTAAACAGATGTATGTTCTTATTCTTGGCCTTGATGTTCTTGGTAACCCATTTGGATTCATCAGAGGCTTGTCTGAAGGAGTAGAAGCATTCTTCTATGAACCTTACCAGGTAAAAATCTTTACTGACGACTTAGAAATTTAGTACCATTAGATAGATAGGAATTATGTTGAAAATGTGGATATAGGTTTTTTTTGTTTTAATGTAGATTTAGAATTTAAAATTTAAAGTGAAAGCGCCAAGAAAAATTACTCAAACTCAAGTGAGATAAAAAGGAGAGAGTAGTCCATTCAACTTAATTCACAAAAGACTGTTCCTTATGGTTCTTGTTTTAAAATAATAATTTTTCTTTTGCTCCATTTGCCTTAAGCCAACTTCGGGAAATGAATTACTGTTCTAAAACAGTCTTTCTTTCTCTCATAGGTGCAGTTGTGGCTGCTTTCACAATTTATCGTTCAGTCTGGCACTCTTGTTCTCTTTGTTATATAGAAATTCCAATTAAAATGTAAGATTTTTAAAATACATACTATTTCAAGCTTAACATAATGTATCCTTTTTTTCTAGGGAGCCATCCAGGGTCCTGAAGAATTTATAGAAGGAATGGCTCTAGGACTTAAAGCACTAGTAGGAGGAGCTGTTGGTGAGTTTCAACATTATCGTGATAGTATACTCAATAATAAGCAATATAGGTATTTGTAAATTACATTGGTGCTTTACTTTGGTTTCTTTTCCAATAGGTGGATTAGCTGGTGCTGCATCAAGAATCACTGGTGCTATGGCAAAAGGAGTAGCTGCAATAACTATGGATGAGGATTACCAGCAGAAAAGGAGAGAAGCCATGAATAAACAGCCCACTGGTCTGAGAGAGGGTATCACTCGTGGCGGAAAAGGATTAGTTTCTGTAAGGAGAAAAAAAATTGTGAAAAGATTAATGAATTTTATGCAGGCATGAGTAACAAATATAGAGGCTTCTGTGGTCACCAGAGTTGTTATTCTTTATTTTAATACTGGTTTTGCAAGTATATAGCCAAGATGGAGTGATAGCTTTAACAAAAATTATGTAAGAGTGGAAGAGAGGGTAGGAATGGTTAAGTAGATTCCTCTAATTCTGTTAACTTTTAGTGGATTTTAGAATACTCCAAGACATGTACTTGGAGGCTATTCACCAACTAATAAGAAAAATGTAAAAATTAAAAAAATTCATCTGAAAGCATTTTTCTAATGTCTTTTGTTTCTTTCGGTAGGGTTTTGTCAGTGGCATAACAGGAATAGTTACAAAACCAATACGAGGTAAGTTTAGGTCATCTGATGCACTGTTCATATGATGGTAAATTCTTGATATTCTGAGTTACAAAACTTCTTATCAAGCCTTTATATGTCTGCTAACTTTTAGTTTAAATGTTTACATGAACTTTGTGTGGAGTAGACAATGTAGTTGCGTATCAAATAAGATTTGTAATTAAATAGTAATAAGTTTGCAAGAAAAACTCAGTCTTCTCTAATAATTTATAACGCACTTAATCCTTTTAGGAGCTCAGAAAGAAGGAGCAGCTGGTTTTTTCAAAGGTGTTGGAAAAGGCTTAGTGGGAGCAGTAGCTAGGCCTACTGGAGGAATCATAGACATGGCAAGCAGCACATTTCAGGGTATTAAAAAGTAAGTAAAGTAAATATGAAGCATGATGTGGCCTGAAACAAACAGTAGTAGCAGTAATATATCGGGTCTCTGTCTTATTTCTGTGTCAGTGTTTCTGGATCTCTCAACTTTGTCATTAATACAGCTAAGGTAAAAAAAGTATTTTCCATATTATTTATAAATGGCTCTTTAAAAAATCCACTTTTGGTATCATTTAAAAAGCACAGCATCAAATCTCAGGTATTAGAAATTTAAAAAATCAGAAAATTAGA
>WUAM01000431.1:764051-778804 GCA_024336885.1 Actenoides hombroni
TTATTTTTTAAATAACCTCCAGTCATTATTCCACACATATTTCTGGCCTGGATTTCTTTTTCAGTTGTATCACAATACTTGTTTCATTATGCAGATAAAAAATTTAAAAAACATTTCACATTTTCATACAGAAAACATTTGTATCTATCATCATATTCTCTTGAAATACAGAGTGTCATGGTTTGGTTATGCGATTCTTGAATGCCTTATGCTTTTCTATCTAAAATTGAACAAATTAGCAGATAACTGACACCTGTTTTCCTGCCGATAACTCTATTACTCAGTCAAGACTTGCCTGTTATTCTTACATTGCCTGTTATTAATTAGGAATTTTATGGCCGATATATGCAAGTACATATATGCATCACCTAGGAGCCGGAGCTTTGTTATTTGATGTAAGAAATGCAATCATGGTCTTGGTCACAATTTGCTTTTGTGATTGCAAGTAGGATCTAAGGACCTAAAATTCTACGTGCAGCAGACATGGAATTTTTTAAAAAAGTTTTGACTGTTTTCAGGGCAAATATGGAACAAAAATTCTGAATAGTTTTGTAATACTTCAGGAGAGGAGTAAATTGGCTTTTAAGTTTCCTTCTACGAGGAGTAAAAGAATGCCCATGCCATTAGCTTGTTATTAACTCATCATCTCCAGATCAGTACATGAAAGGCTGAAGCAAATGTGGCTGCCAGAACAGGCGTGATGAGGTAGAACACTAATAGGCAAAAAGGTAGAAAAACTATTTATCTTTTTGCTGGATGTCTCCCAGTTTTGTATCTTCGTGGGTTTTCATTCCTTGTTGCATCAAACAGATTAAGAACTATGTGTAGAAGTTTGTCACGGTAACTGCCCTCAAATGTTTTTAAATGTTGGTTGTCAAGTGTGAAAGAAAAGCATTCTTGTACCAATGGGTCCTGTAAAACAGTAGCTGTCTCATAAACTGTAAAACTTGCACTCCCAAAAGCCAGACTCCCAAATTCATGGGGCCATGTGCTCTTCACATAGACAGCAGATCTTGACTCAAGACACAAAACCACCAAGTGTGTTAAACAGACATTTTTCCAGAGGACTCAAAACTGGATCAAGCATTTGGGCATTTTATATGCTTTCCTCCATCAGATCTGCTGCCCTAGAAGAGGTGGTTTTGTCTTCTTTTCATGTAACTGGAAGTCCTTAAATGTGTAACTCTAATACCTACAAATTTTTATGACAAGAAATGGTTTTGAATTGTTTTTTGAGTGATAGTGGTTATTTTAGGACAGCAAGTCCTAACACACTTGGGGACTTGTCATGATGTCAGAACTTCTGAGGGTAAAGATGACATGTCGAGGACATGCATGACATGCACAGACGTGCTGTTTTATTCCACACTTTCTATCACTCCCCTTTGGCCTCTTCTTGTTCAGCAAGTATCACTGTACCCTGTACCTCATCCCAGGGTGTACTGCACTGTTCCCTTGGTGTTGATTAATGCCATTCAGTAGTATGGACACAACATTTAGGTCAGTGTCCTTCCTTCACAGAAAAATGTTAATACAATGTGGGAACAGCCTCCTACTGCTTGTTCCTATACTAAAGAAAGAACAAATTAATTAAATGTTACAGGCTGTTTTTTCTTTAGCAACCCAAAGCAGCTCTGGACATGCTTTACCTTGTCTATACTGCTGCAGAAAAGGGAACTGTGCTGTTTAATATGTGAAATGGTAAACATTTTTTATGGGCAGTGAAAGGTCAGGGTGTGCTTTTCGCAGGGGCGAGCTGCAAGAGCTATCAGCCTGGATGAATACACAGAAGTACTGCTGAATCTGAAAAATCAACATAACTTGAATTTTTTTCTTCGCTGCATTGAAATTGCTATTTTATGCTGATAGTAAAAAGTATTGCTATAATATTTCTTCGTTCAAAAATTGAATTTTTATGTATTTAAATACAGGAAAACTTCAGCATATCTTTTGGGCTGAATTTTTGCTAATAACTAACTGTTCCACTAAAACACTCTCCTTATGAGTGTTGCTGGGGTAGCTGATCAAGTGCTAATGATTACCACAAATTTTGGATGGACAAAAAAGGTTTTCAGATTGCCCTAATGTCTTTATGATTTTGCCTGAGATTTTTTGACCCATTGAGGGAGAACTGGCTGAGATATTAGTGGTGCTGACATGTTTATTGGAGAGATTTGTAGTTGGGCAGTGTGGAGGAAATTGGAAAATATCTGGAAATCTTCTAGAGGAGAGGCTTTGCTGCTCTTTAATTTGTGCAAAACTACGCAGGAAACTCAATGACAGGAAAATGCAAAGTACAAAAAGCAAGTTATGCTAGTGACTCGGAGGAGTTCAAAGTCTAGTTTATTGCAGGCAGCTGTGTATGATCTCTGAACTCCTGTGGCAGCGAATGCTGAGAAAGTTTGCTAAATGCCTTGTTGTTTGAGAAATGTTTTTCCCCTTCAGAAAAGAGGAAGTTCCATGGACTGTGTGCAAGATATTAATCTGTCATTCCTTAACTGTAAAAGGTATTTCATTATTATAAGGCACTTGAACAAAAAAGGTAGTGACATGCTAGAGCCACCAATAATTGTTTTATAATGACTCCTAGAACATTAATGGGTTTGGCCAATCAAGGCTACTGAGTGATGCTTCTAAAAAGTGTAATAGGTTTACCCCAGTCTTCCAACTGCACTGCTCAGAACAAGAATATAAAAGTGCCTAGCACCCTAAAATAATGCTAAATTGTCATTTTTAAAATCACTGTTTGAAATTTTATAAGCTATGATAGTAAATGCTAAGTAATAATAATAAAAATCTTAAGAAAAAACAAGCTGGTCAGCAATATAGTTATGTACATTCTTCTAAATATGCTCAGTCCCCACAGCTCTCAAAAATAACAGGAAAAAACTAGTACAGTAAACACAAAGACAATATTTTAAATGTATAACTTAAGAAGTAAACTTTTAAATTAATTCTATAGAGTTCTTTTATTCTATACTTTTCAGGAAATATAAATCCTCCTCCTATTTCTGTAAATGGTATTTAAAAAGACACCCTTTTTTAGCAACACAGGCTGTTCTATTGAGTAAGCCACAGTTTGTGGCTGCAGCCATGTTTTTTCTTTAAAGCAGGTTGAACTCCCTCAGGTTTAATTTCAGGATCATGTCCTTGACAGCAGCAAAGACAAAACAAATGTTTTCTGTGTCTATGGCACAAGTGAAGTGGGAATAGATTATTTCTCCTTGTTGGGATTCTGATCCTGATACAGCTTGAAAATGAAGTCTCTGTCAGCTTTGCCATCTTGTTTAGGTCCTAGTCAAAAGCACAATTAGTGGTTTTGGGCAGTTAAAAACTATGGATTAAAGAAGAAACATAGGAAATCAGCTGGTTAAGATGCTGTTCACATTTAGATGTCAAATAATCACAAAGCCATACTCCCTTGGTGGCATTTTCTCATTCATAGGTTAGTGGAGCAAAAGCTGTTACAAAACTGCTTTCTAAAATGTGTGGAGTATGCTTTTTTTAACAGTAAACCTTACAAGTCAAAGTATTTCTTTATAAAAACCTACGCAACTGAAGTTACTCAGCATATATTAATAGTTCGCTACATTACTGTAGTATGTCAAAAACCATGACAGACATTACATTTTCTAAACCACACAGACTAAACAGCATTGTATTTTGCCAAGAGATTTGTGTTTCATTATAACTCTTTTTATTATTCATTGTAGGATTCAGTGTGATACAAGTCTTCCAGAATGTACTACTGTATTAAGTAGTGGAATACATCTGTAATTATTTTCGTCATTCTTTTGGTGACCTTAAGTATCAGTAACAGTTGTTAAGGAAAGTTATTCAGGCTGCTTTTTAACTTCGGACTTCTGTATGGATACCAAGATATAATACTGATTGCGAAACTACATTATGGGATTTTTAACTATATAAAGAGTTGGATTGATAGCTGTATTCCTCAAGATCTCCTCATGTCTTGTCCTTTGAGATCAAAGATAAAAAAAGTGCTTCTACTCATAAATAGTGATCCTACCACTCTAATGAAACAGAATGACTGCAAGAAGTGTCGTTAAGGCTCTGTCCACAATACTCCAGTGAAAAAACTCCAAAGTTTCAGTAAAACTGAGTAACTTAAATTTGCATTTTAAAAGATAGAGTAGAAAGTCATAGATATCAAATATATTGCAGAATTCCACTTTCTGACTTTTTCCTCATTAAATTTAACAAACTGGTAAATATGACTTTTAGCCTTGTGGAGATAGTGTGGGGTAAATGCTTACCTGTATATTGTGGAAAGTAACTAATTACATAGGAATACATGATTTTCTCTTCTAGAAGGTCTTTTTTATTTAAAAACAAAATGACAGAAGAATTCAGAAACCAGGGATATGTAATGATAGCTTTAAATAAGGCTTTGCTTTCTTCCATTCAATTCTACAACAAAAATTAATACAAAGTTACACTCTTTAGACAGTAGTATATGTAAATCACATCAGCTAGAGACCATAGTCCTTTTAGAAAGCTTTTAAAAAAATACTACTTTTATTAAACACAATTGCAATATACTGGTTGATCATTACTCTTCATGATCTGTATCCTTTTATCCACTGGGTTTTGGATCACTACTATGAATGGCATGATGGCATGTGCAATCAAGATGAGCCTTAATAATAGAAATTCTCTGAATTCTTGTATGAGTCAGCAGCCATGGACTACTGCTCTGGGAAAGCCTCTTCTGATCTCACAGTGAGAGCTAAAGTAGAGTGTATCAGGTCAAGTATCTGGTATTAACACACTCTAACACAGCTAAAGGCCAAGAGCATATGTACTCATCTATACTGTATTTTCCACTCTACTACCATTTCAAGAGAGATCTAAGGAACAGCACATTCAGAGATTACTGTTTGGAGTTCCTGAGGATAGGCTGTGATGTCAGTCAGTTTATTTGTTTTTTAATGTCCAAAGTGAGCATAACAAAATGTTCAAGATAGTGAAAGGAAAGGAAAATTACAGTTACCGAAGTTGTTCATGCATTGAAAGATGACAGGAAACTTTGAAAACTCTATCTCAGCTACAATGGATATTGTGACAGTTTAGCAACTGAAGTATAGGGTATGTTTTTCACAGTTCAAACAGATCTTGTGAAAGTAGTTTTACTTGCTTAAAGATATTGCTGATACTGAAATTCTCAAACATTTAACATGGCTTAAGTGATTTAAAACACTTCCAAATCATGTTTTCTCTTTTAAGGCAGAGTTTGCTTTTGCAGGCAGGCTGCCAATTTAATACAACACCAGGACTGCTTAATGAGTGTCTTAATGTGTGTCTTAATGTAATTGTAGTATTTGTGAATGGTTTTTATGAAGACATGAATGCTGTCTTTCTTAAAAGGCATACCTCTTTTTCTGTACTTTCTATAACCCTAGTCCATACGTCATTGTCACATTCTGCCAAGACTTTATCATATTCACTTAATGCAATTAAGAAAATTATGGAAGTAACACTTTCAAAACAATGGATCCACTTCCTTCATTCTGACCTTTGGCCACCTACATCCACCATCCTCTTAAACAGAAATACAGTGAACATATTGGTCCTTTTCCTAAGATACTATATACCCAGGGGTCTTATAATAATCACCTACCTAAGATATGCTTGAACTTAGCATTCTATGTTCTGTTGAATATTTAAGCTTGATTCACTTGCTGTAGTGAACATCTTTTTCCATTGTTCTTTGGAGTTGTTGTGGGTCAATGGTGGTGGGCAGCTAAGTACAACACAGCTACTCATTCGTTACCTCACCCACGCTGTTGGGTGGACAGCGGGGAGGAAAGAAAGCGTAAAAGCAAGAAAACTTGCAGGTTGACATAAACAAGTTTGTTTGCTTGGTTTTGTTTTTTTTTTAATCTCTTCTTCTATTTGTCTTTCACTTACTAAAGAAAACAAAACAAGTTATGCAAAAGCAATCCCTGACTGCCTCCCACGGGTCGATCAATGCTCAACACACATCCCAGGAAAAAGATGGCCAGCCTCCCTAAAGCCCCCTCTTTTCACTTTTATCCCTAAATATGACACTGTATGGTGTGAAATATGTCTTCAGTTAGTTCAGGTCTTCTGAATAGCTATGTTCCCCCCCAGCCTCCTTTGCACTACTCAACCCATTCACTGAGGGCCAGAGAAACAGGCCTTGGTCCTGTGCAAACATCGTTCAGCAAAAGCTAAAACACTGATATGTTATCAGTACTGTTTTGGTTACAAATACAAAACACAGCACCATATCACCTGCTATGAAGAAAATTAACTTTATCCTATCCAGGCCCAGTATAAGTGTATAAAACACATGAGGCACAACAAAAAATACAGGGCTGGATTTTCTTCTGTGAGAAGTTTTAGCAAAGGCAGATGTGAACATACTCAATTTTGTTTCTCTACACTCTCCAAAATCTTCCTCACTGCCCTCCCTCAAATAGCCCAGTGTAGTCCTATCTACTATAAAAAAAAATTAAAAAAACAAACAAAAAACAAAAAAAAAGCTCAAAAGTATCTTAGTTTCACATCAAATTCCTATGGTTATGCAGACAGTTAAGTAAGTACCTCACATTTTATGCAGGTCAAACCAGACCATTCCATTTTCCAGGAAGAAACAAACAAACAAACAACAAAATCACAGTTAGGCTTATTTGACCGTGTGTTACCAGGGTGTATTCTGGTTCTGTGTTGCAATTGCAGGCAGGTGTGTGTTCATAAAGAAATGGGTGATTTGATGGAAGAGCTCTGTAATCATGCTAGTGTGAATTCTGCAGTTCTGAAATAATAATAAAAAAAAAGCTTTCCCTTAGAAAACCAGTAATCCCACCTGTTGTGATAGCTTGTCTAGTAGCAGGTAAGATAATGTTAAGGTGCTTCTCAGGCTTTATTTCAATTTTATGAATACATTTTTTTCTTTCAATGCCCCTGAAAAAAAATTTTTGAGGGGTATTATATGGCAGGAAGACTAGAAGTATCTCCTGTCATGACCCTCCACTTTTTCTTTTTACCTCAGTGTCTCCAACCCCCTTCCCTAAGTTTATCTAACTGAAAGCTGTAAACTCACTTGAGGGCTTTAGCGTACCTATTCGAGCTCTCTCTTTCGAACATTTACAGTCAGGAGGCAGAAGCTGTTGGCTCTGAAGGGAATTAAACTGCATTCCCATATAAGCATTCTTGTTGCTACAAATACCTTGCCTCTGCACCTCCTCCATCCAAGGCTTTTAATTAAATTAATAGTTCTGAAGGCACAGTAATTGGGCTGCTTGAATTGAAAAGCTTTTTGCACATAAAGTAAATTTCAAAAGGCATGTTTTGAAACATCACTCAAGTTACTGTATTAACTTCTAACACTAAAACATCTGGAAACACATACAACACTCACTGAATACAAAAGCTTAGAAGATCTTAGAATTAAAATTACAGCAACCACTTTCATAATTGTATACTGAATCATGTGACAGGCAGTCTTACCTAAATATGATATGGTCTAAATCAAAAGAATACTCAATAATTCCTGTAGTTGGCACATGGACTCTAAGAATATCTTGCTGAGTTAGCACAAATGAGGGCATAGCAATACAATCAAGGTCAGTAAGGTAACTGAAACGTTACATATACGACAGAAAAAAGATGAATCATAAACACACAGTTTCAAAAACAAAGGACTAATCAGCAATCATGAAATTGTTCCCACAGAAACAGTTAAACAGGAATTAATGTGTACAAGACCTTACCACAACTGTTGCTGGCATAAAATAATAAAAGCCTTTATTTTGACTGACAATTGCATGTACGTTTCAGACAGAATAATGCTAGTCAAAGAAGATGATGCCTGAATGTTCTACAGTCAGCCCACACCTGAAATTATTAATTTTATTTGAATAGTATTTGCTATTACCCCAAAATAAACACCAGAATTAAGATTAGAACGGAAATATAAATATCAGTCCTAGCCATAATGTTTACCAACAGCACTCTATCCCATTACTTCATCTGTGATGCTCATATTGCACAAAAATGTGAAAGATTGCTGGGCAAAATTCAGAAAAGTAATTAATGAAAACTGAAAACATGGATGCTTCAAACGTACATATTTTTAAGATATAATGGTTTGGTTTGGAAGGAGCCTTAAAGATCATCTAGTTCCAACCCCCCTGCCACGGATAGCAACACTTCTCACTAGACCAGGCTGCTCAAAGCCTCATCCAACCTGATCTTGAACACAGATGATGCATTTGATGATGCATAAAAGATGATGCATTTAATTCCTCATCTACCTATACAATCATTCTAAACTTTGCCCTCCTTAGTTCCACGAGGCTTTTGTGGTTTTCACGGCTGGGATTAAATTCTAGGATGACATTCTTGTGCCTCAAAAAATGAGTAGTGTGTGAGCAGGACATAACCTATGCCTAGTATTCCTCTCTGCAATCTATCTTTCTACCACTAGAAGGCAACACTAGATCATCTAAAATCCTAACAAGGCATACAAAAATTGTGTTGTGGATTTCAACTACATCATAGATCATGGTTGTTAGCAGAAACCTACCCTTATTTAAGCACTAATTCCACGTCTTTCCTTTGGTGACAGAGGGAGAGTCTTGATGTATACTCATCTTGGTGCCCAAATATCCCTCACATTTGGACTCAAAAATCAAAAATACACTTACCTCCTATGCAGAAAAAGTTACTCTTAAGAAAATTCCTCCTCTCCACTAATGTAACAAACACAAAAAAAAGACTTATTGAGATCTCAATTGTAATGAAGTTAATAAAATTTAAAATAACACTGATGTTCAAATGTCATTGATTTCTTAGAAAATGAGGCTACACTAGACCATTAAGTCCTTCCTCTCCAATGTAGGATCATTTAAGAACAAAGCAGACAAACATCTGTCAAGAATGATTACACTTAACACACAGGAACAGATTACGTATCTTTAACCATTCTGGGTTAAAATTTACCATAAATGCCTAATCTAAATGTTCCTTGCTGAAATTTAACCCTGTTACTTCTTAACCTTGATGGAAACAGAAATGTATATTTTCCATTCTTATGAAACAATCATTTGTTCACAAGTAATTGATTTGAAAATTGGGGGAGAGACTTATCTTATTCTTATTTATATATCCTAAGCTTTTCATGTAACTGAACTATCTGACCTGCCTGCTTGTTGTCAATATATTCTGTACAGCTGTTTTTCATTATTTCCCCTCAGGGAAACTCGGTTATGTACCAGCTGTGTTGACCTCAGAACTGGGAGGGATGATGGTTGCAGTATGTTCAGAAAGCCTAAAATGAGTTTGTTTCATCACTCCAGCTTAAAATTTATTGTGTACCACAGGCCAACAGAGACACAGGTATAATCAATAAAATCAGAGTGAACCTCTCTCTCCATTACGAGCCTGTGCCCAAGTGGCCAAGGCGTCCAACTCCATCCTGGCCTGTATCAGAAACAGTGTGTCCAGCAGGAATAGGGAAGCGATTGTGCCCCTGCACTCAGCACTGGCGAGGTCACAGTTTGAGAGCTGTGTTCGGTTTTGGGCACTGAAGTATAAGAAAGATGCTGAGGTGCTGAAATGGGTCCAGAGAAGGGCAACAAAGCTGGTGAGGGGTCTGGAGAACATACCCTATGAAGTATGGATGATGGAACTGGGATTATTCAGTCTGGAGAAAAGGAGGCTGAGGGGAGACCTTATTCCTCTCTACAACTACCTGAAAGGAGGTTGTAGAGAGTTGGAAGTCAGTTGGTCTCTTTCCAAGTAAGAAGTGATAGGACAAGAGGAAACAGACTCAGACTGCAACTGGGGAAGGTTTGGGTTGGACATTAAGAAGAAGTTCTTCACCAAAATGGTTGTGAATCACTCGAACAGGATGCCCAGGGAAGTGGTGGAGTTACGATCCCTGGAGGTATTTAAAAGACATGTAGATGCAGTGCTTAGGGACATAGTTTAGAAGTGGACTTGGTAGTGTTAGGTCCATATTTGGACTTGATGAGCTTAGAGGTCTTTTCCAACCTTGATGATTCTATTATTAACTTCATTAAGTCTGGCTTATCCTTGTTAACTGCATAGCATACTTACTACTTAGCAGAGTCTGAGAGCTGGAACTCCCTCTGTCTGTCATAGTACTCTTGAATTCCTGGGTCATCCCAGAGCTTCTTGATTATTTCTACTTGTTTTCTTTCCGGCACTATCACTTTATCCATTTCCACTTCTTTGATCATCTGAGCACTCTCCTAATCAATTAAATTATTACACTCTTGTGAGAAAATATTGCTGGTAGCATGCAGTACACTCTCCCCTTTCGTTATTATACTTTTCCTTCACTGAGACACAGCATCAGAAAGGAACCTAGGAGAAAACAAGCAGTTTTAATCCTTGAATGTATTTAATTTTCCAAGTTAAATGGCTGCTACTGACTGTTTTAACAAAATCAGTCTCGCTTACTGTCAGCCAGGTGTGATTTTTCTATTCAAATGGTGACCTTGGCAAAGGTCAGAAGGAGTTCTAAATGTACTATTTTTACACTCACTGAGTTTTAATAACAATTTATAATAGTGGTAATCTTTCTAAAATTCTAGATACTTTCTTTAGTACGAATACTTTTGGTTTGGTTGGTTGGTTTACTTTAGGACAAACCGGAGGCTAACCTAGCATAAACAGACATCAAGCAGGCATCAAATTCCTACAAGCCATCTTCTGTTTAATGCCTATCTCAGTGAAATTCAGCCAAGGGACTACTCTATGGAAATAAATCATTTTTCTTCGCTTTCTACTCTAAGTGTAATAAGTATTGCAAATTTAAAGAAAAGTTTTGTTTCTAAGGAATACAAAAGAATCTATTGTTCTGCAGCAAGTGGTGCAGTTGGTTCACTTCAGGGATGGGATGCCATCCAGAGGGACTTTGACAGGCTTGAGGAGTGGGCCTGTGCATCTGGTTGGCGTAATCACCAACACTGTGGAAAAGGCCTGGGGATACTGGTGGATGAAAAATTAGACAAGAGCTGGCATTATGCACTCACAGACCAGCAGGCCAAACGTAACCTGGGCTGCATCAGAAGAAGTGTGGTCAGGAGGTCAAGGGAGGTGATTCTCCTGCTCTACTCTGCTCTCATGAGACCTCCACTTGGAGTACTTGGTCTACCTTTAGGTTCCCCAGTACAAAACAGACATGGACCTGTTAGAACAGGTCCAGACCAGAGCCAAAAGAATGTTCAGAATGCTGGAACAGCCACACTGCATGTGTTGTGTAAAGGCATTTCATAGACTTCATAGAATTACAGAATGACTTGGGTTGGAAGGGACATTTAAAGGTCATCTAGTCCAACCCCCACACACAGTAAGCAGGGACATGATCAAGTAGATCAGGTTGCTTAGAGCCTCATCAAGCCTGACCTTGAATATTTCCAGGGATGGGTCCTCCACCACCTCCCTGGGCAACCTGTTCCACTCTCACAGTAAAGAACTTCTTCCTGATGTCCAATCTAAATCTACCCTTCTCTAGTTTAAAACCATTGCCCCTCATCCTATTGCTACATGACCTTGTAAACAGGATCTCGCCAGCTTTCCTGTAGTACCCCTTCAGGTACCGGAAGGACACTATAATGTCTCCCTGGAGCCTTCTCCATTCTGAACAATCCCAACTACATCAGCCTGTCCTCTTAGGAGAAGTGTTCCAGCCCTCTGATCACTTTCATGGCCCTCCTTCCAGCCTACTCCATCAGGTCCATGTCCTTCTTCTGTTGATGGCTCCAGAGCTGGACACAGTACTTCAGGTGAGGTCTTACCAGAGCAGAGAACAGGGGCAGACTCATCTCTCTCAATGTGCTGGCAATGACTGTTTTGATGCAGCCCAGTGGCCTTTTCCACAGAGCTGCTTTCTATCACCTCATCCCCCAGCCTGTATTGATAATGAGGATTATTCTGACCCTGGTGCAGAACCCTGCACTTGGTCTTGTTAAACCTCATGAGTTTCACCTGGGCCCACCTCTCCAGCTTGTCCAGGTGCCTCTGGATGACATCCTGCCCCTCTGGTATATTGACTTCACCATTCAGCTTGTTGTCATCTGCAAACTTCCTTGATATCACTGCTTATATTATTGATGAAGATATTAAACAACACTGGTCCCCTTAAGGACCCCCGAGGGACACCACTTGTCACTGATCTCCATCTGGACATTGAGCCATTGACCATTACCCTCTGGATGAGATCATCCAGCTGATTCCTCATCCATTGAACATCAAATCCGTATCTCTCCAACTTGTGGAAAAGGATGTTGTGGGGGACCCTGTCAAAGGCCTTGCAGAAGTCTAGATAGATGGCATTCAGAGCTCTTCACTTGTCTACTAATGTAGTCATTCCATCAAAGGAGGCCACTACAGGTCAGGCAGGACTCACCATTAACGCAGCCATGCTGGTTGTCTTGAAGGGTTGTCTTTTCTACCCTTTTAAAAAAGTGTGACATGTTTCCCTTTTTGCAGTCACCAGGGACTTCACCCGACTGTCAGGATTTTTCAGATATCATGGAGAGTGGCTTGGCATCTACATCAGCCAGTTCTCTCAGGACTCTGGGATGCATCTTGTCAGGTCTCACAGGTTCCACAGGTGGTCACAAACCTGATCTTCTCTTACAGTGGCAGGGACTTTGCTCCCCTGGTCCCTGACTTGTGGTTCATCCATTTGAGAGGTTTGGGAAGACAGATAGACAATGAAGGCTGAGGCAAAATAGTTGCTGAATATCTCAACCTTCTCCTTGTCTGTTGTTACCAACTTGTAAGTCTTGTTCATCATGGGGGCTTTGTTCTCTTTGACTTTCCTTGTCCAGTTAACATGCCTGTAGAAGCCCTTGTTACTTTTCCTCACTTTCCTTGCCAAGTTCAGCTCCAGCCTTGGCCTTCTTGACCCCATCCCTACACAACTGGGCAGTATTGCTGTACTATTCCCAGGATACCCATCCCTGCTTCTACTGCCTGTGCCATTCCTTCTTACCCTTTAGTTTGACTAGTAAGTCTCAGCTGTGCTGATCTTTTGCTGTTGTCACCTGTTTTCTTACACCTGGGGATTGAGAGCTCTTGAACTCTGTGGAAAGTGTCCTTAAAGATCTGCCAGCTCTATTCTGCTCCCTTGTCACTGAGGGCAGTTTTCCAGGGAGTGCTATTGACCAACTCCTTGAAGAGCTGGAATTTTACTTTTCTAAAATTCAGAGTCTTGACTTTACTCTTTGCTGGACCCATATACCTTAGGACTGTGAACTCCACCAGTGTATCCCACATGGAGAAAGAACTGATGATGTCATGATATTATCTCAAGACAAGTTGGTTGAACCAAGCATTTTTTCGAACAGGAACTGGAGACTGTTTCACAAAAATAACACAGCTAAGTCAACCTTGAGGACCTCCAGAACAATTAAAATGCTTATTTTTTGAGTTGGTTTCTCCCCTGTGTCCATCTTCTGAAATGGGGTCAACTTCTGATAACAGTGATTATAAAAATTCCTCTCTCAGCCTTCAGGGCTTTCCAATTATTCTTAAGGAAGATGGGACAGAATCAATGACAGTTGTAGAAAATTCTGCCTGTGTTTTTTTAATAGGCAGACTCTGAAAGCAACACCCCTGAAGAATGAGGTTTAAGACCTACTTTACATCCATGTTCTCTTTCACATCAGGATCTCACCCAGAGGCCTTTCTGTAAGAACCATGATGGAAAGACACAGATCTCTCTTGACTGCAGAATTAGGACCTTGTGCCTTGCTAGTGTCACCTCAGAGTGGTCAACATGCTCATTTGTTCTTCAAAGTCTGTTTTGCCTTGAAACCATTGTAATAGCCAGATTCACTTACAGAGAGGTCCTGAAAAAAATGCTGTGAAATCCAGACTGACTAAAACAACAGGCAAAGTTCTCATTGATTTCGAAGATAGGAAAGATTTCAGGAACTGGTGTTGATGGAAACACTTCTGTTGAGTGTTCTGGGCTGTCTATTCAGGAAAACTTTTCTGCTGTATAAATGTCCAAGTCCTTCAGTCAATGAGGGAACTTGACAGACTGAAACATAAGCACATTTGAAAATCTAGGCCCAGATACAATTTGGCTTGTGTAAGTAAAGTGTGGACCAAGAATCACAGAACTGTATTGAGAAAATATGCTTCCATTAAAGATCTTATCTCTTGCAAATGTAGTTACTAATTAGAAACACTTTGTTTAAGTCTTGTTGAAGGACTAAACCAAGAACTCCTTAGTTGCTAGATGGCAGTGACATTTCTCCACAGAGACTCTTCTGTGAATGGGAGATCAAGGAAGAACAGTCTATGATGCTTGATTCAACTTCTCTGTTTCAGTCAGCACAAAAGACACTCGTCAATAATCTTCAAAGTGAAGAGGCCAAAACTGGTCAGAAAAGGTGAAATCAAATATTTAGATTCTAAACAGTGCTTTCTTGACTCTGAGACACTTGTACTGCTACAGGAAAGGGGTTATCAGATGAAGCATAAGAAAATTCAAGTTTTCATACTCACATCAAAGTTTTGAAATCCTGGCCAAACTCAACTTGCAGTAGCTATGGGCAGTGCTGCTAGTTAAAAACATCCCTGCAGAGATAATTGTATATGCTTGGAAGTGTAAGGAGAGCTTATGTCTTAAGTTAAAATCCCTTTCAAATTACATTTTTGAAGTCTTAGAGAGGAGATAAGATGTTGCAGCAATTGGGCTTCCCTCTCCCTTTTATTGTGTC
>WUAM01000431.1:806098-816147 GCA_024336885.1 Actenoides hombroni
ACCTCTGGAGGTCATCCAAAGTGAAGAGATTTTCCTCTTTATTCCAGTAGCCATCAGCTGCCCACCCCATCCAACTGTTTCCAAGAGACTGGCTTTAGCTCACAGGAGCACTCATGGTTTGAACATGTAACTGAAGTGCTGAAGTACCTCGGACACTGCTGTGCAAATGCAAGTGTTTATGTGAAATACTGCCAGGGTAGCTGCCATCTAGCACATGTAGCAGAAGGCTTGTGAGATGGTCAGAGTGTTTTCACTGCAACCGTGTGGACAAGTTAAGTACTGTGAGTGCTTAACATTATCCATACTTTTCCATTAACAATGACATTAACACAATTAATGGCTTACGATACTGGAGCTTCTCAGGAGAGTTTTGGGAACACATGCAGTTTTTAGGCATCCTCTTGAAAGTGCTGGCCATTAGTCATTAGTTCATATCATCAATTTGTTACACCGTATTCAGCTGAACAATCCATATTATTACTTATACTGTCTTTTCAGTTTCCTTGGACTCCTATACTTAGAGCTTTCTTTTAAAAGAGTGCTTGACAATCCCCAAGAATTTTCATAAGGTGTTTCAGCCAACTTTTTCCAGAATCTATTGCAAATTAGAAAAATTTTTTTAAAGTATTAGAAACTACAGGCTTGTCCAGAAAGCTGATTCTTTTTTGCTAACATCTAATAAGAAAAGACACCAGCAGCACAAACACATACAAAAACACAACAGGAAAAAGAAAGAAACATACCATCCATAATCACGCTACTGCTCTATGGTTTTTTACCATGCAGTCTCAGCTTCAAACAGAGACTCTCGGGTAAGTTAATACTGACCTCCTATAGAATAATGTATCTGCCTGTTCAGTGAATGTATGTTCTAAGATGGAGAAACAAAATCCTGAGAGGGATTCAGAGGTGGAAAAAGAGCAATTCTAATTCCCAAATAATAGTTCATTTTCTTCAGAATGACTATTATTTTCTTCAGAATGACTAGTATAGGACTTCATTTTACCAAACTTGTTCAAGAGTATATTAGAGAGAAGAAATCTGACCTAAAGTCAGTACCTTAAAGCCCATAAATAGTTGCATATGTTATTACAGCTTTTTACACCATCATCACTTTCCTCTTTAATGTGAATTGCCTATAGTCCATTATTTCTGTAGCTGCTTTAAAATTCATTATACACTCTAGCCTGTGAGCAAATTAGCCAACTTCTCACCTCAGTTTTTAAGTAGCAATTGGTAAATATGTCAAAACGAAGATCTGTCCTCCATAATGTCACACCAATTTAGTTAGTGAGTAGATATGTATACAAAATATATTACTTTTTTTTCCTCTAAGAAATGGGATTTTTCACTGTACAGCAAGAATTGAAAAAATTAACTCAGGATTTCTCCTTCTACTACTCACTACTACTGCAGATTTTCAACAAACGTGCTAAGAATTAAGTGACAGAAAGAAAGTTCTTTAGTTTAAAAGGCACAAAAGTTTGTGCTGCTGATCTGCACACCTCTGGCTTTTTTTCCCCCCACTGCTACCAATTCCCCCCCTCCCACTCAGGAAAGCTAAACTCACAGTGAATGCTACCATTTGCCAATGCAATTTGACAAAGCAGTGTAAACAAGGTCTGTACACAAAAATCTAGCTAGCCTGTATTTACTGTATTCTTGTTGCTCTATGAATCAGTAAATAAATACTGGCTTATATCTCAAAGCCACTGAAATCCTTATTTTACACAAGCAAATAGGACCTTCGTAGACTCTACTTGACAGCTACTGAGTAGAATGCCTATTTAGAGTTGTCCAGCAATGATAATACAGTCAACCCCAGGAGAATAGGGGACTCTCCTTGCTGTGTTGGCCATGCAGCCTCCAGGCAGCAGTAGGCATTTCTCCATACCTCTACAATAATTTCTGAGTCAAACTTGGAGATGTAGAAATGGATTGCAAGAAAAACAACTGACAGCATGCAGAGACCTCCAGTAACAGAGTGGCATACTCTGCCCCAAAAAATGCTCTGAATCCTTCCAGGAAAGAGGGTCAGATACACAGGCTTGCTGACCAGCATCAGTATAATGCTCCTTAGAATCACTTAATGAAGCATAAGAGTATGTAAATTATATTCATGAAAAAAACAATATGCATCACATTTCAGTATACATAAAGACAGAAAGTTTAAAAAATGGCACCATAATGTTTGCTAGGAAATAGACTAACACTAAAACCACTTCTTCATTATGGCAAATTCATTCCAAAGAATAATTGTGTCAGCAGACCATAAATCCACAAAATGTGTCACAGGCTTTAGCACTAATGACAGAGGAGGCCTAGAGGAGTCTTCTAGCCACTTCTTCTGAAGTGGCTTCTTCATTTTTAACATGACAGCAAGATGCTAATTTAAGTGATTTTGGCTGAGTTGCTACTAATTGGTCTTTTCATCTACCATTCATATATTCGTCTTCTTGTTCATTAAGAGACTTAATTGCAAAAAATGTAAAAATGTGTCCGTTTTCCTTTAGAAAAATACTAGTTAAACTTTCTATTAAAAAAACAATCAGATTTTCTTTTGCAAGGAGTTAGTCCCATACCACAGCAAATATTTCTGTAAAATAGCTTATCTATCTTCTGTGAATTAGGAGTTTACAACTGAGCGCAGTTCCTCATTTCTATCTTAACAAAAATCAAATTATGTAAGGAGGACTGCACAAGAAAACCTCATGAAATGGAAAAAGTTGTCAGCAAAACCAGTCACACAGCTGTTCACACAGAGAACATGTCTTTTATACAGCCAGTTGTTGCAGATATCAAAAGCCTCCAGCTGCAACACACATTTTCAAGCATCTTCCTCTCAGGACTGATTCAACCTCTGGCTCCTCATGCCAAATCTGCAAATGCAGATTTTTGGTTTTTTTTAAACATTATTGTCTTAGAGCTTTTGAAAATCCATCATAAAAAAAATTACAATTATGGTTGATTTCTGATTGAGAGTCATTTCCTCATTCTGCTGACCAGGGGCACTGAGAGGTGAACTCTGGCTAATTTTGTTTTGACAACTACAGTCGTGAACTTGCCAGATTGGAATCAGACAACGGAGCCAGAGGCATACACTTCCACCCTGTTTCTGATGCAGAAGCAGCAATTTCTGACAGAGAATTCAGATGAAAAGACATTTTCAGACACAGCAGCCTTTGTAAAGTAACTTTGCTGCAGCCCCTATAGCACAGTTTTGCCACTTTTTATCTCTCTAACCCACAGCACTGAAATGACTGGACTCTGCTTCATCTTCTACACCATTAGCAGACTTGTTTACCAAGCTTCCCTTGGTTTCAGTTGCCAATAAATAATCCTTTTGCAGCCACAAAGGCAGCAATGGAATTATTCAGTTGTTACAAAGGAAGGAGTATGGGAACAGAAAGGATATTTTGTCTGCAGAACATTAAATTTGGCTGTGAAACACCAAAAAATTTTAACCATTTGTACATACCCTTCTAGTATGTGCCGTTACATGCAATCCTTCTCTTCAAAGTACAAAACTAAGTCTGGAGACTTCACTTACGAGATCTACATGGTTAATTATTTTTTCCCATCACCAATATCCTCCCTTTTCATGATTAGATCACTTCTTATCTATATGTATGTCGGCAAGATCTATGCAAAGTGAGAGGAGAACCAGATGCAATGAATTCACTGCTACCTGAAGGGCTTCCACACAATCATTCATAACGCACTAAAATCAAGCCTGATTACTTGCATGCTGTGTGCTTGTGTACTTTTGTGTGTTATGTTAAATGCTGCATAGATACAGTAACTATAACATTAGAACATTTTAAATGAAAGGCCATGTGAAAGAAAAAGCTGCAATAAATGCCAGAAAATACACATGGGACGTTTTCTGGAAAAAGTCTAAGAAAGAATAATTTCAGAGAAGCACATGATTTTGGTAGATCTACTGGTCTATCTCTAGCCAAACTTTCTTATTTGTGAAAACACAGTCCCTATTATTGGTCAGAAAACTTTAAATTTTTCTCAGCATGAATGCAGTATCCACCAGTACTTACTTTTCTTAAAAGTAGTAAGATTTAAACTATGGCTGCACTTGTTAGTGCATTCTAAAGAAGGAATTACACACATACCTCAAAGATCAGAAAACCTTCTGTAGAAATTAAACCTTCTATAGAAATTAGAAATCACCGCTATCACAAATGCAACTCAGTTTAGATACTCAAACAAGTCAGTTCAGCCCAAACTTTCTTAAAAATCCAACACACACACACACAGTCTTTCTCTCATATTTCATTTCTCTGCCAGAAATGCATATGCTTTTTAAGACATACTTTCTTCTCCTTTCTGCTCTTCTGTTTGTGATATTGCTCCAGTTAGAGTTTTTCCATGTTTTATCCTGAAACATTGGAAAAGCAGTTATAATTAGTTGAAAGAATTGGAAAGGCTAGCTCTGTTTCTGCTAAGCTAAATTATAGCCCCTAGTGAAAAAAAAAAAACAAACCAACAACAAACAAACCAAACAAATTCACAACATAAAGCTGAAAACCTCCACTTTGAATTAAATAACAAGAAGATGACACAAAACTTGGACTGCATTTGTCAATAAGTTAGAAGGAAAACTCTTTTAGATTTTCATAGATCTGAGACTTTAAAAGGTAAAGAAATACTTGAAGATTTCTAATCAACAATTATTACCAATTGTAATGATTAACCACTCATTACAATGAATACAGCAATTTCACTGGAAAATAGGGAAATGAGTGGTTGGAACTTGTACGCTAAGAAAAAAAAGCAAAAGCATGTCAATACTGCTTTTGCATCTACATCTGCCCAGAAACTATTTAGGAAGGAAGCCTGCCAGCAGTCCATGACTCTGAATGTACTGAAGAAGAACAGGAAGAGACAAAACACAACCCTGAATCCAGCCAGTCACATTTATTTAAATTCAATGCATCAAGGCAAACAATGATGCAAACAACAACCCTAGTGTTGGCAGGAATAAGTAAATTAAATGGATCCCAGTATTCACCCTCATCAACAACATGGCATGGTATTGAAACTCAGAAGTTTTTAAGTAAAAGGAAGCCATGGACCATATACTTACAGGCCTGAACAGCAGTCCCATAGATCTCTTAATAATAATTAGTAACTAGCATTATTGTTTATAAGCACACACTTTTACTGTAACATACCAGAGTAAGAACTCTACCATTCAAGGCAGTGGTATTACTGGAAACAGTCCTATTAAGGGTCTGGCAATTTTTAAACACAATAAAGCATTCAGATGAATGTGACTGTAAAAAAAAATCAAACCAAACCACAACAACAACAACAAAACGAAACAAAAAACAACAAAACCAATACAAAACAAGCAACCAATAACACCCCACACAAACTCAATAAGTCCCACACATTCTAATGACTACAAACACGTACATGCACATCCCATGTGTGGCAGGGAAAATTGTCCTCTAAGAACTGGAAAATTTCCTGACTTCCATGTGGACAGCAGTTAATTCAATATTAACATGGTTTATATCTGCTCATGTAAAGTACCACACTTTAGCCTCCCAAAGTGGATATATAATCCCCTTGCTCTAGAATGAGGTTGTGTTCTTACTCAAAAAGTAAGTTATAAACCAAAAAATAACAAGAAAAACCTATGCTTTTCCAGGGAGGAACAAGACGGTCTGATGTTGTGTGCCCAAGCGTCTAAGGATATGATTCTACATGCTCTTGTATGGGCAGCTAAGTCACATTTTGTGACTGAGCGAACACCAGTTCTTCCCACTTCCCACAGGTACTTTGAAAGGAGTCTCTCCTGTGTTGATTCTTTGGTTTTACTTCAATTGTGTTACTCAGAGAAGCTTTCTCCTTTCTTTTTTTTTTTTTTTTTTTTTTTTTTTTAACTGTCTGGAAGCACTAAACTCTCTGAAGCTAAGAATTTTAGCTTTTTAACTTCGACCTCATTGTGGAATTCAGTCAAAATCATGTGGAAGGTCCAAATACAATTAGTCTGGTCACATAAGTGACTTCCTTGGAAAATCAAACTGAAACCTCTATTTAGGAGTGCCTAGACCCAGACTTTGTGCACTGGCCTATAATTAAACACGTTTGTAATGAAAAGGACACAGTATGTTGTAGAGTGTTTTGAATTACTATATCTACAAAAAGAAACTGCTAGAAATACATATAGACTGTCTATAAATTCTAGCCCTTTACCACGCACATTAATGCTGGCATAATGAAAATAAGTTACTGAAGTACTCATCTTTAAATTTGACTATTATGAAAAAGTGCTTTTAAATGCGTAATGTTAATACCATCAGATTACTCTTCAAATAAAGCACTTGCTATAAGCAATGGTTTCTCTGCTAGAGTTTAAAAAAATATGAAGAGAAGAAAGAACTGTGATGTAACTTTCCACATCTTAACTGCAAACATGCAGTGAAATCAACCAATGTGTTTTCCATTTGTCCCAGGCTTCCTTTAGTAATTCCCAAATCTCATCCTACTGTACTTGTCTTTTTGCATTCCCCTTTTCTGACATAATTACCTGTCCCGTAAAATTCATTTGGCATTGCAAGACTTCTTTTGTTCAGAAAAATGTTAGTTTTGATTACATGCACTCATGCTGGGGCATCTTTTTAAGACTGGAAGACACTAGATTACTACTTATTGAAAGCAAGAAATGTTTTGGAGATGCAATGTGATGACCTCTTTCTGAAATGCATTTTTACACAGCATTCTGTTTTTCTCCTTAGCAAAAAAAGCAATTGTTCATACTGCTACAAAGATCTGTTAATCACAAACATATGCACTGTCATCTTAACAGAGTATTTTAAAAAACAAACCAACCCACAACAACAGCGCTGAATTCCTATTCTATGATACTCATCCTGAACAGCTATACAAAATGATCTTCCCAGTGAGCTAAGCGCACAGTTTGGTTTTTGTTTGTTTGTTTTTTTCTTTAATGCAAATAAGTTGAAATTTCTAATGTTGGCTTAAGTGGAGGAAGAAAAGAGAGTGATTTTCCTGCAACATAGCATACATGTTATTTTGGAAGATGAGGGGAAAACCTCTGGTGAACTAGTATTTTAAAATCTCTGTTGCATCTCCAGACCAGATAGGCTTAAATAATGTATTTCTTCTGTGTATTTCTAATATAGCAAAAACTAACATAATCCAGTAAGATGTTATGGACCAGCGTAGTGAGCCAACCTTTTAATATTGATGTATACTCACAAGTGGAATGAAGTATTTTACCTTCCTCCAACATCTGATTTATTCTGCCTTCTTGTTTGAAGTTTTCATTTCATACACTTTGACTTTAAGTTGATTAAAAGAAATTAGGACAGCAAAAAAGACCTTTCATGACTTCTCCACTATCAGCTGATTTTTAATTTCTCTGTGCTTCACCTATAGATTCCTCCTTTCATTTACTTATCTTAATATCCACTTCCAATCACGATTTCTCAAAGAAGTCAACAAACTGCCATTAACTTTTGTTTTGCTTTTTTGGCAGTCTCTATTATTATATGGAAAGAAGAAATGATTTGTAGAAGTAGTTGATTCAAGCACTCACACAAAAAGACTATCCTCAAAGACTGTAAATCAAGTTGTACTGCAGCTGGCTACTTAACCAACACTCAATATTTACCAATTTCCACTCTATGATGTTGAAAAAAAAGTGACTTATAGATAAAAAATACTACTTCCAACCCCTCAAACTAGTTCCCCTCTAGCAGGAGATTTTACAGAGTGGTTATAACAGGAAGTAAAGGAGAAAAAGAAAATAAATCAGACAATTCATTCCAAAACTGTGGGATTTAGATAGTACTATAATAGTTACTTGAATTATTAGATTCCTAAGCATCTGCAGGATTTCTGCTTAAAATACACCCATAACATGCTATAATATCTTCCAGCCTCAAACTGAGGGTGAGATAAAGTATCCCAAAGAACACATCACATGAAATTAGGCTAAAAATTGCCTGCTCAGTTAAAGATCAAGTATGACTGTATAGAGAAGTACTTCTCACCCAAGCAACTTCAAACCAATAAAAGACAAAACCCCCATCCCATCTCAATGCAACATTCATAGAAAGTAAGATTGTATACTTGTGCAATTGACACATGAGAAACCTATTTAAACACCTTCTATAAAACTTGCTTTTATTTGAAAATATTAAGATGTCCCTTACATTCTATTCTGACCACATATGAATTACAGGTTTTCACACACATCCCACTTACAGGGAAGAGACACTCAGTGCAGAACAATCTGTGCTCCACTACAGCCAGAGAATTCCAGGGCCCACAGAGAAAACCTGACCTGGTCAGAGCACAAACTGTATACAAGAAAAAACAAACAAAAACTAATTGAAGGGCCAAAGGGAAGCAAATTTTTCAGGGAAAAGAAGAACAGGCCATGGAGAATATTGACATACCAAAATGTGGAGGAGCACAATGAACAATTTCTGTACAGTCACTGGACACACCTTCGCAATACAATTAAGACAGCAGAGTCACTACTCCTCTGTTTATAACTGTTGCTGTCAACTGCTTTTCATTAAAGGCTTAAGATCCTCTAATGAAAGGCAATTACACATTTTACAGTAGTTTTATTATATTCATCACCTAAATGGAGGACTAAAATATAGTTGTGTCCTGCAAAGTGACTGGAGTGATGTGTGGATATTTTCATGTTGTCTCTCAAGAGTTTCTCTGCGTATAATTACAGAATCACAGGGATCAGAAGGGACCCCCGAAGATCATCGAGTCCAACCCCCCTGCCACAGCAGGACAAAACTAGAGCAGATCACTCAGAAAACTAGAGCAGATAACTCAGAAACAGCAAAAGTAACTTTGCTTTCTAAATGCCACTGCAGCTGAGCTTGCCAAACTGTGTTTTTATCTCTTAGCACTTTGTTACCTTTAATAAGCACAAGACGAAATTCTGCCTTTCTACAACTGTAAAACAGCATTATAATCTCCTGAAACTGAAGACACTGGCAGCACAGCTATCATCAAGAACACAATTTAGCCAAAATAGTGTGTTATGGGAAAGTATGCAACTCAGCTCTCAGAGACCAGAATGTAAAAAGATTTTCTGTTTATTAAGCCTTTGCATTTTGTTCTTAGTGGGAAGAAAAAAAAACAACCTAGCCAAAACTCAGAAAGAGGTCGTGTAAATGTACTTCAAATATATTCTGATTATCACCATTTTTCGTCAAACCATACACATCTGAATTAGGATGAAGTATATTCACAATCACATTTGCTGTTTGTGTAACTGTCACTTTCTTAAGGATCTAAAGGTGTTTTACAAACTTTATTAACCCTCAGAATATCTTTCTTACGTACAAAAGATTCATCCCAATATCTCAACTCTCTGAAGTTCAAAATTTGTTTTTGCTGACACCATCTGTTCTTCTGTGGTAAACAATGAAAGGATTTTTATTTCCCAGTCCTTTACTTTAAACAGTATTTTCTATCCCTCTTCTCTATAACCCTAAAGAGAAAAAAATAACACAAAACAAATAATAAAAAACCTAATAATAATTTTGGTGTTTGTATTGTTCAAATGAAATTTTATTTTTCAAATGAAAAGTAGGATGTCAACTCCATTTCGTTCACATAGTATTTCAGTCAATAAACCCATAAATTCTACAAATTATTTCTGCGTTGACACTTCCTACACAGTATTCCCTAGCTTAACACAAAAATCTAGCCAACTCAAAATCCCTCTTAATTTAAACAAGTATCACGCAATAATTTGCTGACATATTCCTCATGATAATTGAGTAACTGAGGTAATGGATGGATGCAAATGATGCAACTGATTTAACTGAAGAATTCTTTTCTGTATAGTCTATACTCATACACACTGAAACCAAAAATGTAATTGTGTAACATGCATTGAAACTAAAAAACAGTTGAAGAATACATTCTACTTTCTCAAGTTTTTAAGCACATAAAAGTTGCTACCAAATCCATCAAAGGGTGGTATATTTCAAAGCATACCAGCATCAAGCAGAACTGATATT
>WUAM01000431.1:821453-831548 GCA_024336885.1 Actenoides hombroni
AGCACAGTAAAGGGGGAGAATCACCTCTCTTGAGCTGCTGGCCACACTCCTCTTGATGCATCCTAGGATAGGGTTGGTCTCCTGAGCCGCATGAGCGCACTGACGGCTCATGTTGAGCTTCTTGTCAATCAACATCCCCAAGTCCTTGTCTTCAGGGCTACTCTTAACCCACCCTGTACCCAGTCTGTAATTGTGCCTGGGACTGGCCCAGCCCAGATGCAGGACCTTGCACTTTGACTTGCTGAGCCTCATGCAGTTTGTATTGTCCCACTTCTCAAGCCTGTCAAGGTCGCTTGACAGTCATATCAGTGAAGGATTTTTATACAATTTAAACCGCACCAGAATAACATTTCCTCTTACCCTATCACTTGTTGCTTGGGAGAACAAACCAACCCCCACCTTACTACAACCTCCTTTCAAGTGGCTGTAGACAATGATAAGGTCTCACCTCAGCCTGCTTTTCTCCAGGTTAAACAATCCCAGCTCACTCAGCTGGTCCTCATATGATGAAGGAAATACTTAATGTATTCCTGAACTTAAACAAAATTTTATTAACTCATATTTAGTATTCATTACAAGCATGCTCAATTTTCTGCTGCAAAATTGGAATACTGTTTCAAAAAATAACTGTCTAATCTACAGCCAACTTCCTAATGTAATCACATTGAAGTTCCATAATGATGAGAGAAGATAATCATAAAAGAACAGCAGTGTCACAACCTGCACAAAGGAGATCTTTCTGCAAAGATCTGCTTAGCCATGCTACTATTGTAAAAAACATGCTGTAATCCTAATCACATGGAAAGGATAGTTTTCAAGACAGAATCCTGCATCACATGCCGAAAGCTCTGCCTGCAGAAAAAGCATCAGTGCATGAAAGCCTGGAAATAAGTGAATCTGTAACATGATAGACAACATCATCTCCCACATTATCATTCACACAATTTTTGCCTCTAATGAAATGAAAACTGCAGAATGTGTTTTCACACAGAAGGAAGTGATTCCTACCAAAGTTGCAGAACTGAATTCCTAATACATTTTTTTTCATAATTACAGTCTTGTGCCAATAAAACTGCAGGTTAAGTAGAACCAGTGTAGATTTGAAAGACAGGAATTTGCATCTAATTTAAGATACTTATACAGTCACCACTACTACCAGCAGAAGATACTGTATTCAAACAGCAAAGCCTACTCTCTCCAGCCACCAAGAAAAAGAAAGTAGCAATTCATTTTTCAGGAACAGGTTATTTTCCTATTTACAGTACAGAATGCTACCTGGAGAAAAAAAAGTTATCCCTGGGTTATTTCATATGATGAGTCTATTAGAAGAGTATGAATATTGAAAAAAAAAATGTGGAAAATAGCAACTATTCAATCAGCTGGAAAACAGAAGCAAAAATCACAGCTAATGATGTTGGCCTTTATGTTTTGATTCTTGTTTAGGAGCATGTGTACTTAATTTGTACAACCCGAGTTAAAGAGGCCTCAAATTTATTTTTCCTACAGCAAAACTTAAAAGAAACAGGATACTAAACACATTATCAAATCTTGTTCCTTTTTCCTTCTTTTTTTGAGAAAACCCTGTAACTTTAACATACCTGAAACATGAACATTGCTGTGCTAAGCATAGACTGGAAAAAACTACATAATTATGGGGTTTTTTTCCCCTCTCTATGATCTGGTTTTAACTTATGTATCAGTGAAAAATTTGCAAATGGAACTGCTGGAAGAATCATTTCAAAGTTTCCTATGCTGTACTTATCACTGTGGGTTAACTGTGCAACAGTGGAAACTGGAAGATCCAAGAAACTGTAGTATCATTATATGATTCTGATGTAAATAAACTCAAATTTTATTGCTTTTTCTTAACAGGCTGCCATATGGTGGCACATTCATTTTTCACCTATATCTTACAGTAGTTTCAGCACTGATATTACAAACTGCTTTCCACAGGCACTTCAAGAAAACTTCATAAGACACTATATTTCAGACAAATAAAAGCAGATTCCTGTCCCTATTTAAGAAGGAAACAAATATTTCCAGCCAACAGTCAAACATCACATAATGTATCTAAGAAGTGGAAAAGGGCAAGGGTAGAAAACCACACTCCCCTAGGCATACTGAAAAGTTAGCTTATTTGATCAATAAAATACTCTTTCAAGAAATAAAGTTACATCTACAAAATTTTCATCTAAATTTAGACAGCATTTTATAGATGCAAGAGATGTGAGGCAAAGCATAACAACTACAGAAAAGCATTACCTATTATTTACCAGTACTTCCCCCAGATTTCCTGTGCTTTACTGTAATCAGACTTTAATTTCAAAATGAGATTTTATTTATTTGAATGAAATTTTAACCTTGTTTTCAGCATATTGGAAGTGTCAGCCTGCACAACACTGCATACTGTCAGCTAACTTTCTCTTCTGAGCAAAAACCCAAAAGCATGTTTCAAGTAAGCTCTCTCAGTGCTCAGGTTTATAAACAGCAGGGCTAACCAGTCTTCAGGGCAGTGATTGCTCCCTCCAAAACAAGCCTAAAAGTAACTCTTAATACCACTGAGATGGAAAATATTCACATACATTTAAGTACTGCAGTTACTTATAAAAGAGCAATATCTAGATACATTAGAACAAACTGAAGCCAGAGAAAAGTAACACAGTAAACTTCCAACATGATGGATAATACCATATGCATTCTGCCAGTAATGAAAGCTGTATCTAAATCATTTGGAGAAGAAATTTCAAATGAAGTCTGATTCATTTTTGATGTTTGCAAATGAAGCTGCATGCTTAGATCACAATCCAAATTAAAGACATCAAATTTTAAAAAGTACATTTACAAAGTTAGGAAGTAGCAAAATTAATCTCAAGGGCCTTGAAGGTATGTTTTAAAAAACAGTTCTTGAGGAAATAATTTGTATATTACTACTAATTAAAAATTATCTTACTTACTTTCCTCAGTGGAAGAAATCATTATACCTGGAACTGATTTAGAGAAAGGAAAAAGGAAGAAGGAAAAGATAATAACTAAAGCTTGCATTTAATATTTCACTGCATAATCTAGAGCTACAATATTTCCCAAGACAGTATTTATGTTTTTATGGTTTTTTCTTTACAACAGGAGGGCTCATTCAGAACCATATGTTTGTTTAAATTGACCATCTGCTCTCAAATCAAAATAGGAACAAAATTAATAGTGGGTTTATATGATTCTCACACTCAAGTAGAAGTAAAAAACTATTATCTATCATGGATCAGCTCTTGTTACACATGAAATCCACACCTATTGGAGAGGCTTTCTTTTTCAGTAGTGGGGACTCAGTAACACATGACAAATCTCAATGTTTTTCTGACACAAAAAAAAAGTCCATTTAAAAGTAGCTATGGATAAATAAAGATGTGGTACAGCCATCCTGAAACCATGAAAAGAAGGTAAAAGAAGAGCATACAGAAGTCCTTGCTTT
Source organism: Actenoides hombroni (assembly GCA_024336885.1). Lineage (NCBI taxonomy): Eukaryota > Metazoa > Chordata > Aves > Coraciiformes > Alcedinidae > Actenoides > Actenoides hombroni. The sequence continues at coordinate 824,920 of WUAM01000431.1, forward strand.
CTTTGAGTGCTTCATTTGTACCAAGTTATTCTGGAGGCAAAAGGGAAGCTAGCCAGGTAGATATATTTATGATTACACAGATCATTAAAATCCCTGTATTTTATCAGATCCAGTTAAAACTATGAGAGCAAAATGTGGTTGTGATATTACAGGGTAGTTTATCAATAAAATTTGAACAATCAAACAAGTCATTCACTTGGAAAGGCTTAGTATTGAAGCCACAGTAAAGACTATGAATCATAGCAAATTAGATAAAAACGGGTGTATGCACTATTAGGTTTGCTTTGCACAAAGAAAACAGTTTATTGCTTAGTTCACTCAGTCACTGATGTTCAGATGGAAATTCAACCCAGAGTCAGGCTTTAGTTTTAAGTTGTAGTTCCTCAGTACTTCAGATTCAAAGCTTTCAATATATAAGCTCCCACATTAATTTACAATAGCTCAGGGACAACTACTTACTGTGTGCTGTTTCTGCATAACCGGGGAGCTGTGGAATTCTGAGCATTTATTTTAAGTGCTACTCCTCATATTTTTGTTTTAAAGCAGAAAGATATGCTACTCAATTTACTTCTTTCCATTAATACTAGCAAACTAAGTACTTGCACAAAGAACAACAAAGTAAATATGGTAAAAGAAAGTAATATGAAGGCAAATCTGAAAAGAATGACTTAGCAGTTGATTTAATAGCATTAGCACAAAAATATAATTGTTCATTTCTTCATTCTTTCAGAAGGGTAAAGATAATTACATTATTCTACTCACTAACCTCCCTTTTCAGTAAAACAATCATTTCAGAAAATTGTAATTTTGCCTTGATTATTATAGTATTACTTCCCTTGGAAACAAAGCCAAATGGGATGATATTAAAAAAAAACCAACTAAATTATCTTCCTTTATGATAGCAGTCACAGAACAAAAAGCCAAAATGGTCAACAGTAAGAAGTCACTTTATAGAAGAATCACAGGGATACACTTTACTCCTTTCAGTGTATTACCGTATTACCTTTCTGGGACCTCAGAGGTAGCAAACACTCTTAACAGATGGTGTCCTCATCTCTTCACTACCAATCTCTCCCCTCCCAAAGTAATGCCTCATGGGATTTTATACCAGGTAAGACAAAACAAAAGGCAACACAGTTGTGTGATCGTTTTTCTCCTGAAAATATCGTGCTTGTTTTATCCTACAACTGCTACTAGTTGTCCAGTAACTGCTATACCTTTGAACAATTAAAAAAAAAAAATCTCTGATATTTTGACAATGATAGTATCAGCTAGAAACACAACTAATTCTCCCAAAACAAAGCACAGAGCATACTAGAGTTGAAAAATATCTGTCATTTTCAACTAATACCCACTAAAGACAAAAAAACCTCCATGTTTTTGGCACAAAGCAGTGTGATTTAATAATCTCTTTGCTAAACTTCCAAACAATGGAATGTTATCTTCATACAATTCTTATTTTGAACTGCATAATGACTTAAAACTATTCTATTCAAAAAGTAGCAAATCTGTTTTAATTAAAAGGTAGATGGGGAGAATCCATGAATCACCATTTGATAGCTTCAACATAGCCTTCTCAGAAATAAAATCCAGTTCAAGCAAAATTACTGTCTTGATACACATACTGATGGGTAAAAGTCTGGGCATAGGTTCAAATCAGCTGCTGTAATTTATGATTGGTTTTGCCACCCAGCATGTTCATCCAGGGATTTGTCTCCCTGCAAAATCAGGTTCTCAATATTAAAGCATATTGAGTTTTTCTAATGTAAAAAAGGATGCTACCTCAATTCAACTATCTGTAATGTGATTCAGAAATAATTAAGAATGAAGATGTACTGGTACACTGATAGAGCTATTCCTATGTATTCCTCGTGATGCAGTCGGCCATGCACAATCCAAAAAGCTTATAAATATTCTACAACTGCCCATTGTGATGAAGCTTGTGGCTACTGAAATTGATTTGTATCAAATATTTGCTCTGATTAGCTTCTAAAGAAATGCATCATCTCAATTACTCTCAGATACCATAGTACACAACCAGAACCTCAAGGCATAATAAGCATTTGCTCATTGCATCACTTTTCTCTAAAGCCAATTTTGGGAATCCTGCATTATCAAACTGCTAAAACAAAAGAATTAACCACATTCACATCAAAATATTATTCTTCACAGCCTCCTCTCTTTGCATCTATCCAAATTAACATTAGTATTGCACTGTTTCTTCTTGGTATTAATTTTCAAACAGGTAGGAAAGAGAAAGAACAAATTTACCAGTTGGAAAAACAGAGGGATTCTTCATTTTTTAATAAAATCCATTTGCAGAAGCCAACACAGATATAGTAAATACGGTCAACAAAGGCAGGCAGACAGCTTGGAGGAAGAAGGCCACAGAAAAGCAAGCAATCACTATCAGATGTACTCCCCATGACTTAGGATACAAATGCTCCTCTAGTGCCTATATCCTGGGCAGATAAACCAAGAGCCATTATTGCCAGTTAACAGTGAGGAGGTGAGGCACAGCAGCAGTTCCTGTGCCTATATTTGCAATGAATTATGGAGTTGCACAGCTAAGAGGCCTTGACTGTGCCCTTCAACCCTTACATGGGTTCAGGCACAGTCACACACACTGTGACTCCATTTCACCCCTTAAAGTTTTCACCAGACTTTCATTCACCACAGGCAGATCTGGTCAACAACAGTAATAAAAACGATGCTCAAAACCCACATTCAAAATGGAAGAGTAAAACATTCTACTAATTACAACACAGTGGGAGGTACAGCAGAAAACTGACAAATCAACATGCAAAGCCATTATTGTGCTGAGAAAAAAAATAAATCCTGTGCAATCTAGATGTTCAGTCTTGCTTCTGTAAGTTTATATTAAATCCAAAGATGTTTATTTCAGATTAATTTATACAGTCTGCTGGTTTAGGTTAGCATGGACAGATCTACTAAGAAGTTTGGTAAGATGGACTCTACCATCACTACACTGGTATGGATATATTTCCTTTCTCTGTATCTTTCCTGACTTGTGGAAACTCAAATCCTATTATTCCTATGCCACTACTCAAAACTGAATGCCCATGAATGTCAGCCTGCCCAGTGCCATCCAAAAAATTAACCAAGCTGACAAGTCTAGAACTTTCCCATTCTCACAGAGATTAAATTGTGCTTCATATAGAAATGCAATGACTTCTTTTAAGGATACAAAAGGTGCAACTTACTACTCCAATGAATGCCAGAAAGTGCTTCATCTACCTGTATGGAAGTTCCTGGTTTGGTAACAGGTCTGTCCACACACCCCAAGTATAAGTGAAAATGTAAAACTGGACTGTTTCATATGAGATTGTAACAAGTATGTCTAGAAACTCAAATTTTTTTGGTATAACTGGGGAGACTGATCCCACAAGAGGACTCTGTCATGTAATTCAGACCCTTGTCCAGTCTTCAGAATCAGACGACGAACCTTTACAGGGCTTCTGGCGGCAGTTAGAAGAGACATGCTTGCGCTCACTCGCTCGCTCTAAATCTAGGGCACATCTCTGACAAATTAAAAAAGCAGTGCTGGTCAATTCTTTTACTACTTTAGAAACTGTGAAGCAAATGATGGTATCACACATTTCAGTCTTACAACTTCATGACTTCTACTGTTAACCTTATGTTTTAGATGGGAAAAACATTATGTCACTAGTGTCCCATGCATGATAGCAAAGCTTTCAACAAAGCCTGATTACAGCCTGTAGAAGAGAAGGCTCTGGGGAGACCTTCTAGCAGCCTTCCAGTACCTGAAGGGGGGCTACAAGAAAGCGAGGGAGGGCCTGTTTACAAGGGCATGTAGTGATAGGATGAGGGGCAATGGTGTTAAACTAGAGAAGGGTAGATTTAGATTGGACATTAGCAGGAAGTTCTTTACTCTGAGGGTAGTGGAACACTGGAATGGGATGCCCAGGGAGGTGGTGGAGGCCCCATCCCTGAAGACATTCGAGGTCAGGTCTGATGAAGCTCTAAGCAACCTGACCTAGCTAAGGATGTTCCTGCTTACAGCTTACTTAAAAAAAAAAATAAAAATCTTAATTACTACCACAAATAAATTACCCTTCTTACATATACTGGCCATGTCCCACCCAAACAGAACAAAGTTCTCGTTTGTTTCTTGCAGTAGGTAGTTTCAATAAAAGTTTCAATAAAAGAATCCTCAAGACTCATGAGTACTGCCATGGATGAGTTCTTTTGAAAGGTCTCTTTGAAAGCATACTACTTCTTTGACAGGTTTGCAGTCTTTCTGTATAAGTGATTAATATTACTGCTCCACCTGAAGTTTTCCATGATGGTCTTGCACTACAACTTTTTGTAAATAAAGTACTTCTTAAAAATAAAGTGCTTTTTAAAGAAGCTCACTACAGCGCAACATGAACACAGACAGTAGTCAAACTAACTTTTGCCCTTTAAAGTTATGATAGTTACTTCAAATACGGACTCAAACATCATAATGGACAGGTTTGCTCTTAAAACAAACCCATAGCTTCATTTGACTCCATGGCTAAAAGGGACATGGGATTTCACTCTCATTTGTCCATCAAACCTAAGTCTTAAGCTAGCCAGAACTTTGCTGTAGATAGCTGTGAAAAATGTTTTCATCTAGATAACTCAAGGGTTGGAGAAATCCAACTGCAGAACCATGCCTCTGAGGGTTGGTCATCCATGGGCTTTCCCCACCATGACTCAATTAATGTTGACCGAGCTGTCCGCAGGAATGCAGACAGGATTTAACTAAGGACACTACCCTCATTTAAAAATTTCATCTTCTCTCCAGTACGAAGGTATACAAACTCAGTTGCTAGATATAGCAGCTCCTTATGATTTCCCTACTACATTCTATCTTTCCATATACTTTTCTGTATCTTTTACTAAAATCACATTGAGAATTTGCAATTTTTTTTCTAAAACCTACATAATCATGCTTGACCCCCAAACTGTAAGTAATTTTTTACACTCTGCTTTATTTTCAAATGGCCAACCTGCCCAACAAAACAACTCTTTCAATTTTGAACAACATACAATAATCATAGCTATGGAGTGCTGCATGTATCTGGAGAAAGCATGTTTTACATTAGTTCAAGAGAAAAAATACAGAGTGATAATTTAAGGTTTTTTTTGTTTGTGGAGGAGGGTTTGTTAGTTCTATGTTTTTCAAAACAAACCATTCTCATAAACACAGAAAAACATCCTCCATGTTTCCAGTTAAAGCAAAGCAACACTGCACAGCATGTGATAACCCAAAAGCGAACAGCAGAGAAAGTGTGAAAACAGTAAACATGGTAATATTTTAGCACATTACACTGAAGGAAAGCAGGTCAAAATAAGGATTTTTTTCACAAGCTCCCAAGACATTAGCAGCACAGATGAAACACTGCACTAGACGAGGTTTTAACAGACAATTATTATTATTTAAGTATTCATTGCAAAATCCAAAATCCAACAGACATCAGGTTAGAGTGCTGCACCCGTCAGTCACGGATTTCTACACTGCTAACAGGTAAAGGCAATAGCCACCCAGACACAGGGCACTGGGGGTGAGTCAGTTCACTTTTTAAAAAAATCAGTTTCACATTAATCTTGTAATTCAGCGCTGAGAGCAGCCTGCTTAAACTTAGTTTCTGATCGATCTACTGTTTTGTTCAGTTTTCCTAAAAATTTACTGCATGAAGCCTGGTTGGTTAATTGGTGAGGTACGATTATGCAAGCTGCTGTGTCTTGTTCCCTCCGCAGCAGAGATGAAGGCAGAGTCTCGAGCAGGGGAGTGTCAGCAGCACTAGCCCCTGGTAGCGCTAGCTCACTGACTCACTGCACTACTCACACAGGCTGCCATCTGGCACTAGTGATAACAAGAGATGTTCCCACACTGGGAGCTTTGACACCTGAGAGCTCCTGCATCACACTAAGAACAGATAAAGCAAGCTTTCCTAGACGGAGGATGCTTCACCTTAGTTTAAGATTTTGTATCAGATGGTTTCAAGTGTCTTATTTTCTTCCAGGCACTACTGTGGGCTTACTTTCCTCCCGAGCCAGTGTCAGAGCAGCAGGAACTCTATCGTAGGTGCGTCTAGCATCCGGGAGCATCAGCTAGAAATGCGTAACTCCGTGCATTTCATCTCTACCAGAGCTCTCCCCAACACCTCCGCCGAGCTGAACTGCCACCAGAGAAACCGTCAAGGGTTTGATGCAGGAAACGATGCCTCCGAGGAGACGCTCCGCAGAGCAGCTCGTGGGCAGGCCCGGGCAGGCGGGTACCGTCTCCCCGCGCTCCTCACCGGGAAGCCTTCAATAGGCTGCTGGCGACACCAGCGCCCAGCGCCACCGTGCGCAGCTCCCGGGCGCGGGGCACGACACGCCGCAGGGGAAGGCCGCCCTACCGAACGGCGCGGCCTCTCCACGGTGCCTGAGCACCTTCGGCTTTGCTCTGGTGTCCCCCGAAAGAAAGCCACCCAGGCAGCAGCCTCACGCGCGCAGGGCTATGAACATTTGCCACTCCTCCCCCAGCCCTGCCGCGCGCAGCACCGGTACCGCCGGCGGAAACTTTAAACGAGCCGCTGCTTGCGCCGGCTGGAGCCCTCCCGGCCAGTGGACCC
>WUAM01000431.1:892313-910446 GCA_024336885.1 Actenoides hombroni
ATTAGGAAGCATTTCTTTAGAGAAAGGGTTGTCAGGCATTGGAATGGCCTGCCCAGGGAGGTGGTGGAGTCACCATCGCTGGAGGTGTTTAAGAGGCAGTTAGGTGTTGTGCTTAGGGACATGGTTTAGTGGTTTTGATAGGGCTAGGAATAAGGTTGGACTTGATGCTCTTGAAGATCTCTTCCAGCCAAAACTATTCTAAGATTCTATGAAGGAAGCCTGCCTGTGAAACTTGATGAGCACAGAAGCCCCTGGTGAACCAAGTGCCTCTGAAACACATTGCTGAGGAAAAGGGATCTGGCTGGCACCACACCAGAAACGCTCCAAGAAACACACAAGAAACACTCCAAGAGAAATCTCTAAACCAAAACCAAACATGTTGATAAAGAAGTCATTATTGACACTGATAAAAGTCAGTCTAAAAGCAATAAAGATGACTTGTTGCCACACAGCCAGCAAACAACACAGTGGTTTCTTAATGTATATGAGGAGAATGAGAGTAAAGGGGAAGAGGGAAAGGACAAACCTCAAGGAACTCTACAAAGTTTGTTGTTTAACATAAAGCTTGCTAGGTTATTCCAGAGTAACCATTGCTATAAAAGCAAGGCTTAGCAGCAACATTTCATATGCAAATAACTTCACTGTGTTAAACCGCATGTGAGACAGATACTACCTGGCTGACTTTTTCGAGGTATAATAGTAACCACAAACATTCAAATCTTTTAAACCCTAAAGCTCTCAAGTTTAACAAGGAAAAAAAACATATTTTCCTCAAAGTTAGAATCGTTCATAGGTATGACCCTCTAAAAAATGCTCTCCTTGTACACGTACAGTGGTGGGACAAGTGCAAAGAAAACCCTAGTCAAAGTCTACGACTTAAGATTAATAAGGCAAACTATTAAGATCTGATATGGTCAGAGGGCTGGAATATCTGTCCTATGAAGAAAACCTGAGAGTGTTTGGGTTGTCCAGACTGGAGAAGAGAAGGCTCTGGGAAGACCTTATTCCAGCCTTTCAGTACCTAAAAGGGGCTGATAAGAAAGATGGGGACAGTCTTTTCATCAGAGCCTGTTGCACTAGGACAAGGGGAAATGTTTTAAAACTAAAGGAGGGTAGATTCTGACTAGATATGCGGAAGAAACTGTTTGACAATGAGAGTAGTGAAACACTGGCACACGTTACCCTGAGGGGTGGTATATGTCCCATCCCTAGAAGCATTCAAGGTCAGGTTGGACAGGGCTCTGAGCACCTGATCTAGTTGAAGATGTCCCTGCAAACTTCTGGGGGGTTGGACTAGGTGACTTTTAAAGGTCCCTTCCAACCTAAAATATTCTATGATTCCTCATAGGCAAGCTTACGAAGTGTGGGTTAAGATGAATGGACAGTGGGGTGGATTGACAACTCACTGGAAGATACAGGTGTAACAAGTGGTATTCCCTAGGGGTCAGTACTGGGTCCAGTCCTGTTCAGTACGTTCATCAATGACCTGGATGAAGGAGCAGAGTATACTCTCAGCAAGTTTACTGATGATACAAAACTGGGAGGAGTGGCTGACACACCAGCAGGCTGTGCTGCCATTCAGTGAGACCTGGACAGGCTGGAGAGTTGGGCTGAGAGAAACCTTATGAAATTCAACAAGGGCAAGTGTAGGGTACTGCACTTAGGAAGGACTAAGCCAATGCACCAGTACAGATTAGGGGCTGACCTGCTGGAAAGCAGTTCTGTGGAAAAAGACCTGGGAGTCCTGGTGGACAACAGAATGACCATAAGCCAGCAATGTGCCCTTGTGGCCAAGAAGGCCAAAGGTCTCCTAGGCTGCATTAAGAAGAGTGCGGCAAGCAGGGGAGGGAAGTTCTCCTTCGCCCTCTACTCTGCCCTAGTGAGGCCACATTTGGAGTACTTTGTCCAATTCTGGGCTCCCCAGTTCAAGAAGGAGAGGGAACTGATAGAGATGGTACAACAAAGGGCTAGAAAGATGTTTAGTGGACTATAATATCTTTCTTATGAGGAAAGACTGAGAGGGACTTGGGTCTTTTTAGTCTGGAGAAGAGAAAACTGAGGGGGGGGTCTCTTTTCAGTGCCTATAAATATTTGAAGGATGGGTATCAGGTGGATAGGACCAGTCTTTTTTCAGTGGTGACCAATAATAGGACAAGAGGTAATGAGCACAAGTCTGAACAAAGGAAGTTCCATCTAAACATGAACCGAACTTCTTTACTTTGAGGGTAGCAGAGCACTGGAACAGGCTGCCCAGAGAGGTGGTGGTGGAGTCTCCTTCTCTGGAAACAGTCAAAACCCACCTGGACATGATTCTATTGTGACCTGCTCTATGTTAACCTGCGCCTACAAGGGGGCTGGACTAGATGATCTTCAGAGGTCCCTTTCAACCCCTGCCATTCTGTGATTCTGTGATTCTATGATATATCTCTGCTCTTTGGAGACTGGCTATTTGGAACTGGATGGGGCTACTCTCCATACTGTTGGGATTTTTTGTGGTTTTGGGGAAACGGAGATTTTTCGTTTGCTAGTTTGTTTTGCAAAACTCTGAAATGGCAGATGAGACTACCCAGAACTAGCACTAACTTTGAACATGTGCTGGAAAAGAGGCTTTGAAAGGGAGAAGCCTTTTTCTGCATTTTTGAAAATGCATACAAGTTGCTTGTCTTTCAGCTCCATATATGCAAAACATTAAAGTTGCTGTAGCAGGATTTTTTCTGCCTCGGAGAGCTGCCAGAATAACTGACACAAGTGTCCTCTTTGCTAACATGCAGCAGCACAATAAATGGAATCAATTTTCAGTGTATAAATATGAGTCGTGAACAAAGTTAAGTGTAAGCAAGTATTGCCTGCGTTTCCAGATTTTCTGTAGAGGCTAGCAAGTCTGAGGCCTAAAATACACCTGGTTTATAAGTGAAGCAGGGAAGCAAAAATGGTATTTTTAACAAACAGGTATGAAGGAATTAATTGTTCAGCGGAAGTTATGAAAAACTTCAAACTCAAATGGAATACTGTCATACAAAAATTACTAGATGATCAAAGTACTACAATTCATGCAATGGTTTCACAAAAGGTGAAGCGTGAATGAGCAGACATCATGAGGATTCACCTCTTTCTTCCCTGTTGACAATCACTGATATTCTGAAAACATCCTCAGAGTCACACCTTGGAGCTCTTATTACATGATAAATTACTGGAATCTGCATTTCTGTAGTAACAGCCCAGCTAACTCAGCTCACATGATTGCAGCTATATGCACGGCTGTTTAATTGTAGGAACTAAGTTGTTAAAGGTGACAGCAAATGCAGAACAAAAGCCTGAAGGACTCTCATGTATCAATGAGAATGCCATGGCATGTTATGACTAAGCAGTGCATTAAATAATAACCAAATGGGGTACTAAATACCCACCAGCATATCTAACACAGTAAGGCAGGAACATGAGGGAAATGTGTATAAAGTTATGTGCAGTGTTAGAACACACAGTTGTAGAAGGGAAACTGAACAGATATCCTCAGTGCTTATGTAGCAACTAGAAGTCCTTAGCTGGAGGTACACAATGACGTAATACTTCCGCTTCAGGGGGCCAGAGAAAGACAGATTTTTTCAGCAAGGCTCTGGTACACTTTCCAGTTCTAAACACTTCCTACTTTTTCTTCATGGAGGGAAAGCCTTTAGTGTCATACTGAGGAAAAATGGTGACGAAACTTCACAAATTCTAGTTGCAACCCAAATTCTGGAAGTTGTCACAAGAATGTGAAATGACATTACTTAGGACAACTTATGACAACTGTTTCTCTTAATGAAAACAGTAAAACTGTTGCCTCCCCTTTCTTCAGGCTTTGAAAAGCCATGACGTAATCACACTGTTGATCAGTATACCTGTTCACATTTGGGTTAAGGTCTTGTTATCCTCCACAGTATGTACTGAATGATCTCAGGTCACACAGCTATTACTTAAGGTAATTCACAATGTGGTGTTGGTTTGTATCTGTCTCATGCTTTGACTAGTACCTTAAAGGGAAGGAGTTTAGTGGTAAGTAACTGTCTAAGTCATCCCATAATGTATATGGGAAGCGAATAATCTCTGTTTACCTGATGTGCTCTTGACTTTACCACAGAGAATTCTAGAATTCTGTTTTTAAAAGTAACATGAACACGCAACCTTTGGAATACCCAATGGTAAGGGAAGAGAATGGAATGTATTTGCCGAGTCTCCAAGATACTCAAATCAACTCTTACATGATGCTGGAAATTTTATTTCTTAGACCCTACCCTCACCTCTCTTGGTAAACACACATCTGATATATTCTTCCAGGGTACCAGCAGTGGATATAAAAACATCACAAGGGCAGCTAAGAATGACAAAGCAAGTCAAAAGATGTCAAAAAGTGAAAGTACAGAAACATAAAGGATATATTATAAAGCAGAAACAATTTAGAAACTGTAAAATAATTAGAAAATACAGAGGAAGAGATTTAGGAAGACAATGTGCAGTAACACTGAGAGGCGAAAAAAGCAATACAGGGAACAGACTGAAAATACTACTACTGTTAAAAACACAGAGAAACTAAGAGGATGAGAAACTCATGCAAGGGATGAATGAGTATGTGAGACATACTGACACATACGCTTAAAATATTGACACATTCTTACAAGACGTATCAACACATATGCTTGCAAGAGATCTTGTGGGCAACAAACCACTTTGGTTTATACATCAAGCTGGAAGTAATTCCTAAGACTCACCACATCAATGGGTGCTTATTTCTGTCTTACTGCCTTGTTAATCTCAGTATTAACTTTTAGGTATTTTGTTTTCTTGCTTTGTGATAGAGACATAAAACTACTAAATTCTCTTTGGGTCTTTTATGGCTAAACATACACACTGTATTTTTGAAAGAATGTTATTTTAGTTTCTGCTAATTGCTTTTACTGGACTTACATACAGTTCATCCATAGTAGGAACTGCAATAGATTATAGTTAAAGTCACCAAATCTGCAAAAACTCGTGTTAAATTGCTAAACATGTTAACCTTGAAAAATGGCCAGTCAATTACTACACTTACCTTTTGCAAAGCGATGTACTTGCAATTTGCTTCTATAGACACTTAATGAATTATTCCCTGCTATTTTTAATACTACTCAAAAGATCCACTGTGGTCACAACTTCATTAGAACTAGGTCAGAACTATGGTATTCAGCACAATCTGATCTAAAGTAGCATCAGATGATAATTTAATTAATTCTATTTTTATCCTCTCTGGCAAGCACACAAAACACATACATTTATTTCAACTTTAAAAACAGTATCACATCTGTTGTGGAAATAAAGTTAGGACCCACAAATACAAGAAATTCAAAGCATAAGACAAGCTCTGCTTCACCTTCCACTTATGCTTCGTCCTCATTTCCATTATGGAAACAATATTAAAGTATATTTTCAGTAACTTGTCTCTGAAATTTTCTTTTCATCATTTATGCACTCTAAAGTTTTTCACTTCCTGTAATATTCTATTTTTTTTTTCTTACCAAAAAACCCCAAAAAACAGTATGGTATATTTGTGGCCAGTGAAATAGAATACAATAACAATACAAGAGAGATGTCACTGTGCTTTGCACCATTCTGCACCAGAATATGCATGGAAAAATGATAGACATGATAGGTTGTCAAGGTGACCAGCTTCACAGGACGGCAAATGGCATAGGACAACAGGAACTCTATGCAAGGAGCAAAATAAAGCAGGGGAAGAACATAGTGTGATGATAGCTTTGGAGCACATATGAGGGTACCTACATGATGTATCTGTAGCTCTTCACCTGCCTAAATTGCAACAGCAAGATACAAGTAAGCTGGTCTGGACTAAATCACATGTGAAGCATGCTGGATAATAATGCTCAGACTACTGTGCATATAAATGGCATCCCAGACCTCTCATGTCTATAGCCCTGTTCCAATCAACTTCTCAGGTACAGCTGACAAAAGGAGCATGGAATGATACTATCAGAATGACTTTCATAACTAATGTCAAAACTCATGTGGAGACCATGGTGGATTTTTCCACAGCTTTAATAATTGACTAGGCTGTATTTTTTAACATTGTTCAACATCAAAAGTTATCATCCCTTACCATCATCCACTTCTTGACAACAGATGAGAGTATTTATCTGAATTATATGCTATATACCTTAAGAGTAACTGAATTTCTTGAAGTCAATCTTCAGGCAATCCTCAGATGCCAGTGTTAAAATTCACAGTGCTATTTTATCAGATTCCTGTCCCAAGAAACTAAAGGCATAACATTTTGGATATAGCTTAGTCACATACAGATTTTTATTATTGTTGACGTATAGTAAACAGGGTTTAGTCTAAACTGCTTTTCCTGTTGCCTTTCTGGCAGTCATGTTCTTTTGAAGTAAGATTTCTTTCCACAAAAGAAAGGCAGTTCAATAAAACCCAAGAATCCTTGCTTAGTTTACGTCACCACCAGGACTGCAAAAGCAACCTGTGAGGGAGAAGGGGAAAACCTGGGAAAACAGGAGTTCTGGGGCATTACAATTTTTATAAATTGTATGGAGGCCTATCTTGATCATACTTCCCAGTATTCACTACCGTCATACTACATGGTTTTTTATGTGTATTTGTATGTATTTTTATATATACACATGTATTTTACATGTATTTTTATACAGCTTGCATTTGTGAGTGTATGGCAGAGGAGAGTAAGGACTTGAACAGGTGTAACAACAGGAAACAAAACCATGAGCGATTAACTATGCCTAATTAAAATCTTACATCAAGACTTCACAGACTGTCATCCTGTGAAACATGGATATAACCCTAAACTAGAAGTACTCCACTCCTTAAAGTATCCCCTGAATTCAGTTTCATAAGTGTATATGTTTGTGCTGCATATGCACATAAGCATGTACACAGACATAGCATAAGAAGCTAAAAGTAAAAATTATTTTGTTAGAAACAGAAAAGTATATATAGCTGTTTGTAGCCACCATTTACTTACTATTTAGTTGAATCTGATAATTGATACTCCCGTCGTCTGTCATAACACTCCTGAATTCCAGGGTCATTCCATAAGCTTCTTATTGCATCTACATATGGGTTCTCAAAAGTTGACACCTTCTCTACATCGACTTCTCGAACTAACTGTGCATGAGCCTAAGTGAAAAAAAACCACAACAAACCAGTAAAAATTACTTCTTTTTCTATGTTTGCAGATAGCTCATATACAGTGAACATGATAAACGGTAATAGCTTTTCGTACTGGCTGTTTCACCAATGTGTATATGCAGTTTGAAAAATCAAGTAGCATGAAGAAGGCTGTGAAGATGGCAGAAGGAGACAACCATTACAGGGAGTTCCATAAATGAAGCAGAACAGAAAAAAAATCATCACTTTTTTATGTAAAGTATATAGATCTCATCATGAATCAGTACCATATTTATCTCTGATGCTAAAAGACACTGTAAAATAGAATACCTACATCAATTCTACAACCTGACCCGCTCATTAGCAACAGAACCCAGGACAGCTGGATAAAATACAGACGAGACAGTAAAATCCCACAACATTCAAAGATGGCTATTTTACAAAAATCTGTATTCATGTGAATGAACTTAGTGACGGTGGAGGAAGGAAATAGTAGTGTTGAGATACTGGGGAAGACCTTAAAGCAAACAGGGAATGAATGTGACTGCATGAGAGTACTGAGTAAATTATGAAAAAGTGATGGTATGGTGCATTCAAACAAAGAGAAATAGTGCTAAATATGATATTATGGCAGACAGTGAATTAATGAACATAGATATGGGCCCTTATTTCAGATTATGCTTCCTCCAACTGAATATTACCTAGATGAAATGGATAAAGCATTCACATTAAAATCTGTATTTAAATAAGCTCATTTTAAGGAAAGCTTTCATTTCAAATTTTTCAGGTACAATCTTAAGAGTATATAAAACATGCTTTTTAAATGATGACTAGTTAACCAACTTGACAGGTTTAGACTCTGATGGTACCTGAGGAAAGGAGGGAAGAAATTTGCCTTTCTTGAGATTGGTAAAAAAATTCTTAATGTTACCACAAACGTAACAGAAGTTACTACTGAAAAAGAAAAGCAAGATTATTAGAAATTGTCTCTAGTTCTGATTTCTACTATAAATTACAGAGATTCTTAAAAAGCTACGTCTACAATTGAGATCTGCTAATAGGAAATATTCCCCAATAAATCCATTACCCTTCTAAATACTTAAAATTTAGTTGAAGTCTATAGAATCAGAACTACTGAAGAAATACAGCAGAACAATTTCCAACTTGTCCTGGAAGTATCACATACACATTTCAGTAACAAATCCATGAATGTGTTTATCTGTGTAGAAATACAAACACATGCAAATATACACACACATGCAGAGAAGACAACAGATGAAAACATGGTCAAGCAAAAAAGCTGAGGGATTCAACTCCCATATCCGGAGTCATATCTCATATCTCTCTCTCCATTTGAGTTGATGACACAAACGTCTGTCCATTTCAAGTTAAGCGAAGATACAGAGAAAGAAGTGTTCCTGGTTGTGTTTTTTTAATAAATTCATCCTCTGTTCATACACATGCCATCCCTGCTGCCCTTTTCAGAAAGTCCAGAAGAATGATGATACTGTTCGTTACTTAACAAAATATTATACCTGCAACTGTTGTTTACTCAAGAGGAAATAAACACTTCCATGTTCAATGTGAAAATGTGTGTCTGAGAGAGAAGGAAAACATACACTGTTACCAGAATTCAAATCTTCAAAGTTTTAACAAAGGGTATTTTCTTCTGGTTCATGCCCATGAACCACCAAAATGTCTGGACAAATCACGAAGGGTCCCTACCTTCCCACAGCAAGTAACAGGAAACGTCACTCTACTAAACACAAGCCAACTTTCTCATGAACAGGGTAATTTTTACTTTTTAAAAAATTCCCTTGGATCTTACCAAGCTCAGTGCTGTATTCTATTAGCCTTGTGTACTTCCAAATGAATGATGCTCACAGCTTGTAACAAACTGATAAAGGAGATCATGATTTTGGCTTGTACTCGAGCTCTGAAATCACGGCCAACTGATATCAAAAGGCTAACAAAGCTAAAAGACTAACTTACTGTTCAAAAGCTTTGTTTTTTTTTTTTTTTTTTTATTCCATCATTATTACTGGAAAGGTGTCCAAGATCTTGCACTGTTTATCAGTTCTGTATGTTCTGCCATACAACTAATATAACTTTGCACTATGTGACAAAACATACAAAATAAACTATGATATACACCGAGAAGTTGCATTAATTGAAAAACTGATTAAACTTTTTAAAAAGAAACCGTATTTCCCCAGTGAACGCTGCTTCTGCTTCCCTGAGGTCTGCTTGGATTTTGTGGACTAGCTGATTTTATGGTGCCCATTTAAAGAATTCTCTTACATGGGAGGGAACATTTTCTGTTTTATAAAAGGATTTTTCCAAACCAATCAGAGAAAGCCTGTGGCTGTAATGCTTGGCTGTCCATAACTAACAGATCAAAGCACAGTGATACTAGTTAGGTCTACATAATATAATTTAAACTAATTGCGAAATTGAAATCTATGGCATGTAATCAGGTCCAAGAAATCCAGGATCTGAATGGAAGTCATTATAAAGACATCATCATGACCATGGATTTGTCTCTTCTGTGTGTGAGGGAAGAAAAAAATAAATTCTTGATAATGTGTCTTAAAACCAGAACTGATTATTAGTATGATCTCAACAATGCCAATAATTTACAGTTTCAGACCCTAGTGACTGGTAATCTGCAAGTGTGGTTCATACCACACATACAGAGCTGTACAGCAAGATATGCTGCTCTGGAGACTTCTGCAAACCTACAGATATTTGACGCGGGTCTAACATTCAAGGAGAGTAATACTATTTCACTGTCTTGAAGACTAGACAGTTGGAGCATTTGTTCCCTAACATGTCAGAAAGTAGCTTCTGACTGATAATTAGTCCAAGGTAGGAAAGTGTTTTTACACAGCAGCTCACAAAAAATAGTTCGTAAGAGGACTTTAAAGAGGATGTTGCCTCCCTTAAGCAACTTCAGAGCATGGAATAGACTATGGTAAACAGGGAGGAGGTTTCATGGTATGCTATACCAAAGAACTATATTTAAATTAATAAAATCTGCCATGAAATGCTGAAACAAGATTGGTGAAAAATTTATCATCTTTCAGTTCCTGACAAAGGTTAATAGGGTATCAAACAACCTAAATCAGAGTTTGTCACCCTTTCTTGTTTCACATTCTAACTATTGTAAAGAAAAATATAGCATAAGCTCTTTGAAAAAGAATTACACAGACATGCAAGAGAATCAAAAAAAAAAGAGCTTCCATGCAGAAAATTTTTTTGTTAGCCATCATTGACTGTAAAAAGCCTAGGATAACGGACCCTAACCTGTAGCTTATGGGCAGCACAATGGAATGATAAGCATTTATAGAAGTTATATTGTGACTAGAGTTGGAAATTTAATCCATTTTAAATGCATCATTAAAACTAGTTGTAATACTTTTATATAACTAAACACTGGAATAATGAATGTCTACACATAGGAGGTTTGGTTTTTTGTTGGTTTTGTTCATTTTCTTTAAGTAAAGCTCAGAGAAAGCTCAGGAAGAAGCTGACCAAGTAAGAACTTTATTTGTACACTGAAGTCAGAGCCCTGAATTTTCTTGCTGTCTTTACTTCTTTCCAAGCTGCACCATACATGGAAGTTAAGAGTCACCACTACAGGGCTGCAACATGAACACTCAAACAAGCTTTTACTGAGGGTTGTATCCAAAATTCTATATGGGTAACAGGAACAGCTTCTGAAAACTTACATTTTAAAGGTCATGCTATTGCTATAGTCCTCCTTGAAAAAAAAAGCTGTTTTAATAATAGAGCAAGAGAAATACAACAATTACAACAGCTTACTCTGTTAGAGATGTGAGTCATGCCAAAGGAGAAGACAAGGGGAGGTTAGGTATACAAATAAGTCTATAAATTAAGTATATAAAAATAGAGTTTCCCTTCATGAAAGAGATGCCTTCCTATAAGAAGAAACATATACATTGTATATTTAGGAAAAGATACAGAATGGTGCAGTTACAGCAGCAAGATACTATTTAGATACAGCAGATACTCTTTAGAATTATATCTATCTAACAAGCCCAAACTCACACAGACTCATTCTGAAATGCCAAATCATAGTGTGGGGCAACAAAAGGGTGTGATTGTTTCTCTCCTTAATGTCCAACTTCCCTATTTTCCATACATAAACTCCAGGTTGCTTGGTATCACTGTTAAGCTGTTGCCTAAAATAAAAGCAACATAAATATATAAAAACATTAACATTACTGCTACTTTGGTAGAGTATCTAATTCCATTGAATGGCCTGAATTACCACTTCTATTACTATTCACACCTTCCCTCTCAAAACCACATAACTATGGCAATACTTCCATCAACTGAAAGAACTTCTGCAGCAAACACTTCTGGCAATCAACCTCTACAAAACAAACCAGGTTTTCAAAACAAAGGAGAAAATCAGAAAAACGTGGAGAAAAAAAGAAATGAAGCAACCATAAGCCCTTCCCTCTCTAACAAAAGGACAAAGAGGCATATGAAGTAAAATGAATCAGTCTTGCAGTGATCTTAAGTAACTTCAACTGTTAAAGTCTTCACCATTTCTACAAAGCAAGCTAGGTTTTGGATATTCATCCCAATTGTGTTTGTAGTAATTCTAAGCAGAGTAATTTACAAGAAAACCCTGGCAGAAGAACTGGTAATTCCAGATGAAATATGACAAAAATCTTCCTGAATTCGTATCTCTACACCACAAATACTGACTTTTAGCTTTTTATATTATATAATAAAGTATTTTAAGCTAAGGATCTCAAAAACACTTGACAAAGCTCTTAAGTACCACTAAGTGCAGTAACAAAACTGCCATAAGATACAGGTTCATCATTTCCAATGGTGGAATTCTAATCATATTACTGTTCAATTAACAGCAATTACTGCTACATTATCGTTACATTTGAGACTAAGATTCAGTCCTGCAGGAGAAAGTAACTTGATGCTGTCAAAGAATAACAACTCTTCTGTAAGTGTCTCTAAAGATGTTACTGACAGAGTACAAACGCTGATGTGTCTACGTCACAAGCCCCAGGAATGTTAAACGGCATACCATACAATGCTACCCAGATGCCCATACACAAACACTTACATGTCTTTACACGTCCCCCAGTAAAAAAATATACTTTGTCTAAACAATCACTTCAATTTAGTTTTGAGGAAAAATTTCCTTCAAATAACAGGATTCATTGATTTGGCATAGCTTTATACAGTCAAGTCATTCAGGCCCAGTTTCCCAATGTACAAATCATCCTTAAAAGGGTTTGAAGAAAAAAAAAAAAAATTATTTTGCTGAAAGACCTGGGAAGGTTCCTGTATCAAACCAGAGACACTGCCTTTTATCTTTCTAACAGTATTTATTTTTTCATTTGTTTTTCAGTTCTGGGTATTCTCTGCTCCAAGGAAGTTTTAAGTTTTGCTACATTGTGCTATTTAAGCATACTATTTAATTTTAAGAGAAATGTTTTAGAACAGTTTATCTCCAGAATGGGAAGGAGGGTGATTCTGAGGCAGAATTATATAATCTTATCACTCCCTTTAACCATAACACAGTAGAATTACACATCTTCCAGCAGATAAGGTGAAGATACAATGTTCATTCTGCCTAAACACACCATACTTGAAAAATGTGGACTGCCATGTGATTCTAAAACATACACTGGGCACACGAAAATACTCAATAAAGCCACATGACTTTGACATCCTGATATTGCCAGGATGAGAAAGAAATGGATTTAAGGAGAAGATTTAAGGAGAAGTATTTCCTTGGTTTATTTTTGCAGTAACAGGAAAATCATGGGATTCCCAAAGGTACTTGGAGATACCTGATCCTACACAATCTGCTTCCAAGAGGGCAACAAAATTGCAGAAGAAGTTCTTGCAATTCAACACTCTTATAAAAAAAAAGGTTCATATTTTCAAGACTCTGCTCTCTGGTGCTGTCAGTTTATATCAATGGTGGTTAGGATTTGCACAAGACTTCCTTTCTGTCACTAAGCTGACATCACACTACTACAAAGTATTTGCTTTTATTAGCTATTTTTGTACATTTAAATTAAGCTGTGTTTTACTAATTTACTCAAAGTCGTATTTTACTGAATTACAATAGTGTTTAACTATGGGAACAACACCAATTAACTGAATAAACACAGGGGAAAAAAAAAACCACTTCATGCCAAATATCCATTTAATCTTTCCATGTACAGGAGGAACTAACAGTCGCCTTTTTTTTTTTTTTGGTCTGTAAAACAGCATCAGACTTCAGAATGAAACATCAGCCAGATCTCTGATGAAAAGCTTCATCTACCAAAAAGGCATAGTGTACTAATGCTGTTTTCTCTCTTCTGTAGCCTTTTGTATGGAGTAAGAATAATCACAGACCATACCAAAATCTTGGAAGTTGGAAGACTGGCCTGTCATCTACTCCTGGACAATTCATGACCCCATAGAAAATGGAAGGATAAACCTGCCAAAAAGCACAGCATGTTTTTCATGATTCATGATAAACATGCAGGGTCAGGGAAGCCACTCCAAACTGTGGATACATAAGGATGTTACAGGAAAAGACACAAGCCTTCTTTTCTCTTTGTTTCATTAGCTTATTTATTTACATGTCTCTCTCCTGTGAAGAGCAGCTACCACCTAGGGAATGGAGTATAGACTCCATCAGCCCAAATGCCTAATGTTGTCACAGGCTATTGTTGTTCCATTACTGAACTGGATTGGAAGACAGAAACTGCAATCAAGTCTGAGATTTCTCTCAGAAAAACTGCAGAAGAATTTGAGACCTAGCTGACAATCAGGTAACAAAAAAAACTGTATGCAACAGCAGCAATTTTAAGAAATTAGTCATCTGTTTGACGCCAAATTTCTGCCAATGGTGGCTCTTTCATGAAGCCCCCAAAAGACTGAACTCTTTTACATGAACTGACAATGAAGGCAAAGTACAGTGAAGAACCACCTTACTGTTTTGTTATACTGTTATTTATTTTTACTGCCAAAAAACACTCCCTGCCTAGCATTGTTTGAGATGAGGTCACAAGACAAAGTAGGAAAAAGAGGACCTTCTCAACACACTTAGAATGGAAAAGATACTAAAACAGATCTAATAATATCATTTTCCTTAAGCAATGTTTTTAGCTTCTGGATCATACTACATAATATAAAAAATATGAATGAAAATTCGGTTTGAAAGCTAGATTTTCAATCTCACGCAATGGATCCTGATCCAAAGCGTTTATAGTTTAACTGATTGTTAAATGGCTCCCTGCTCATTCTACCATGCAATTTTCTAGTATTTATATTATTGTATTAAAATGTAGATTCACCTGTAAGTGTTCATAAACACAAGCTTTATATGTTCTTGCTTAGAAATCATGCTACAATTTACATTCAGATCTCTAATTTAGAATGTTTTACATTTTATTAAAACATACTAGGACATACTTCTTTCACCTTCGTTTTCCAAAATCTCAACTACAGAAAGACAATGTGACAGAAACTTTCAATAGTCTTCATGTTTTCTGGTAGGTTGAACTTAAAAGACTTAAACTAAAGATGTGTATTGTAGCACTTCAGAGTGAGACTGCTGCAGCTGTAAGTCAGTACGTGCTACAGTCATTACACATTTACACATAAGGCAACCAGAGCCTCACAAAACCTGTTAGAATAGTAGCTTGCTCACAACAGAATCACTTGCAACATGAAGATACACACAGCTGTGCAGGCACAAAGGGAGAAGTAGCGGTGTATAATGGCTTCTTCATTCCTTTATAATCAAAGGGTGAAGCCTCGACTGAGTGAACTGAAATCCATCAGAATTTCAGACTGGTTTACACAGAGCCACTTAACTGCAAATAAGCACACAGAGAATTCCAGTCCGTAATACGACATACAGTATCACCAATATAGGACCAATATACTTTACTGTATACCGTCAGTAAGTTTTACTATGCTCCTGACATCATATACTCCAACAGTCTTGGCATCTCGCAGAGCAAATGGGATAACTTTTGAGTGGAGTCTGTAATAAACACCTCAGTAATGCTCTAATGGGGATGATAAAATATTTGCAACACAACACAAACCCTCAAGTGAAAACAGTGCACACAAGTTACACACTATGATTATAATATTACACAACCCTCACTGATTTCTCATCACTAAGTATCATTCTTTAATGACTCACAACAAATCTGTTAAGAAGCAATACATCACCAACAAGTAACATACAGAGTAAACAAAGGGTAGTTCTGCAGGCAGGCTTTTCCATGAAGATGGTAAACTGTATGCAATTTCTGAGGAACTGGTTAAAAATCTTACAGCTCCAGGTTGCCTAGAAGGGGATGCATAATTGTAGTATGCTGGGGCATTTGTTCTGTCATGGAAGTTGTAATTACCGAAGTATCTCCAATGTTTTGCCTGAGTCTGGTATACCCAGCAATCTACCAGGTATATAATGCCATTTCAAACACAGTGGCTTTTCAGAGCCTGCAGACTTGATGAAAACTGCAGATACAAATTTATTTTGCAAAGCAAAATGAAAGTGAAATGTGATGTAATCTTTGAAGTCATTTGACTAATTACTAACACTACAGTGATTTCTAAGTGTATTTTACTCTCTGTGCTTCTGGCCTGAGAAGGAAGAACAGCTACAACCAAAAATACACTGGAAGGGACAGGGGGACCTTCTCACTCCCTCTCTTGGCTACACAACATCTAAGCTGCACAGGAGATTACTCAGCACCTTCTCAATTGCCCTCTGTTCCCTCTAACAACAAAAGTGAAAGAGAGAAAAAGAAATTTCAACTTCACATTTTAGTCATTAATTCTCCATTTTTCAATAGATCTCGTTGCTTGATATTTAGGAATAAAATCAATATAGTATCAGATCTGTTATACAAAAATGACAGGCTCTTTCATCCTCTGTTTTAAAAGTTTCATACCCCTAACTCTTCATGCAGATCCTCAAGATTTCTAGAGACCTTTGGCTACTTTCTCCCTTTGGTGATATTTTTACCAGGTAAGATAATTTTAAGTAAGCAATCCAACTATGCTTTAATGACTGCATGGATTGTTACACTCTTCAGATATTGCCATGGCTAGGAAAGCTTAGATGGGAGTAGATACCATCGCTCAGAAACTGAACAGTGGGGTTGCAAAGATCTATTACAAAAAACATCATACTTAATATTTACTCTTGAGTATGTGACATGTTACATTTGCCATGGATTATAAATTAGGCACTTTCACATCTCGTGTTGGTAATCAATGTAGCACCCTAGCTAAAATTTTTACACACTGGTCCTGAAACTGTAGCTAGTGAATACTTTCTGACATGTACTGTAAAAATCTGTCATTTTTGCTGTTGAGGATCCCAGAAACAGAAACCACTTTACTCTCTGGGCAGTGCTTATATATCGCAGAGCTGGCCAAATTCTACTGCTGACCCTCAGAAATCTCTTTAATGATCAGGGAACTGCCATGTTTTTTTACCTGCTTTAGCAATTCACTTCCAAATAATTGTTTCTGTCTTGTTGGGAGGAGAGATACTGTGCCCTAAAACTGCTTTAAAAAATCCACCTAAATATCCCACCTGATTACATTCCCTTCTGCTAAAATACATTTATTTTATCTTTTTTTTAATGTACATGCAATTACATTCTAAGTGTGAACAACAGCTTCCATTTCATTTTTTCATTTAATTAGAGAATTTATTTATATACATTTAACTACTTGATTAGGACTTTTATTACATTAATTCAGCAAGTTCAGTTTGTTTTCCAGGCTTTTTTAATTTTGCTTTGAAGAAAACAGAACAACAAGTAAAATGCAGGCCATGTAAGTAAAGAGATCCAGAGGACTACATTGAAAAGTTACTTTACTAACAGCTTTGAAAGAAAATAGTCCCAGAACATCATGTTTTGACTTGTTTTCCAAATGTTACTTTTACCACCAAACTTCCAAATGTTTTCAGCAGGTGTCAAAATTCTGGGGTTCACACCTTGGTTCAGAAAAATCGTTATGATTCCCAAAGAAGCAGTGGAAGATACCTACTGAAGTTCTGAAATACTTCAAAATGAACTGTAGTATTTCGGTTCTAGCATTGCTAATCTGAATGTAAGATTAAATCCAACCTTCTTCTCTTAGACATAGTCACGACCAACAGTTTATATCCTCATGAAGTCCTCACAATTAATTACTGACAACCCCAAGTGCCTAAAATCTTTTTCGACTGATAAAACCCATCTTGAAATTTAACTCAAACTGGCAATGACAGAAACTAACAAAAACATTTCAGATTTGAACCAGCATAAGCAAGCATTGGCAACAAGATGATCCCTCATAACATGTTTTGTAGCTAACATGGATATACAAATGACAACTGTTTATATAAAGATAGTATTATCAACAAATGTATTCAATAAACACATTCAAGCATGTATATACAATCAGGATTTCAGAAAAATATCCCTCTTCTAGGCTTTTCTTTTCTTTTTCTGCACCCCCACCCCCAGGACCACTTTTAATCTGAGATCTTCAAACAAATATTGTGCTGTAATCTAGAAGTAATTACTGTTATACACACAAGAAAATATACCACTGTTTCTCAAGCTGCAAATTACTGGACTGCTTCTTAGTGTTACTGCAGCTGAAAGTGCCACTACAACTACTGTATTGAGCTTACATGCAATGAAGACAGAGGTGGGAGGGGGTGCACTTGGCTCTGATAAACTCAAAGAACTCTCTCTTCATGTTCAGCTGGTATAAACTGGGGCAGAGTTACACCTGTTTTTAACAGGAGTGAGCAGAGAACAATGCCAACCCCAGAGTCTGGGACACTTTTTCCATTTCACCACGGTTCCTCCTCATGTGTATGGCTCAACAGTATATGCCTGACAAGCTCATCATTAGGAAACGGTATTCTAAGTATTGGACCACA
>WUAM01000431.1:910501-929609 GCA_024336885.1 Actenoides hombroni
GCATCTTTCATGTGCTCAGCCCGCAGAAAGAAAAAATTTCAAGAAAAGGATCTGGAAACCAGAAGGGGTTAAAAAAACCCCAAACAAACAAAAAAAACTCAACCCAAACAAAAAAACAAAACCCCAAAATTCAACTATCAGTCTCTCTACAGTGACTTCCCAAAAAGGCAGGATAAATCACTGAAATTTTTAACTAGTCCTTCTCCTACATTACATGCCTCACAGGTTGTAAGAGCTTTGTAGCAGGCTTCACATCCCAGCACCTGTTTTTGAAGAACAGTGCTTATTAACAGTACTGCAAATAATGGCAAATTTTTCTGCAGTACTGTTTTTGTATAGTGATACAGTTGAATTTCTGAATGTTATGTGAACATGAACATGATGAAATTTTCATTCCATATTCAAGCAAAATAACTAGCTGTACTTCACAGTCCTGTAAGAATGCACTACCTCGCTCAATCCCTGCAATGCAACAGTAAGTGCATTTAAAAAAAAAATATAAATAAAAGGACAATGTTTCTGTATGTGAACTGTCACTGAAGAAGTGCAGAGATGCACAGAACTCCTGCTGAGCCTCACTCCTGTACAAAGCCTGAATGAGTCTTGCACTACAGGATCAGAGGAATAACAGCTCTGCTTGGCTTTGTGGACTAAAATAGCTAGAACTGAAAAGACTGTACTCCACAAAGCAGAGGTTACAGCCAATTGATTCAGGCAGCTCAGAAATTCAGCCACTCCATCCATCTGCCTACACAACAGAACTACAGAAGTTTCACTGCATTTACGATTTAGAGAACAACCTGTGGTGAACATAGGAAGGAAAACAAACAGCAGGTTCTTTTTAAGGCCATCCTGTCATCATGTCTCCTTCACAATTCAGAATAGGAAGTATTACATGAAAAATAATTTTGTTCAGAATTCTATCATATCAAATTTCACAGTTATAATTAGCAAGTTAAAAAAAAAAAAACAAACAGCAAACAAATAACATACACTATGAAGGAAAGCAGTTCACCTTTGTACTTTTAGGCCATACTTTCTCTTGTTTTTAAAGGAGGAGAGTGCCCTCTGCTGACTAACAGGTCACAGCAAAGGCAGTTATTTCAAACTGGTACTTCTAGAAATATCAGAGGACTGGGAGGGTCCCTTTCAAAATAATGAATGATTCCAGCAGGAATCTTCCTCTGCAAAAAATGGCTACTTTAAATGGCTGCATTTGTCTGTTGTCCAACCAAGACTGTCTTTCTAAACAATTACCTCATTCCTTGGAGGTAAACTCTGAAAATGAGCTTCATTCACCCTAGGCATGCAAACTGAGTAATACCCTGTCATCTGCTTCTTTTGGGTGCTTTCATTAATCCCTCTGTGTCTAGAGTAATGAATTGGCACAATGGAATTAAAGGGTCAAAATGTAATCTCAGATGAAAAGCTGTTGTTTAGAACAGGGTCACACAAGAGCGAATTTATCCCCAAGATAAAGATAACAACACAACACTACTTTCTCTGGAGAAACCACAGACATATTACACCACAGTGTGGAATATCTATTTCAAACATGCCTTGAGGGAGAATTTAAAAAAAAAATTATGACATATGTGACTTAAGTAAGTGCTAGCTTCTTTATAAATTCAGTACAATCTTCTATTTCCTAGGAATATACTATATTTCTGCAAGCTCAAATCAGAGGCCAAGAAGAGCTTATTTAAAGAAGGATGGCAAAGCACTGCTGATTCCCCTTTCAAGGCTTCAGGCAAAACACCAGTCTCCTGAAACATGCTGTCAACTTCCATCTTCAGGAAAGAGGAACAAAAACCAATAAACAAGAACACCTTTCCTGTACAGAAAGCATAGAATCAAGTTTTATACAAGTAAAAGCTTGAAAAGCCTCTTTCTTTGCTGCCAGATGTGTTTAAAATTGATTCATCGTCTGACAACCTAATTAATATTTATTTTTAAATTACTAATTTTGCTTATTAACTAGTCAGCATTTACAGGGAGAGGTCACAACAGGCTTTTTAGCAACCATTTGGGAAGGTTTGTTCATCTGCCAAAGCACAAATGGACTGTCCTCCAAAGGCATTAGCCAAAATAAGACATAGTCCTTATAAAAGTACCATTAACCATCAAATGAGGGGAAACAGGTTTTTGGAGGGTTTTGTTTCTTTGCTTGTGGCATGTTTTTAGTAATCCAAATAATTTGTAAGAGCCCTTGTTTTCAGTAACAGTTAAATCCATGTGAATGAAAACAAAACTGAAAGAATGTTTGAGCTAATTTTGATTAACCTGTAACAGGAAGAAGCTTCTAGGAACTGAGTAAGACAGGTAGTAAAGTGACAACACAAGTCTATTGAAAAAAACTGCATATCCTCACTATTAGTACAGCAAAGTCTCCACACTCAGCCACCTAATCCTGCTGTGCAATATACTCTAGAGATTCTCCAGAAAATAGCATAGAGATGAAGATCTAGGGACAAAGTCAACAGCAGCATACCAAGGTATCCCATAAAATCTCCTCAAGTCAACAAGATCTACTTAGCCACAAATATCCCAGTCTACCCCCTTAGTTTTTGTTGGTTTGTTTGTTTTTTTTCAAAAATGCCCGAGGCAATTCCTCAGAAAATCTTCCAAGACTGATTTATCAAGTTAATTTAGGGAAGCTGTGGGTGTAAAAAGGACAGGCTGTTTTCTTTCTGCTGTCCAGAAAAAAGCATTCATTTATAGGCCTTATCTATCATGTTCACAAGTACTATCAGAGATGGGCAACCACTGAGGAAATCAGCATGCGGCTATCACACACACAAACACACATTTTGAATTTGGAATTAAGGTATTAATGCAAATGCTGGTATATGACTGAACTAGACAGTTAACAAAAAATCTGTAGTTAACCTTTAAAACAGAAGATATCATTCATGCACTTTAGGAAACAAGAAAGGACTTTGTTGAAAAAGCCAAAAAAGCACTATTGCACTGGCCAAGTGACATTACCATCAAGATTTCTGTTTTCTTCAGTGGGCGTTTAACTCCCTCTCAGTATGAAAATGACCCTAATTCCTTTTTGGACACGGTACATAAGTATTATAATTCAGACTTCTGGCCTAAAATGACCCACAAATTAGATTACACATGACTAATATTTAGCTTCACTGGATAACTATAGTACCTTGATTCATGTAATCACCCCAGCTACAGAATACATCTCTGATCAGGAACACTTCTGCATGTTTGTAGATAGACCAGGATATTATTAATCAAATTGGAGAGCTTTACGCCAATTTAAATGACAGATTTAGTTAAAAACGTCAACACTGAGCCAATAGAGGGGACCTTTAATGATGCATGCTAACTGTGCAGCTATGGGATGCAGCAGGGAATGTCCCCTGTAATAAAGTCTGAATTTTGTTATCAAATTACAAACATATATTGGTTCAGACATCAACACAACAATGCTGGAGCACCTCTTATTCTACAGAAGTACTCTCAGTTGCGATCTCCGTCATGCTTTCAAAAGTGCTTCTAGACAAAATCAAATGGCTGTGAATTACAACGGATTTACAGTGGCTGAGTAATTCATTGCACTGGTGTCACACCAGTGGATTCTTTTTAACTGTATAATAAAGTAATAAAAATCACTTGATGGACAGCTAGGAAATTCACAGTACAGTTCAGAGAAAATACTAACTTTCTCTTATTTGTGGCATGGGACAAGGAAACCCCAGAACCAACGATTTCCAGTGGATTTCAGTGCTCTTTTCCCTGCACCTTCTTCCCTTCAGTAATTTCCTTTTAAGGCAAGGACACCAGTTGTAGTAACTACTGCATATTGAACTATTCTAAATATTAGAATATGGTATTAACAACAACAACGTCTTAGACAATAGTATATCAAATTCTGCTATCAGATATATCCACAAAGTAATCAGTCCTTTTCTTCTTTGATCATTAATTGCAAATAGTCTACCTCATTATTTTCCAAAGTTCAGCTTTTCACAATACAGAAAAATCTTTCTTAGTCAGGGACTCTATGACAGAGAAAGCTGCCAGTAATTCACCATGATGAGAAGTATTTATCAAAAGGTAAATCTGGATCAGCAATCACATTTACCTTTCATGAGCTGCTAATCATAGAGTGGTAAAATCATTCCATTCTGTAAGGGAAAAAAGTAAGACACTAGTTTGAGGTCAGAAAGTCTTTTGCTCTTTGTAGGTCACCCTCTTTTCAATTTAAGCAGCAAAAAGCCAGAAATGTTTGCAGTGTTTCCTCCTGAGAGTCAGCACATGACTCAAGTATAATGGAGGAAAAAAACCACATGAAGACCAAAACAGTTTGGATAAGAACAGGCAGCTGTGTCTGTGTACACTTCTGTGACAGCTGCTCTGCAGAAGCCATCTCAGCCTTCAGCACCACAGTGTCACAGGTACTGCACGCTGCTGACAGAGTCACAAATACTGCTTTAGCTCTGACAACTGGGCCATTTGGAAAATATGTTAGTGAAGAAAAAACTTAACTAAGGTGGCTAAAATGCAGGCTCTTGAGGAGGCAACAGACTTTTAATGAGAAATTGTATTCTGATCCCATAAACAGCAAAGGTTCGACAAGCAAGTGTCATCAAAATAAGGCAAGTGCACATTTGTGGTTAGCAATTCAATGCTTTCAGAGATGCCTAAATACAGGTTTTGTTGTTAAAAATGACCTGCAGTTCTTCTTCAAGGATTACTGTGAATTCAGTGGCCTTAATTTACGACTGATCTACTTCCGTTGATACAAAGTACAGCTACTGAGTCCATTTTCCTGTTGCATGTGACATAGGCAGAAAAAATGATGACAACAAGAAGGAAGAGATGGGAAAATAAAATTACATCTTTAAAGACGATATCCTGTGGGCGATGCCATCTCTTGCTGTCCTAGGATTACAATTATAAAAAGAAGTCTGTACACCCTGAAGCCAAGGGAAATATGAAAAACCTTCCTACAACAGTATTTTATACTGATGCTGCTATACTGGTTTCCCTACTTTTACCCAGAGATTCAGTAAGTGAGGTAAAGAATTTATTATTTAAAAAAAAAATAAATAAATCTGAGAAACACTGTTCTAACCATATGGCTATAGATCCTTTTTTTTTTTCCTTTCATGTTAAAGTCACTACCATATTGATTGTTTTCATGTACAACCCTCTCAGCACCTCATTACAGGTAAATCTGGTTTCAGTATTCAACGTTCAAGTGATGTACCAATCCACACCAACACAAAAATTTGGCTGCAGAACCTTAAAGACTGTTTGGGGTTCACACCCTCAAAAAAAATGGCTACATCTGTCTTGATGGCGTAAGTAGCCCTTTTCATCAAGAAGCTTAGCCCAGATGAATGCTGGTCTTTCCTTCCAACATCAGTAAATAAAGATGTTGGAACAAGCAACAAGAAGAACAAGTACTCTGCGAGAAACCAAATTA
The DNA here is from genome assembly GCA_024336885.1 of Actenoides hombroni. Lineage (NCBI taxonomy): Eukaryota > Metazoa > Chordata > Aves > Coraciiformes > Alcedinidae > Actenoides > Actenoides hombroni. The sequence goes on from WUAM01000431.1 coordinate 915,954, forward strand.
CTCATCCAAGTGTCATAGTGGCAGCTTGCAATGAGCTTGTGAGCCATACACAAATGGCATCAAACAAAGCAGGAGACAGCTGCCCTTCATAACCTGCGTAAAGACAGAGGAGATGCTTAACAGTTTCTAGACAACAGAGTAGATGGGGCACATCTATACATTCTACATTTTCATAACTGAATTGTGAATTGCTTTTGCAGAACACCGGGGATTCAATTTGACTGTGGACTGTATTTGGTAATCCCTAAAGTATGTTGTCTGAGTCAGGCTGCAAAAGAAAAGCTGAAACTGAAGAACCCGGTGAGGTTAATAACCACAGAAAAGAAACCAGGAAGCAGGCTGACAAATGAATAGATAAATTATGAATGAGAAGAAATCTTCCTTTTACCATTTCTACTCTCACTGCCTTCAGATCACCTTTTAAGAAGGATGAAACCAACCCTAAAACAAAAGCAGTGTCACCATTACAGTCCCCATTTTTACATCTAAAACTTTGACAGTAATACTGCATTCATTAAATCTTTAATTTTTTATACTAAACAGACAGGTTACTTAGTTCTAAATAAAAATCACAAATCTGCTTGCCAAAGAGTTGATAAATATTCCATTCAGATCGTCCTCCAGACATAAACACCATCGACTTGGTTACACAGTAACATGCTAACATCACACTCAGAAGTACACCTAAGTGAGAAACAAGTAATTCAGTACAACCTAGAAGTAATTTCAAAAACATTTTAAACAAAATTACTATAGAAATACATTTTACTGAATTCAGATCTACATCAATTCTAATGAGTCACTGTGTCAATTACAATACAGGTAACAAAATACTTTTTACCATCTGTTCAAGCTACAATACTGTGGACTGTACTCCAAATTTAAAAGCCTTATGTTTCTGCATTTGTACAGATCTTAATTTTTCATTTTCAGAAGTCCCATGTCATGGAAATCACTTGCTCTGGACACTATTTATCTGAATGAGGCTTGCTAGGTTTTTTGCTACAACCTGTATCATAATCAAAGTCAGTACTGCACCAGTTAACTCTGGAAAACAAGGCTTTGGGAAGTGCTGAACACAGAATGGACGTAAGAAAACCAGAAGAGCAAGACTTAACACTGAGAATAAATGACAAATATAGTATATGTGCTCCACTACTTCAGAATGGTGTGGCTGGAAATACCACAAAACTCGGTGCAAATGAAAACCTGGAGCTACATTAGAAAACAGCAAATAGAGGAAGTGGTGTGTAAAAAGGACCTAAGACACTTAGGAAGTACATCATGTCTCAATATATGCACTAAAGTATCCCCAAAAGGCCAAAAGTAAGAGAGAAAGCAGCTCCAGTGACTTGAAGCACGACCTTAAAGTGAACTGTATTTACTGATTTATCAGAAATATGCACATTTATAGTCTGAAGAAACTGATTAGTAAAAAATGAAAGGGGAAAAAAGAGCCAAGCAAAAACCTTTGAGATGAACATTGATTTCCTTGATATCACTTAAAATGGGTGAAAGGGCATTCTCCATCTTGTAACTAGAATCTGTAATTTCACTATTCTGATCTATATAGGAAAAAAAATCATACTTTTCATTAAAATCTGAAATTGGTGACCATGCATTCAGAATAGATCACCTTGTCTGTATCACAGTTACCCTGGAGATTCATGTCTAAGCTATTATTAATACTACTCAGCTGGCGAAAAGAAGACTAAGCCATGACAAATTACCAAGAAAACATGTGTAATTCTATTAATGTAATGGTAGGCTGCTGGAGGAAGACAGCCTTCTGTCTACTTCAGAGACAGACAGAATCTTCTGAAATGAGAACTATTAAACAGACAAACCACCAAAACAGAAATCTGCAGGAAAAAAAAACCCATGAACTCATCATTCATGTAGTTTCACCACTGATTCCTTATCAGTGATTGCTCATGTTTTTCAGCTATGCTCCTGCTATTTTTTTCCTCATGACAGCCTTTTACTAGCCATTACTTCTTTCTTTATTTTCATCCCACCTTAACCAGATATACACAAATAATTTTATATGGATAGCTCTGATTATCGCTGTAATTTTTACCTGTTTTGTCTGCTCAAAGGCTTGTGGATAGGTTGATAAATTTGCTCCCCCTTCAGAAAAAATAAAAAAAAAAAAAAAAACAACAAAAAACCCGACAAAGCAAAAGAAAACAAAAGAAACAAAAATCTTCACTTGTTACTGCACTGCAAAATTAACACTCTCACTTTCTCTTACAATACAGATGGAGACAAACATTTAAGCCTTTTATTCCTTTCAGGATGTTAAACTGTCATGGATTCTTTCAGAAAAGTTGAAAACCAGCTAACTGTTATGGTCCTGAACACAGGTTTATCATATGAAAAAGAAAAAAACCCAGAGACTTATATGGGAATAGCCACTTTCTTCCTGGGCATAAGAAACAGAGATTTAAGTTGAGCTCATTCTTTGGCAGAATGAGAGCTTTTACTGACTCACAAACTTTTCCAAAGCCACATGCATTTATCATGCTGTTCTTGAAGAACTGGGTTTGAAATAATCGCTTTAAAGTTTCTCTTTGATACATCATACAGGCTGGTTTATATCATAGCTGTAGCTCCAGTTAAATGCTTATGCCTATTGCAGATTTACTCACTAATTAATTTTTATATGAATTTAGGCTATTGCTTGTGGAACATATTTTATTTTTCTACGTTTTTTTTTAATTTCTGTGCATGCTTTTGTGAAGAGTGAGAATACAGTGCTGAATATAGGCACATTTTAGGCGCCACCAACTAGCAAAACCAACAGCTTCTCCTATGTAAACACATAAAAGGAGAATTAACATGACTTCACTGAAGTGTAAACACACTCATTCAGTAAATAGTCCTCCATTCGGATCAGACTAATTCACTTTGGAAATTAGGGCTGGTCTTAAAAGTTACCAAAAAACCCCCACAAACAAACAAACAAAAAACAAAACAGGGAGGAAAAAAAAAAGACTGTATTTAGAGATCTGTCTTGTATCTGGACCTCCTGTCCCTGAGCTCATCTGTGAGCTCTGCCCTAGTTTGAACCCTGCATGTGAAGCATGCAAGATATTCACAGAGAACATGTGTTAATGGAGATAGTTATCATCTTCTCAATTACTTGGCCCAGGAATGAGGGACTGGAAAAGCCTTCTGGGTGATTTTTGGTCACTTGAGAATAAGGCGGACTACTGCAGTTTTCAAGGTGTTAGTTTTATTTCTCTAGAGAAGCACATTACAATAAATGTTCAGGAGTTTGTAGCTAAATTAGGTCATTTAGACTTATCACTCATGGGACTATATAGACTCCTGAGTTAGATTCTCTGCAAGGAGAATCAACTAGATGAGAGGCTACAGGTACGTGGTTTGCAAGTAGACGGAGCCAACAGCACAAAGCACCCAAAACTCTGTTTCACTGTGGAAAATAATGGGAGGTAATCAGGAATATTTGGTGTACTGCAAGATGCCGCAACCACCTCCACTACAGCAATCCTTACCTATACAATGACAACAGAGAAAGAAAGATGCAAAAATGATCGTATGGAACATTAATGAGCTAAACACTAAGAAACTTCTGTGATACAATAGCACCTGAATGAATACATTTACCACACATGCTTTTTTGTATGCATAATATAAACTCTTCCTAAAGCTGATGAAGGCTGAAGACCCAGTTATTGTGCTTGCAATTTTTTGAGATCCGTTGTTATGCTAATAGTGCTTCTACTTCCCTAAACAAAGAACAACTGTTATGTTTTGGGTTTTTTTCACTTCTAAAATCCGAACATTTACTTTTGAAAACATGAAATATGTAAATGGAGATTTACTGTGTTTGCTTTATCAGAAGATTACAGCCTAAGTTATAGTTCAAGAGAATGGTTTTGGTTAGAAGCAAAATACACCTATTTAAGACAATTTTTTTTTCAGTATGAGTCTTGAGATAAATCTCTCTTCCAGATGTTATTTAGTGAGGAAATGAACAGAGGTGTTCATAGTAGTTACTGGGATCTCTTAAAAAATTTTGCAACTGCAACAGGTCCTGCGCCTACCTATGCCATAATCACCTTTTATGTTACATTATTCAATAAAGAGGGAGATTAAGTGATTTGTGGCTTTCTGTAACAACTCAGCAGCATTTAGATTTGACCATAAATGTGTATCTTACTAAAATACAGATGAAAAACATCTCCAAAATGTAGGCACAGCTGGATGAGTTGAAGATTCTCTCCACTCCAGTGTAATTTTTCTGACACCGTTTCTTTCCTTATCAGATAGTCCTATTTTGTGAGTTCTTAATATGTTAAAAATACTTCCAAGACAGGGCATACTATCCCCATAATAAAACTGCAAAATGAAGTAAAATTAACTCTGGATCTACCTTCCTAGAAAGCAAGCCTTTGGTGGCAACAGTGATTTCTTTCATCACATTAACAATTACATGAAATATTTAAGTCACTTTTGACTGGTACAGCTGGAAGAAACAGTACTACACTGTTTATAGGCATTATAACATCCCTTATGTAGGAAACACTGTTAGTGCGACATATCTTCTGACAGTGAAAGTAAAATGCTAAGTAGAAAAATACATTTTAAAGTGAAAAGCTTTCTTTTCATTGAGAAGTTACAACTCCATTTAAAGTTCTTTGGACAATTAAAGAAAAATATTCTCATTTGTGCTGAAGTACAGTATTTTGCAAAAAGGTGAAAAAGGGGAAAAGGGGAAAAAAAGGGTGAAAGGGGAAGGGGGAAGGAAAAGGAAAAGAGGAAAAGGAAAAGGAAAAAAGAGAAAAAAGAGAAAAAAGAGAAAAAAGAGAAAAAAGAGAAGAGAAAAAAGAGAAAAAAAGAGAAAAAAGAGAAAAAAGAGAAAAAAGAGAAGAAAAAAAAAAGAAAAAAAGAGAGAGGGAAGGCACTTTACTACTTCAGAAGACAAAACTGCAAGTGGATAAAGAAAAATCTACAGAACCATGTTTTCAAACAGCCACAACCTCTTCATACATAGTAGTTAAGGACACATATTCTCAGAGGGAAGCTAAGGGAAGTAACATCAGTATGGACTTCCTGACATAATTCCTTGCATACTTCTCCATTTACTCTACCAGTGGTTTTGTGCCCCCGCATAACTCATCTACTCACTCTGAAGAACTCTTACACAGGAGATAGGATTAAAATGAAAAATGTAAATGAAGCAAAGCTGTTTTTCTACCGTAGGTTATATATAACATTATGGAGAAGTTCCATTAAAAAGTTCTATTAATGGAGTTAAACTTTTCCCTACTTCCTGGCAGTCCAGTAAAAAAAGTGCTCCCAATGAACTATTTTCTGGTTCCAAGCTAGATAATCAGTAAGATTATCAGAAGAGAAAAATAATTTTCAGAGAACAAGTGGTATTTTGTCTTCTGAGTTTGGATCTTCATGCATGCATATCCAGCCTGGACTTTACACCACCAACATTTTAAAGTGAGGATACAAACAAGTCTGACAGAAAGTTTATGTTTTAAGGAAAGGGAAAGCAAGGGGAGGGTGGGGTGAAAAGACAGGAAAGAGATAGCTTGAAAAGAGCTGCTTGAGAATTTCAAGTACCAAAAGATGACAGCTCAGGCTAGCGTTATATATAATTAGGTGCATTTCCATTGAATTCCTTTTAGATTGAATTGTGATTGACAAAGGTTTTCCACCCATCCTACCTCCAGACTTACATGAAAATAACACAAAGCAAATCTGTTAGCCTGGACAAGGCACATCGAAAAACCTCAAACCACAAAACCCAACCAAAATGACCAGGAAAGGTGCAGAATGGAATTAAATAAAGAAAAAGACAAAGACTGTAATTTCACTATAATTAAGGCTGAAACAAACTTTTCACTAGCTGCATCAAAACAAATGAAAAGTCACATGGAATTTCCTTTTAAATTTTTTTCAATTGTAATCTGACAGATGGCTCTTTGAGAGATACTGAAAGTTTCAGAAGAAATTATTAATTATATCAAAATTTAATTTTCTTGCAGACATTCAGTAAACAGTTGATACAACTTAAGAGGTAAGGAGTTGTCTTCTGTTCTCCTTTGTTGAAAATGTACTCAGCCAGCTTCTGCTATCAGAATACAAAACTTCTAGTGAAAAAGAGAGATAAATAAAATTTCCTGTAATTCCTATGGGTTGCCTTCTTCCTTACGGTGACTAAGAAGAATAAACCCATTTCAACTCCTCTAGACTCTTCCCATCTAAAAAGAGTTAGGACAATGCATTCAGGAATGCACAACCCAAGAACCTGGAGCCATGACACTCAAAGGTAAGATTGGGAAGGGAGGATTTTTTTCCTGAAACAAAGTTTCCACATAAATTATGATTTACATGGAGTTCTCAATGTGTAAACAGTCCCACAGAGGACCTTCTGAATTTCACCCTGACCCAGCAAGAAGGCTCTGATGGACAAACTGCAATCACATGTGAACCAAAAAAACCGAGACAAAGGAAAAATAAAGCAATGTATAACTGCATTGAAGCAGGCAGGCAACCAGGAAGACATTTGCGGCAGGAAGGTAAATGAGAATAAATAAGAATTACCAGATGACAGTCTCAAATTGATCTCATGATCCATAAGGGTTGTTAGAAAATTTTGTAATGAAATAGGATAGAGTGAATTTGAAGAATGCAGAGGCATGGATCTTTTTAAATATCAGGTATTTTCTACTATCGGCAAATTATCTAAAGGAATAAATATCTAGAAATAAGTGATTTTTCCTGAACGACAGAGAACTTGGGAATTCAAATCTATTCTTCTATTTGTTAAAAACACGCATTTTAAAAGAAGCATTAAAAATATGCTCCAGAAATAGAGAGCTAATTACATATGATACAATGGTACCACTGCCCCAAGTAAAGGCAGCAAACACAAAGCTATCTTTATCCCATCAAGATTTTGAAATTAGTCATAAGCAAAACTGTTTGTTAATGTTCTGTAACACAGTAACATTACATCAAAGTAATCTGACCCTACAACAAATCACTCCAAACAGACCATGCAACCAGGAAAAAGAAGGGCATCTAAATGTTTTCACTAAATGTTTTCACAGTTATCAAAACAGCCAACAGACGCCCAAATCCATGAAGCTGCACAAGCATTGTTCATCCACTGCAAATCTTTGAAAACAGAAGTAACTAGAACTAACAGTACTCAAGAATGTGTACAGCACAACTATAAAAGCATGTTCAGCGCTATGTTGACATTTTATAAGTATTGCTACAGGTGCTGCTACCTCACTTTCAGGAAAAACTGTCAATTTTAAATGGTGCTAGTGATGTTAACTTCTACAAATGGAAGGGAAAAAAAAGTCCATCATGTAATATCCTGGCCAATCTGCCTGTTTAATGAGAAAGTAACAACAAAACAGCACAGTTTCTCTATTTACAGCATTTCCTTTAAGTACTTAAAACTTAGCCAACACTCAACAAAAAGGGGTGTGTGTCCAAATGTACAGAGGTTGCATAAATGGCACAGGATTCACTGGCAAAAATTCACTGCTACTTCTGGTTTCCTGCATGAAACTTCTTGGCTGAATAGGATCTGTTGTTGAAACTGGAAGTGTTTGTTGTTTCTTTACTATTGAATTTAGATTCCCTAGAAGAGAAAACATCTTTGCTTTTCTTCTCTAAGCAGTGACCATTTAAAGCAATGTTTTATTTCAAATAGTCTTCGTAATATTTGATTCAAATACTTCCCTAATTTCAGATTCATTATGAAAATTGCAGGATTTTGCACTTGGGAAATAGATAACCACTACAATGCAGTAACCGAAATTAAGTTAAATTTCAAGTGGGTGAAAAGATAGAGGATGCATAACAGAGTATCACTCCTTTAGTGTTTGCTGCATTGTATCACAATTTCAGAAACTGGAAAAAATTTCTATGTAAATTAGTGCTTATCACAGTTGCTAAATGTCAGTAACAAATATTACTAGCCTTTCTGTACAGTAAGCATTTAGGCACATCTCCAGACTGGACAAGCAAACTGTGAAGACACTTTTTACAGTTCCAGTTATTCATTATTTGTCAATCTTACTGAAGGCAGACATTAAACATGTACAGCTAAACTCAACAGCATAAAGATAAGCTTATTTAGGATATTAGGTATGATCTAAGCAATTTCTGTACACAACATTAACAATCCCTCAAGTTTTACAATCCTAAATTAAACTGTCTGAAATGCTATGGAGTTTTTTCGTGAGATATAATTTTCTGAAACATCAGTGGAAGAATAAAACCAGGTATAAATTTCTTGTTAGAATGAAATCCCTCGTGGAAGGGTAGAAGGCCTAGACTGAATCCATGGTTTTGATGGGGTGAAAGGGAAAAGAAAAACAGAAAAAAACCAGCACCACCAAACAACAACAAAAAAGCCCCAACCCTACAGCAATTCCTACCTGACCTCTGGTAATTCAGCAGATGAAATGAGACCAATTTGCAATCAATTAATTCTAGACAGGTGTAGAATTATTTTCTTGGCAGAATCCTTCCTTACTATGGAAGGGTATCTTCTGGCATCATGAGAAAAAAATGACAGAACAGTCCTGATTCCTACACTATGTACAGGCTAACTGGATTTGCTTTAAAGTCTCTCAAGACACATGAAGAAGTCTGCTGCCAACAAAAAAGAATCAAACAATAGCAACACCGTAACAGGTGGAGAGCAGATCATTAAAGCTCTTGCAGAAGAACTAGGAGATTCTAAATGCTGAAACAAAAACAAACAAAAAAGAAATCAAAGGGAAAGCAAAGAACTATATTCCGTATCTAATGCTTCCTTTGTTTTTTTCTTATCCTTTTGAGAACACTATTAGGAATAAATGGCTACTGAACTCTACAACAGACATAAATGAACTCTACATAAATATTGCTGAAGTTATCATGACCACCTTTTAGGTCTATTTACAAAAAGAAACATTTTTAATATATAGGTCTTCTTAAATCAGTGAAGAGAAAAAACTGAGGAGTGTTGAATACTGGATCACATGCTGATGTAACACAAATTGAAATGACGGTAATTTTTCAGTCTCTACTTTTCCCCTCTTATTATTCTTTTCCATTGTTTCATGTATTTTCTATTGCTCCAAGTATCTCGTCTTGCATTCTCACCCTCTAGCCTTCCAAGTCCTTTCAAGGTGCCACCCAAACTTCATTTGTCTTGGTCCCCATACTACCTATAAACACTCCAGATTCCAAAGGTGTGTGCAGCTTAAAAACAGGGAAAATAGGAACCTGCATAGTAAATGCATGTGTAACCAATATGAGCCTGCTGTGATACATTATTGCAGCATACTTTTTTTTTGTAATCTTCAGTCAGCACCAAACTTGAAAGAGAAAATTGCGGAGCATAAGAAATTTATCTACGTCTGTGTTGAAGATCACTGTTTGTAATGTGTTTTCTAACTCTTCAGATACTTGAGCCTTAGAAATGAGAGGTTTCCAGCACTTCCCTTGGAGATTACAATCTCCTCAAACAAAACCTAATGAAACAAAAAAAATCCTATACTTTTAAATTATCTTTCAAATCCAAAAAGCATTATGATATTCGCATATATTCTAACCCACCTGTAGTGTATTTTTATCTAAAATTTGAGCATACACTTTACTAGAAAAAGACCACATACTTGGAGCTACCTCCTTTTGTTTCAGGAGGTTTATTCAGATAGTTTATAAATTCAGTAAGACAACTGTAAAAGTGAAGTTTTATGGATTTATTGAATATCTTTCATGCAGTTACTAAATCTAAGTCATCTGAGGGTAATTCTGAATATACTGGAGTTTAGTGAAACATAGTTCAACACATCCATGTTTTAAATCTACTAAGTGCTTATTCACGTTTTATAGCTCGATAAAGCCAAGGTACAGGAACAAGAAACTTCCTTTCCTTTTAGACTAGCGCATCATCCACAGAAGCTTCAAATCTTGGCAGGCTGAGATACAAGGACAACACCTGCTGCATTTTTCCAGGATTTCTTGCCTAGACTACTTTCCATGCACACTAACTAGGAGGCAAACTTCCATATGATTAAACCCCACAAGACCAATGACAAAGTCAAATGGAAATGTTATGAAGTCTTGTCGAGCTGTATGTTTTCTTTGACCTGCATACATAGTTTGCATCAGTTTGCAATGTACTATTTGAATTAAAAACTGAAGGCTGTATAAAACCCCTTTTTTTTCACTTGCTTTCCTACCCTACTCCTTTTATTTTTGCAATTATAGAGAATCACAGATAAACTTCTTTTTTTGCTTTGTTAAGTGTATAGACTCTGCTACTTGGCTGCAAATCAGTGTGAGGATAAGATTAGCCATATCAACCATGCATATAGTGAACAACAACCTAACAGTCATCGAGAGGACATGATAAATGGATTACCATGTGTATTTCTACTCCACTACATGGCAGGATATGACGGGGAGACACATGACATGGGGACGGGACACAAGGGATGACTTTTAGGGATATGACTGTACAAAGTTACAGTATTGTATGGTACAAGCCCATAAACTCCTATGAGTCTTGTGATTATAATCTTCACCCTCTTTTTTCTCTTTCCAGATAATATTTCAAAATATACAATGATACATACTATACTTATTTTCTTGAGGCTCTGAACTGGAGTGAGTTTAGTGCATATGGCTGCGGAATTATGTAAAAGTTCACAAATTTTGAAATTTTGCCCTGAATTTTATGCCTGAATTTATATGAACTAATGATTTTTCTACTAATTCCTGAGTATTTACTCATAAATTCCCTCAGCACTACTACAACACACAAACATTTTGGTATGCCACTTTCCTGTGTAGCCCAATGTATAGTATTTTACATCAACTGGATTTTGGCCCTAGCTTTATTTTCATTACTATGTTTCTCATACAGCATACAGTGCTGAAAGCTTTCTCTATGCTTTTAGCTGATATAATCCACGATGTTGGATTTTTTTGTTATAATAGTGGCACGTTTAGAAACAAGTTACCATAAAATTACTTTAGTGCAGATAATTTAGGACTGGCATTGTTTTATCCAGTCTGTTCCAAAATTACTTTAACCAAAAACATTAAAGGTGTGGGGAAAAAAAAGCAACACAACATTCCTACAAAAATGATTATCAGAAAATACCCAATCGTTGATATTTTCAAACTGACTTTTCAAAATAGCTTGCAACTTTTTCTGAAAGAACTGCAAACACTGCAGTATCACATTCTCTTTTAAAAACACGCATGAGTTTCTATACTAATAAAGCTAAACATTATTAAACTTCCCAATACCACTACTAATCAGTGTTACCAAAACTCGATAATCAAGAAACAGTACAGCCCTCCAGAACAACTGAGACAGACCTTACCCTGAAAGGTGACCATTATAACTCACCTCAGTCATGAACACAGCTACATTATTATAGCCTAGTGACCACTTGGCCACCTGTATAGACAGTTTTCTAACCTCTGCCTAAATATTTGCAATTATTTACTACATTGTTGTCATCAAACTAAGAAGCAAAAATTACTGACTGCTGCAGTGAATCTCCAGTGCTGTGTCACACCCGATGCTCACACAGCCCACTGTCTTCTCCACATTCCTGCCTCTCATAACAGCATCACAAATACCAGAACCCAGATTCAAAACACCCTGTTCCTGATTTCTATAGAACTCCTTGCTTCTTACTGAAATAAGGAGAGCCTGGCATCTAAAGGATCATTTGAATCTGAAACACAAAGCAAGCAAAGCCTAACGGAAAGGCAGATGGAGTTTGTGATCTAAGGACATAACTGATGAAGCATCTTCTGCCTACTGCATTTACAGTGAGGGGAAAGTGGTTGAGAAGAGAAACAGTTTCACTGACATTAGCAGTATATTAGGAAGACAGAGTTGCACCAACTTGTGTTGTAAAAGCAGTTAAATCAGTGGAACAATGAAAAGGTCCCTTGCTCCCAATTCCTGTATGACTGTATCTCACAGTACATGTAACAGTGCCCATGGATTTCACTGAAAAACCGCATGGTTCGTAACACTGATCAGCCACTTCCATAACTCCTTTGAGCTGCTTCTTTTGGTTGTTTTCAAGGCTATTTCAGAAATAAGTTGAGTTCTAAGTGAAGATCTGTTACTTTGCTTGCTTCATCCTTTTGTATTTACAGAGAGAACAAGCATGACTCACATGCATATTAAACCAACTCTATCTTCCTGAGTTAATGGCCAGAAAGCTGGGTTGCTTGTGGTGCTGTTCAGAGATCCGTAAAACACCACCAGAAGGAATTAACAAGTTTATGATCCGCCTCATTGTTAGTTTTTTCAGCAGCAGTTATGCAATTAAAATACTATGCTAGTTGTACTCTGCTGCTAGTGTTTAAAGGAAGCTCGGAAACACAGACCTGTTGTTCTTCTAGACTTGTTAAAGAGGAGGAAAACCTAAAGCACAGCCTGAGACATACATAAAGGGGGACACATACACACACACAGAAGTTTTCAGAAATAAAGGCTTCTTTTTCTCTTCCTACACTGAACATAAGACTGAAGAGGACATCACCTTATAATCAGAGCTTAACACAAAGGAGAGTCCCAGAAATTCCAGTCTAGCAGCTTTAAGATTTATAACAAGTAGTTAAGAGAATACCACCTTTCCTTCTCCAGCAGCTATTCGCTGGGTATTGCCAGGAATTTAAAAGGAAAAGTACTGCCCTCTGGAGGTTTGTGGTTTGGGTTTTTTTCCCCTCTTATTATTTTGTTTAATTCCGGCTCACTTTGTTTAGTTACCCTGCCAAGTGGAAGAGGTGTAAAGAGTCTCCAAAGATAAGAGTCAGAATGAACTGGTAGGTGAAGGACTGTGACATGGAAGTTACATGAACCACCAGAAAGTGTGTGATTTTGCCAGGTAACCAGTAAAACTCTCCCACTTCAGTTTCTGGCTGCATGGATTCACCATTTGTTTTGAGCCTCAAGGGCAACAACAGAAACAACAAAAAAAGCTATAAACATAGTAAGCTTACACAATTTACTCATTGTTATAAGATTTAATTCAACAAAGGTCTACAGTAAGTTTTCATTTCACACGTAGGAGGTGTAATGAATGAAAAAGGTGAAAAAAAGAACACAGTTAACAGACAGTGATTCATCAACAACACAACTATGCATTATATAACATTAGTTATTTCTAGTTTGCTTTCCATCAAATACCCAAACCCAGAGACAAGGATACAAGTGTTGTTCCTGAATCAATGTGTTTCTGAGGAAGAGTTGCTATGTATATAGACTTTAAAAAAGTGTTCTGTTAGTAAACACCTACTATTTTTTTAATTTATTTTTATTTTTGACCTCTTAGTTAAAAGGAAAACAGTATTTCAGCAGTTACATCCTTGGAAGAGGACTAAAATTAATTCATTCACGCAACATGACTTGAGATGCTGATCTCCCTTGCCCCACTGCAGGTATTAGAAACAAGGAAAAAGAGGGAGTACGGCAGCACAAGCCGTTGTGCCCTGTGATAGGACGAGAGGTAATGGTGGCAAGGTGAAACACAGGAAGTTCCCCCTCAACAAGAGGAAGAGCTTCTTCACTGTGAGAGTGACAGAGCACTGGAACAGGCTGCCCAGAGAGGTTGTGGAGTCGCT
>WUAM01000431.1:948448-962158 GCA_024336885.1 Actenoides hombroni
ACTGGTTTTGTATATATTTCATTTTATTGTTACTATTTTCATTAAAGCGGTTTTAGCTTTCTTTTCCAATCTGTAAGTTTCTCTCTCCCTTATTACCCTTCTCTTCTCCTTTGGGAAGGGGACTAAACCTTGACAATCAGGTATTGAGTAGCAGAGTAACTCCTGTAAGGAGTAAGAAATAAACAGTAACAGAGAGGTGACACATAGGAAGAAAAATGCTTGATGTCAAGTTGTGTTTCACTTGGAAGCGAGTTTTATGTCCTTTCTGCTACCACTAATTCAACTGAGAGAAAACAAGTAAGATGGTTTCTCTTTTTTGCTCTTCCAGCAGTGGAATGCAACAGGATCACATTTCTGCTGAAACTGAGTATGGCCCTATATGAAAAAATAAAAATTGTGCAGAATTAAAGCCTTGGACTGGACTGGCTTTGTAGGTGCCAAAATATCCAAAATGTATTACAGAATGCATGAGATCATCGTGGGAGCTGGAGCAAAGGAGTCATTCTGTCCTACCACCTGGAAAAGCAGCTTTAAGGCTTACTGCTGAAGGCCATTGTAGGGAGAGAGGGACATCAGGCAGGTAGAGTTGTCAGCTAAGCTCTCCGAGATGGAGGCAGAGCTTCCCAGCTCACCTTGTAACACCTCTGTGCAAGTTCAGGAGCAGAACTAAAGTATCTTTTCTCCATTCAAGTAACGCAAGAGGCTAGTGAAGTAAGCAGGCTCCTAAACAAACAGCTCAGTCCATCTGACATGGTTGAGCATCTATGCAGACAGGTTCCTCATAGATCCTTACTTCTACAGCATTGACCATCACCAGTCTCAGGAGTGGCCGCAACAGGAAAGTTGTGCATTAACTTCAAGCTGATACAGCTATTAGTCTAGCACTCCTTTCTAACTTACGACTTCTAGTATGCTATGAAACTTTTTCTCCACTGGTTAAAAAATATTATCTTCATGACAATGTTGTATCTCTGTATCTCTGTATCATAACTCTTGAAAAATACTTCAGTATGAACCTCTACCTTCAACGATTTTCAGAACTACAAAAACTGAGGCATAACACCAAGGAATTTAAATGACAACTCATGCATGAGTAGAATTTCTATGAGGAAGTATTATGAGCCGCAGTAATGAATACAGTAGGCATACCTGTATTTTCCATAAAATGCACACTAGGACAGTAGGACTGTAGTTATCTTCCTTTTGTAATTATCAAACTTTTTAATTAAAACTAACAGATTACACCTCACAAGAGTCATTTGATACTAGGAAACATTAGCAGTGGTGTTTTCACTTAGACTAACAGAAAAGACTATGGAACAGGAAAACATTTGAAATTTCAAGTAAGGCAAGAAAACCAAGTCCAAAAGGCAACTACGGTCTCCTGACATCTGCTCCTATATCCATAGCACATTGTTCTGTATTTATGTTAAAAACGGAAAGGAATAACTACAAAAAGTTAAGTTAGGAGAGAACTCAAGTGATAGCCTTTGAGATTTAACAAAGCATAGGTTTAAATTAAGAGTCATTAATAAAAAATCTGGGAGATGTGTACATATTGTCCCATTGCCAAGTGTTTGCTGCACTGACAGAATCTCTTTAATTTAAAATCTCTACATAATCATCTTATTTTGTTCACAATCCACATCTGCACATTCCACTTGCTTTCAAAAAAAGAAGCATATAATAATTTTGCCATTCACTAAATTATCTCCTCTATCATTTTAGTAATTTATAAACAGTTAAGATGACTATCAATATTATATGAAAGAAAACAAGATATCATTTCATGACTAACTCATGTAGCAACATAAAAGAGCCTGGCAATATAAGTAATGATTCCTTCCAAAGAAAGGATGGGTGCAATTTTATGAATGCAGCTCAGGAAGAGAGGAATTATATCAAATAGGTAACATGAAACATCCACATCTGCATGGAGTGAATTTTTTCCAGTATAAGTCTTGAATGTCTTAAATGTTTATGAGAAACTAAGCAAATGTTATCTATTACAAAATACTACTAAAGCTGTTCCATCTTTTCCTTTCCTATACTATAACAGCTGTATTAACGATCTTTAAAAATTGATTTTTTTCCTCTACTTGATTATTATATGCATAAATATCATATTGTACTAATGAACTTCTCCACAGCAGAGTAAGGGAACTGAACTCTCTCACTTCCTTAAAAAAAGAGAAAGAAAATCTCCCATTACGTAGACAGTTTGAATGCTTTCTAAAGCAGAGAAACCCTCTTACAAATTTAATCTGGTTGTGTTTGAGCAGATAGCAAAATATGCTTGTTACTCTAGTGCAGCCACTAAATTCAAAGAAATAAAACTAATACTCATCCTCGCTGTACCTGCGACACAATGAAAACAGTCCAAGTGACTACTACAATAAAACCGAAGTAAGATACAGAATTGCCAGCAATTGGGAAGGCAGAATTAAAATTTAAAATTCAGCTGGTGTTCTGCAGCTTCTTAAATGAATATTAATTCAAGCTTTTTACTGAAACAGAACCTCTCAAACCCCTTTACAAGAAATGCAGTTAATCAAATGTAGCTTTGTGCCAGATAATCAAAACCACACTGTACTACTGTGCAGCCAGGCACAGTTCATTACTGGAAGTCAGCATCTTCCTCTATCTTCAATTCTTAAAAAAAATCAACACCAAAACCACAACAAAACACCACCCCCCCCCCCCCCCCAAACCCAAAAAAAACTCAACCCCAAAACCACAAACACACCCCCCCCCCCCCCCCCCCCCAAAAAAAAAACCCCAAAACCCAAAAACACAATCCACCCAGCAAAGCAGAAGAACCTTCTTAACTTTTTGAGCTATAATCTGGTATTTCTCATAATTCTAGATCTTCTCATGGTTTGGATGTAATTCAGCGGCAGGAAAGCAAGAGAATAGATAAACTGGCTGCTTACACAGACGAAAAGTAACTCCTCAAGATTTCAGAGATTTGTAAATTGGTTCAGAGTAGGGCAGTAGGGCAGAATCCCACCCTGCATGACCTTCTCCTTGCTCATCTTGAAAGGATTCCTCTGAAAAACTAGGGACTCTCTAGAGAGAAACAACTCTACAAGCATGTGCTTAGCTTTCCATTTTATATGGTTTGGAGCAACTTCAACAAATTCTGCCTGAAGAGCTCATCTGTGTGGAAAAAGTGCCACTAATCCACAAATGATATTTCACCCTCAAAAGTATTTTCTTTATGCTACTCACAACCCTACCTGATAGCAAACTGTTGAAAATCAGTCCATTGTCTGCTGTTCTCTGATAGAGAAAGTATGAACAAAACCAGAAGCGAACGGCAGTACTAGTGAAAGACAGTACAGTGCAAATTCTTACCTTCCTTCCACAGAGGAGTCCTGGTTTGAGTGAAAACAGAACTAATTCTGTTCAGAGATTTTACTTTTCAGCTCTCCTCTAACTAACTGCACATTTTGAAGCTAACTGCATATTTTTGCAGATTGTGTCTGATTTTAGCAGGGGTAACACTTGATGTTTACAGTTATTACCAAGGACTGGTATGCAGAAAGGCTCTTGCTCCTATAGAAACCAAGGTCACTGCTTTATCTTGTTTCCCATCTTGGGAGTGCTGTGAAAGCAAGAGGTTGCACCTGAGGGGAGAGGCAGACAGGACGGGTGACCCTAACAAGGGACCAACAAGGGATTTATTTCATTCCATATACATCATATTCAGTATAAATCCGCAGGATGAGGGTAAAGTCCTTCTGCAGTGGTGGTGTCCAATGAGGACTCTGTCAGTTCTTCTGCCTCTGATTTCAATCCTTGCATTCCTGAATCCAGTTCCAAAATCCAGCTCCTCAATCCACTTCCCATCTGCTGCTGAGTCCAATCTGGGACTTCCCCAGAACCTGCCCCATAGCATCACTGGTGACAGTGATTTAATTGCTATGGAGGGGATGGGGGAGCAGGGTTCAATACTGGTTGTGTATATATTTGTATATACTTCATTTTATTGATGTTATTTTCATTAAAGCTGTTCTAGTTTCCTTTTCTAATCTATCAGTCTCTCTCCTTATTCCCTTTCTCTTCCCCTTTGGGAAGGGAGATGGGTTAATGGAGAGCATCTGTCATTTGTCTAGTGGCCAGCCCAGCCCTAACCCTTGGCAAGGAGAAAGGCCAAATCTGTCTTTAGATGTGTATAATCAACTTCAAATGGGTTTCTGTATCACATCTGTGGGTAGAATACAGCATTGGAATGCAGACTCACTTACGTAGACTCCAAGGCACAAACATGTCAGAGTTGATCACCGTTTCCAAAGGTACTTGGTTGATAAACCAATATCCTCTTCACCCAACTTTTTGGTTTTGGCTTATTAATATATACCTTCTTTGAGATCAGTTTCATACAACTAGCGGTAAGTCAACGTATATGGGTTTTGTAAGATATTTAGTAATAGGAAATGGTGAACACCACCTGATTTCCTGTGAAGACTAACTTAACTACTATTTGGATACAGAGAGGGACTGGGGCTAATCCTCTTAACTTTCTTTATATTTCACCAATGGTCCTTCGACTGTGCACATAAATTTGAATGAAAATGCTGGTGGCTGGTATGGACCACATAACCCTACATGTTCTGCACGGTTTCCAGGAGCTGAATTTCAATACAAGATCTTAAGTTTTCTGGATCGCAGGGTAAGCCTTGAGTTAGTTCTAAATTTTATTAAGGAAGATGGTTACATAAAATGTAGGAGAGAAGGAAGTACTCTCGGCATTAAGTAAACCTAAAAGGAGAACCTGAATCTCTCAACATTTTAGGTATCAAACATAACTGCCATGTACAAGAATACATGCAGAAACAACAGCTGTATTTACCATGCACACAAAGCCTTACTGCACATTTTGCCTTCATGAGGTGCAGTTAGAATTTCTGTGATATATTTTCTAATTTATGTTTTTAAAGAAGTACTGTAATACCCAGAATGTATACCTGATGTGAATTTATGACCATCAGAAATGCCGATAAAAATCAGTTTGTTATGTAATTTGTTACTTTTTAACAATATGTTAACAACAACTAAATGCAAAAGCATGAAAACACACTTTAAATAAAGTTTTTGTTTTAAATATTATTTAGACTATTTTATGTTTGTGAGCTTTATTTTGTGGGCCTGACATAAACTTTTTACCAACCACTCATACAAAAATACTCTTTAGCCTTGATATCACAGAGCACTCCTTTCGGAGGAAGAAAAACATACAAATGAACAAAGAACTCCTTTGGTTTTCAACCTTCTTGTATGTTCTTCATTCATACCAAAGAAAGAACATTTTCATATAGATATAGATGACTGAAAAATATGAAAGTATAGCAGACCGTGCTGTTTCTTCTGATGGCTGAAGAGCTATGAATATTTTTTCTGTGAAGCTATTTGAGGTCTCACAGTGATAGGTAATGTATTCCTGAGGAAAACACTCAAACTGTCCCCTTGGCCTCTTCTGCCCATGCTTTTTTTGTTTTTTATGCTTCATTGTGTTCTATGTCCTCTGCAGTAATACGATAACATGACAGCTGTTTCTGAACATGTCATTAGACGAGAGTCAACTTACTAGTATCATTATCAAACTTACATTAGAAACATAAAGGAACTATATATCCAATGTCAGTATGCAGACACCTGTTGGACAGTTTCCCTCGTCCATTCACTCAACTAGCACTGCAACAGAGACTGAAGCATTTTTCTAGCCTCAAATATACCTCTAACATTAAAACAACGAAGTAGTTTTTGCTTCGGTCCAGCTACAAACAAAAACAACATGAATGGTCTTGCAAGCAGAGCCCTTTGCTGACTGCAGTGAGGAATCTGCTGGGGTAAATACATGATTTAAAAAATAACATACCTTTACAATATGTATTACACACCATGTATCTTTCCTGCTTTCCCAAGGAAATATATCATGAGAGCACCATAAAGGCAATACTCTCTTAATCATGTAAGCTAAACATGAAGCCTTACAGTAAATCTTTTTGCCTCATATTTAACCCTTTTCCCTTATGCAAGTGTGAAGGGGATGTCGCCACACTCCTCCTCCATCCGGAGACTGAAGAGGTGGTGGTGATCCAAATTCATACCCAGCCTGTTGCAGGCCCACTCATATGCACACCTTCAACGAGCATCCATCTAACTCCCACACACTACCACCCTGGCTACTCCATCTGCAGTGTCATTACAGCTGATCACAGCATCAAACTTGATGGGGGGTAGGGGTGGTTCAGGCATTTTATAAGGGACAAAGAAGAAACACCCTACCAGAAAACATAAGATGTCAGGAGCTTTGGCAGACATAACTGGCACTTGGGGAGCAAAAAGGAGGTGAGTCAGTGGGTGGGAGGGTTAGGGCAACACAGTCACCACTTTAAAATCAGCAGCCAGGAGGTGGCCTGGGAAATACTCTCCCTTCCTTCTGCAGAGGCAGGGCTCCTCCTGCCCTGCATCTGCTTCACAGCCTTCATCCCAGGGCCACAGGGCTGTGCACAGCCCAGGGCTGTTCCTCCTGACAGTTGCCTTCAACATGTAAGTTTCTCAGAGGATATTAAATAATGCTGAGAGAGGCATTGTCCCTGAAAGACCTGTCTCTTACAACAACCAGTGTTCCTTCATCCCTTCTCCCACAGGACACAAGCAGAACCTGGCAGAGCTGACAGTCCATGAAAAGGAGCCCAGCCACAGCAGCAGTACAATAAAAACATGCTACTCCGTTTATATTTTAATCCCACAAATGATCTGAGAGGTTCAAGTGTTGGATTTGTGTTGCCCTTGTTCCTATATTTACAGTGTCACTCACAGCTCTGTGTGTCTCCCAGCACACACACAGAGGCATGGCTGTGTGCACGCACACACATGGAGTGAAACTCAGGCTGGCTCCAAGGCCAAGGGTGTTATAAATCCACCCAGAGGGAAGCACAGTTCCAGATATTGTGCAACATTTCCTGCAGCTTATGGCAGATCATCCTTAACTTCAGAGTGCTTTTGAACTGCTACTTCCCCTGGAGTCACCAGCTAGTTAATTTTTGCCATCCTCTTGCAATTTATATATTCTCAGCCACTGCAAGGATCTGTACACTAATGAAGCAGCTCCTCCAAAACGAAGCTCTCTGAACACTTCTTCTCCCTGCAAGGATAGGGTACAAGGCCAGCCTGCTTGTTAGCTGGATGGGAGCAACGCATCTGCTATATTATCGTATCTCAGGAAAGACAGCCCACATCTATCTTCAACCATTTCAAATCTAGCAAGGTTTGAAGAGTATTACTAAAAGAAAGATTGATCAAATGCATGTTTTAATCATGCTGCTTGTTTATTTTAGTGTAAATATAAATATGTGAATAGGTGTGCATGAACACACAGAGTGATGAAGACTACAGACACAAATACACCACTGGCACTCTCTGAGTTTAAGAAATCAGGTCAAGGATAATATTAACAGAGAACAATTTTATAATTACAAAAATTATAATTAGATTCTTCACCAAAAAAAAAAAAAAAAAGTCCCTGGTTTTTATTAAGAAAAAAATTAGAAAGTAAATTGAATTGCTATGTTCTGAGAGGACATCCTTGCTAGTCTTATACAGTACACCATACAGGCATTTTCATGCTACATACAGTATTCCAATGTTCATTTCACATGCAGCATTTGCTCATGAAAATCACTGAGAAGTTGAAAAATTTTAAGCTAGGGGAAAGTGAAGGATGAACTCTACTCCTGGGTCACTGAGAACAATACGAGAAGACACCAGGGACCAGGCGGCAGATTTTAACTGGTGAAAGCATCCAGTTACATCATTTGTCATTTGCATTTCTAACAGCACAGTGCACTACCATGACATGCCATTTAACACATTGCTTTCCGAGGGCTGGCTGGAGAGAGTAACGTTGTAATGTTCAGCTCCTCCATCAGAGAAGTCCGGAGGCAGCGTGGTGGAGCAACCCAACGGTGGCAGGGACGGCACGCACCGCTCATGCCCCTTCAGGCTGTCCAGACTGACCCCAGCTCCAGTGCCACTCAGCTGCTCAGCTGACCTACTTCAGCAGCTCAAAAGAAAACAGTTTCCAGCTGCATCACAAACAAGTCAAAACTGACAGCTCCAGGATTCCTGTGTTCTCTTCAAGAGAAATTGCTGGTCGTTTTTAAAATTACCTTGTTATAGGCTAGAGGTACATATTTATTTAGACACGATTATGCAACCTCATATATACCAGATTGTTGCCTCCTCTGAAAATTTTTGGAATTCTTTTGCTTTTTTTTTTTTTTACTTTACACAAACACACACAATATATCAACCAAAAAACGGGTAGATTAATAAATAACCATTTTCTACTTACAAAGGTAATAAAAATATAAGAGTATCAATCAGAACACAATGTAAATTATGGATAAGCAATGTGCCTTACAGCCTCTTCAGAAAAAGAAACTGTTTGCTGTAGACATTTATAGTATTAGAAGAAATGTTAAATACATGGTGAGTTTTTAGTTACAGCTACTGTTTTACTCAAACACCATCAACTCTAGTCAACAGCATGTACTACTGAGATGCAGCTATGTATCTTAGAAAAAGCCACCTCTCTGCTCTTCTGGAGCCTCTCCATAGCTCTGATCTCTCCTGAAATTCCACGTGGCTTCCTGTTTAATCAAAGTCCACACGCTATTCACTGGCATATGTTATTGGCATCATAAATCCTAGTTCAGCTCCACAGCTGAGAGAAAGTTCCAAATTCACTTAAGTCCCTGGGCAATTAAGTGTTCTGCAGTGATGGGTTTTATTCTGACAGGCATTCACGTAATCCTACCTATCGCTAGTT
Organism: Actenoides hombroni; assembly: GCA_024336885.1. Classification (NCBI taxonomy): domain Eukaryota; kingdom Metazoa; phylum Chordata; class Aves; order Coraciiformes; family Alcedinidae; genus Actenoides; species Actenoides hombroni. The sequence continues at coordinate 957,288 of WUAM01000431.1, forward strand.
ATACTTGGACCTAGTTTTGCAAAGCTTACATTGAATATATTTCCAGCCCTTTTCAGTGCTATGGAGCAAGATGCTCCAAGAACATGCTTAACACTGAGAATCTGTTCCTATTCTGACTTTGTACACCAAAGTATATACAAGTGTAACTGTCAGGGCAAAGAATGGAGCTGCAGCACACACAGGGGCAAGGCGGTGGGGGAAAGGACTTCAGATTTCTGTTAGGCATTTTTTTGGTCTTTCTAGAGAAATCTTTTACTTCCAGGAAGTAAACATTTATTTTACATGCCATTACTTTGCACAACAGTTAAATTAAGTCTTCCGGTCTAAATTTTTAGATTATGTTTTAGGCTATCAAAATGCTAGCCACACAAGTCAACATTCTTTTTAAAATTTCTGAGTTACAATTTCAGCTCAGTTAACAACTGAGCAACTAAGCGCACATCTAGCTGTCAGCACAAACCACAGAGTTAAGCATGTAAGCTAGCCAAGGATTTAATTCCAACAACCACAATGGCATGATGCTGAAAGGTGATTATATTTGGCACCTCCGTTATTTCCTCCTACTTTTGCACTGCCCTTTTTATACCCTTGCAGTAAAAACATTGTAACAAAGAAAAAAACTAGCTTATTTAGGGCTACACCAGGCCTGCAACTGTAACGAAGTCCCTTTAGCATGAACACATGGAAGAAATGTCTGATGTGAAATTCTGTCAATTTTCAAGTTAAAAATGAAAAGGTTTTGTTGTTTGTTGTTTTTTTTTTAATAAACTGTAGTCTCTAATTCTCTTTTACATGGGATTGGCCTGTCTGAAAATGTGTCAAGAAAATCTCTGGGAAATGCAACTACAGTAATTAAAAATGTTTTCCTCATTGTCATGAAGGAAGGAATTACAGATAATAGCTTACAATGATTAAAATAGAGCCTAGATCTTTCAGATGGATGAAAAACAAGAATATTGTCCTAAAGGCCTTCAACCTTGTATAACAAAAGTTCATTTTATGGAGAGTAAAAATGTTGAAAATGTTAACATTTTTCAAAATAAGGAAAAGCATTGAGACAAAAACAGTTTGCCCCGCTAATTTCACACTTTCTGACGAACAGACCCCTCCCGTATGGCTTTTGATATCACTCCGCAGAATTCAAAAAGTCACCACCAAAGACAGAAGTGTCCCACCAGTGACTGCGCTTGCCCTCAGGGCAGGACTTCTTCTGATGAATCCAACAGCTGCCATTCAGCCTCTCCCTGCAGGCCTCTGCACCCCACAAGCCAGGAGAGGGAAGCTGCGTGTGGAAGAACCCACCTCAGTCTGCGACAGCAGGGAGCGAACTGCCAGCCAGCTCCTGCCGGCACAGGCACAGCTTGGCCCTTGGCGAGGAAGTACGAGGAAGGAGCCCCCCTTCCACTCACAGACCTGATGTAAGGAAGACGGCTCCCTACAAAGCCTGTGGCGTGGAATTTCTGGATCATTTTAAGCTCTCTCCCAAGCCTTCCAGTACAAGGAACACACAGAGCTGTGTGGCTGCCATCACACTGGTGAGTGAAGAGGAGACTGGAAAAGGATTTAGGATTCCCCTCTCACCAGCAGCTGTGACCAATCCTATTCCATGCTTCACAACTTTTCAAGAGGGATGGGAAGCAGAAGATCATGTGCTAGACAGGTACTTCTAATCTATCCTTTTTCCTTTGGTCGGCTGCCAGTTTTAGGGACACTTTGCTGACCACAACTGTCTCATATGTCAATAGAAAAAATGGAAAAAAAAGACCAGATGCTCCAACACTACTGCCCTACAGACCCAAACTCCACTAGAAGCTTTCATGCTTTAGTAAAAAATTAACCACAGCACCCTCCCAGGTAAATACATAGAAGTGCTGAATCATTAATTTGCATCCAATATACTGAACACCTCATGCTAATTAGCAGTTACCCCCTCAAAAATGTTTGCCATAAAGAAGCTGCAGTTGATTTTCTCTTTTAACATAATCTACAAAAATGCATAAGCATTCTGACATTTATGGCCAAATAGAGATTGTTCCTCTGATCCCTGCACCTGGGAACAGTCCCACAAAAGACAACTGAAGTGTTTTGAGGATGGTCTTCAATTTGTAGATGTTCACGAAAAATGTCACTGAGTGAACAGTAGGTTTGTCAACTCTGGTAAAGCAACTCAGTTGACCAAACTATGCAGTTAAAGACACTACTTTCTCACTGTGGCAGACAAACATTAAAACTGTAGAAATGTGTTAAGAGAGCAGGTAAGTGAATTCCAGGTGTCCTGTGTTATTCCCTTATACAAAATTATTCAGATAAATATCAATCTTTTTTGTCTGTCACCTGAGATCAGCTTTAAAATCTGATGACCAAGCTTTCTCGTGCTATCTTCACAGCTTTCTGCACTTCACAGCTTTCTAAAGATGAAGAAAGACGACATTTTAAAGACTTGTGCACACAGCTTTACTTCAACCTGCCAAGTGCCCTTTCTTCCAACAAAGTAACTTGGAAAGTCAGAAAGTATGAATGAGTTTCCTGCACTTCAAAAAGAAACTTCCAAACTGTGAAAATCCTGAAAAGATAAACTTTTGAGTTTTGAGTGTGAAGTTATTTCTGTAATCTCAGTTTGCAAGAGAAAACAAGAAAACTCACACTGTATTTGCATAAAAATACGGGTTTTACACTATGCAGCATAGGGTCATAATACTGAAGTGCCACCTCCAGAATGACAATAACTGTAAACTTTGCAGCAGCTAAGAAGACTCAAGGTATGTTCAGGCCATTCTGAGGAACAAGAAGACCCCCAAAAATACCCTAAAACAAAATTAACAAAACAAAACAACTTTGTAATTGTTATTTCCTCCTATACTGATTCCACTAGTATCAGTAGTAAAGAAAAAACATAGTCCCACTTCAAAATAATTGAGTTACAGAAGAACAGCTTGGAAAAAGAAATTTTAAAAAGTGCTAATGACCTCAGGAAAGGTTAATCATAACCTCCTTCTTTCTCTGATCCTTATTAAGGATTTTATTCTGCCATCCTTACTCTTTAAGCAGTCCCAACAGATTACTGCAAACTGTGGTCTTATTAATATGCATGAGGGTAAAAAACTGAGAGAGGACTTGAAGAGGGTATAGAGCAATATGTATTTAAAAATTTTAGAGGCATTCTTGAAAAATACAGAATAATGAGTCATTAGATGCTTTCAAAAATTCTCTGTCCATCAATTACTATCCCAAGTAACTAGTTTTTAACACGGGACAGAGAAGTCTAAGAAAAGAGTTACTACTGGGTGAGGAGTTACCACACACCAGCTGCTCCACAGTGTTTTTTGCACAAGTAGCTTCAGTTATGTGCAAATGTCAAGCTTTATCAAACTAATTTATTAGTCCTCTTTTATTTCAGTAAATCCTGCTGGACTCAATAGTTAATGAGAAGATTAAATGTTAAAACACTGTCCTGAAAAGTGACCTCATCTATGTTATAGCATACTAACAAATGAAGACTAATATTTATTCTGTAATTTTCTAGTAATCACTGTATTTTTAAACTAAACTATCAAATGAAAGCAGCAGAACACTTCATTTTCAACTAATTCCCTACATTTACTCTAGTGCAGATCTATTGTTACAAGTTTATTATTAACCTGTTCTAATGCTTTTTAGCCTCTATTATACAGTTCTTTACAAGGTGTTTTGTTACATCACAAAACTAGGTGTACAGGTCATGATCCCATTCCTTCTCAATGCAGAGGTGAACTGCACATTTACCCACACAAGAACACATTTGAGCCCAGTCTGGTTACACCTGTGGTATGTGATCCATCAGTTTTCAGGACAATTCCTCACCAACATGTTTATGCTACTGTTATTAATTTTCATTACAGAGAACTGTTTATTTATTTTTAAACATTGATAAAGAACAGATACCAGTGACGTTTTCCTGCATTTCACTTTTAAAGGCTATTGTTAATTAAGTAATAAGTATGTAAAATTAGAATCAATTTCAAGGCTGAGGTGGGTTTTTTTGTTTGTTGGGTATTTTTTTCCCATAAATCTCTGCTGCGTGATAGATTTTACCGAGATCTCAAAAAAAAAAAAAAATTAAAAATCCATGCAATGTTTTTCTGCATGAGCTACCTGTTCCAAAACACAGATAATATAATGTCACCTACAGTGTTGCTTTGCATCATTATTATTTTTTTTTTAAGAACAGAAGTCAGTATGAAGAATAATCTACAGGCAGACAAGCCACTCCATTCAAACTACATGTCCACGCAGTCCCATTTGGAGTTGATATAAAACTTTGCTTACTGTCTCTCCATGACCACCCATACTCCCTTTGGACCATACACCCTCCACTAGAAGGTGCATTAGCTGGCTTCAGTAAAACACAGATGCTGTGACAACAATGCGTAAGTGCAGGGGCAGTAATTTGTACTCTATGCTGTACACCAGTACAATCACCAAACAGCCTGCAATTACACAAACGCTTTGCCTCTCAAACCATAGATGACAGCATGCAATCTAGCATTTGATTAACTCTGGAAGGTACGTGAAATTTGAAAAAAGCTCTACGTTTTTTAGCCCTAAATACTGTGGTCTAAAGCCTAAAATAAGTTCTCTTCCTTTGCACAGGCATTTCCTGAATTAGCAAGATTGAAATGCAACCACCCCTTTTTCTGTAGACAAACAGAAGATAAAATTTATGTTGCAAGGCCCATCTACTATCTGGCAGTGCAGGGTTGCCAGCCATGATGTTGCCCTGCTGCAGTGAAGGACCTATGGCAAATAGCAGTAAATACAGAACTCTCAGGAGACTGTTATTTACCAGGTCTGTATACAGCCCACATGCCTGACACATTTATAAAATCATGGGT
>WUAM01000431.1:988282-998737 GCA_024336885.1 Actenoides hombroni
AACAAGATCATAAATTCCAACCCTCAGAAAAACCCCCTTGGCATAGCCATATGGCACAAATTATGTTATTAGATTAGTAGAGTATGAGTTGATATGACAGTATTACAGCAGCTCAGTAGAGATACTTAAGAGTTCAGTATTAGCACCTACTGCCTCTGTAATGACTTTTGTCCTATTTACTGCTTTTGTCACAAAATGAATGCCAATCGCGTATCCAGGCTGTTGTATTTGTGTTGTTATTATTTGTTAACTACACAGATCTAAATTTCCTCCCAAAAGTTTCAGCAAAGTCTGTAATAAAAGCATTCTTTCCAGGTTCTAGTCCGTGGGATACTAGTCCTCCACTTGTGTGACCTAAATTATAAATCAGTGTTGCAGCAGTGTAGGAATACTGCCATTTATGTAGATACCTTTTATGTTTATTTATTATGTTCTTTACATTCAAACACATTTTTTTTCTTTCAGCTTCTTGAATTATCTTTTTATACAAAGCAGCTTTTATTTTTTCATGGAGTTTCTATTTTTGTGCAACTCCAAAGTAAGTTTAGCTATTTTATCATGCATACTTACTAACCTATAGAGACTTTTTATAATGTCTAGTTCATTTTCAGTCTCTAGTTCTGATTTTGCTGGGTTATAAGTGCTAATGACATTAGATATTTAGATTATTTATCTAAGACCTGAAGCATTCCTTTCCTATTCTTCTACTCTTCTACAGTCTGTTCTTGGGTATATGCTGTTTTTTATCATCATATGCAGTCATGTCAGACCCTGAGCTCCCTTTAAGGTGTTTAACACACATACTGTAATGATGTGAATCCTTCAGTTTGTTCAGTGAATATTTAATTGTGCATACTCAGAAATAGTCTAACCATTAGAATAACTTGGTAGGCCATCATTCCTACTTTATTGCTCTCTCTGTCATAAGACAGGGAGACAAGAGTTATACAGTACCCAGAAAGAGGTAGTTCTTTTAGTTCTTTATTTTTCCAATGATATTGGAAAATATTATTCATAATTCCTTCCATCTATCCAAAGAGTGTATCAGCTGAGGTTATTTTTTTAAAATCCAAAATATGTCGCTAGATGAATTTTGGGTAATTTATGGATATAAAATTATGTCTCAGTGGCCATAATTTTATAATGGGAGATGAATCCAAAATCAAACCATGTCACAATACTTTTCTTAACCAATGTTAAATATGCATTGTGAAAAATTACGGTCCTGCATGACATTGTTTCCTCAATTAAAATGCCTGAGCAATGCCTACTCAAAGAAGAGTACACTGAAAGCTTTGGGGTTTTCAAAAATATTATTGTATTTTAGTGCAAGCTGGGATATAGTGCAGAATACATTTTATGTAACTTTAAAGTGATCACTGCAATACTGGAAGGAAAAAATATTTCTCTGTTGTTCTGCCTGAATAATTCCATAGCAGACTAAATAATAATTGGATACTATTGGTGCAGTTCCAGTAGACACTACACACTATCATTACAGATTCAGATATCATTCAACACCAGAAATGAAAGAGAGCCTGCCATTAGCAAAAGATTTAAAGGGGCAAAGCATTTTAGTTCTCTCACACATACATACACATACATTTAGTTCTCTCACACATACATATCACCTGGTGGTCTTAAAAGGTAGCAAGCATAGAAACAAATACAGATAGAGAAAATTCAGTGTAAATAATTAATTTGTGTGTGAATGCAAACTGACAATTCACAGCTAGGAAACTGCAAATACCTCTTTCCAAAGAACTTCCATATATAGTGTTGGAGTATGTAAAATCATGAGTCAATGTGATATTTTTCCAGTGAATATGAACAGAAAATAAATCCTGCTTTTCGTATAATAGTACTTCTTAAAATTGCCTTTTCAATATGCAAACCAAACACAAATTCACTGCAAGAAATTGGAAGCTTCAGTAAGAAATAGTGTACTTTGTATTTGCCTTACATCTTGCATTAATAGGAGCATCAATATGTTTTGCACGTTACTACCATATCTCTTCATGAAAAACAAAAGGAAATGTCTGAGTGGCAAGTGACATAAGATTAAAAATTATGACCTGGTCAGTTGCATGTTTTGGATGGTCAATTAGTTTATTTTTATTGCTATATAGAGTTCTATAAAATGGTAACGGAAGTCCATCAGGAGAATGTTTCCACGTTTTTTTAACATGAGTGCAGAGAAGGATCTTAACACAATGACTAATTAATGTCTTCTTTTAAGTAGAAGTACAGTAACAATGGAGGTGTCTTTCTGTCTTCATATAAGAATCCATTATAGAAGTTTGTAGCACCAATAAGAAATGGTCCTCTTTAAGTCTTATAAAGCCATCACAAATACTTGAGGAAAGTAAATATATTGAAATATATTTAAAATAGTAGAGAAAACTGAGTTAGATGATAGCAAATAATTGGCTTCCTTCCGATACTTCTGCAGGAACTGAGGCACTCAGTTTTCAGTTCATTCTGAAGTAAAAATGTGAATTGTATTGTAAGCCTCAGCTTATAACCATAGTATAACTTCAATTATATAACTTTATTTATAACTATAACCACAGTTTATAACTGTAAGGTAGCCAGATATATAATGTTGCCTAAGCCAGTATGAGATGATTTGTGAACATGAACTTAGGCAGAAATGGAAAACATTCTCATGCCTGAGATGCACAGCTAATAGTAGTAGTCCAGTGACAGCTACATATTTTCCCCTGTACTTAACATTGAACTGAGACAGTGTTCTTTTCTCTTAAGGAAGATCTGTGAATCTATAATAATATTTGCGGGAATTACAGAAATTCATCTGCAGGGAAAAGATTAACGATTCATTTCACCTGTCTGAAGAGTGAGAGAAAAAAGTCTTTTCAACACTAACAAAGTGCTTCTTTGGTCATATATAGAGAGTTGTATAGAGTGCTAAGAAGATTTAAATACATATTTAGGCAAAACCATTTATTACCATGATGTGAGTATAATAATGAAGCAGGCTGTCAGGATGTTCTGTTTCTATTAGCCTGTTTCCTAATCCAGTTTTATTTTGAATTGTGGCATTGCATCACCTGTCCTGGTTTGAGTTAGAAGTAAAGTTGTTCAGTGATTTTACTTTTCAGCTTAGTCTCTTCTAACTAACTGCACTTTCTGAAGTTAACAGCATATTTTCGCAGTGTCTGCTTCTAGTAGTAGTAATGTTCCATGTTTGCAGTTACTACCAAGGACTGATGTGCAGAAAGGCTCTTGCTTACACTTGCTCCTGTGAAGACAAAGGTCACTGCTAAATCTTGTGTGCTACATTGTGGGGTGTAGAGAGTAAAAGGCTGCACCTGCAAGGAGGGGCAGACAGGACAGGTGGCCCTAAGCTGACCAACAAGGGATTCCATCCCATATACGTCATATTCATTGTAAAGCTGAGGGATCACAAAAGTTACGTTCTTCTTCTTCAGTGACCAGTGTCCAAGGAGGACTCTATCGATTCTTCCTTCAATCCCAATCTGTGCATTCTTGAATTCAGTTCCAGAATCCAGCTCCTGAATCCAATTTCCACGTGATGCTGAGTGCAGTCTGGAACTTCCACAGTGCTTGCTCCACAGCATCAGTGGTGATGGTGATGTAATTACCATCAGGGGGGTTGGGTTTGATATTGGGTTTGTATATATTAATGTATATTTCATTGTATTGTTACTATTTTCATTGAAGCTGATTTAGTTTTCTTTTCCAATCCGTAAGTCTCTCTCTCTCTCTCCCTTATTCCCTTTCTCTTCCCCTTTGGGAAGGGAGAGGCTTCAATAGAGAGTGTCTGTCATTTATCTAATGGGCAGCCCAGCCCTAACCTTTGACAATTACATAAAATCCAAATAAAAATATTCTGAAATTTTCTCTTAATTCTGGTGGTTATATATTCAAAGAAATTTCAGTAAGTAAAATTTTTACTCTGAAGTGAAGAGTGTTTAATGGATCTACAACTTTGAAGAAACTGGGAAATTTTCAGAACAATCAATGGTTACATTTTAGGTTGCATACTGAGAACAATTCTAGCTATATTTTGTATTACGTTGCATATTCAAACCTCTTGTATTGATGGGGGAAAACCTGTGCCATTAATACCTGCACCATTAATACCTGCTTATGCTAAGAAACTAGTCATGTTTCTGTGAGATTTACCAGGAGAAAAGTGTTGAGCTCCCCCTACTGTTCCACTGCATACAAGTGACTGGAAAACCTGGATTTTGATCTGATGGGTAAGATGTCAGTCAGGTAAAAGAAAAATGTTAACAATAAAGAAGAAATTTTTCACTTTCTGGTAATGTACTGTTAACAGTGGAGAGAACTAGAGTATTTAATTTGTTTTCCAAGTATTTAGTATTGCCAAGATTTTTTGGCATTTGTATCATAACCTCTGTGGGCATGTGTGCTTTGACATTTAACAGTTTTCCAAGTTCCCTGTGCAAAGATAGGTTTTAATGTTTGTGCATGCATACAGTTAATCTTGTTCCATGTACGTGTCCAAGAAGAGACCCCTAGATCTAAAGAAAAAAAGTATATATATTCTTATGATTATTTATTTTTGCTATAAGGATATTATTCTAATAATTAATGATGAGTTGATAATTGTAAATTCTGGAGTTGATGATGATCTCTGGTTTGTGATAATAATCTGACAACATGTGTGTGCAGATGGGTGCCTGAATGATGCTATTTACTTTATAAGCCAGTAATGCTGTTCTCTTTACAGATGCTTTGGACAGAAATCAGATCAATTATATTGAGCTCTTGGGTTCAACTCAGAACAAGGTAGAGTTTGTGCCTCAAAAAAAGAATGCTTATCTATGTCACACAGATACAGTCAACAAGAAATTAACATAGGTATATTTTTGGTATTGCAAGGTGGAAAATCAGAGAAAGAATAAAGAAATTTGAATAATAAACACTGAGAAATACTTTCTTTGCTTTCAGGTAAGCCAGTATTTCTCTCTGTATATGCAGCACTGATATATTTTTTTCACAGATACATAGAAGAGCCAAAAAGATATATAGATAAGAAGTGAAAAGGTGATGCTGAATTTTGTGCCTGGGAGTGTACTTGTTGCACTGGACATTGCAAACCAGGGACTCTTCCTTTCACCTCCCTTCTTTTCCCTGTATGATTTTATCCAGATGCACACACATGAAATCACAGACTCAGAAGCCTTGTCACAACATCATTGTATTAACAGGGATACCATGGATTCCTCTGAAGAAACTCTTAACCACGGCATTTCTCTGGAGCTGCTTATCTACATAAGTATTTCAGAAGTAGCTGTGCTTTGGTATTAACAGACATTGACAGAAATACACTTTTTTAAAATGTGAATCATGATTAGCTCTTAGCCTCAGATAGAGTTCCAGGTTGGACTTTTTAATTTTCTGGCATTACATAAATTTTAGTTTTATTAGCTGTATTTTTTTAATTTGGCAAAGGCTTTTTTGGTTCTCCCTCTCTCCATCCCACACACCTCTCTGGCTTTTGTTTGTCAGTTTATTACCAAAGTAAGTCTCAGTGGTCAAGGGAGATTTTATGGTTGGAGGCAGAAGTCTGTTGTGTTTCAGAATAGCTGGAAACCCAGGCTAGAAGTTAGACATAACGAGGAAAAAAAGCTAGCCAGTGGTTTACTGCTGCAGAGGCAAATGTATTTTATTTGGTCGTAAAGTTTTTTTTTCTTAGAAGTAAGCAAACAGCGGATGGACAAACACAGAAATGTATCATCTTACCAAAATAACATGCAAGTTAAATTTAAATTCAGAATTTTAGAGGAAGGAAGACAGCCCCACACCTGCCACCCAATATAATACTGTATAGCACTGTTCCCTTAAGACACTGACTTTCTATTCATCTTGCTTTGTTTCACTAATTTCTTTACTGCTTTTCTTTTCATTAATTGAAAACTTTCATGTGTAAATTATTGGTAAAGACAGAAAGTAATGCAGACAGTAGTGAAGTTGCTGTGTCAGCTGTTTTTGTCTAAGCTGTAGTAAAGGTAACAGTGTGTATTTCCACAAACTTGGTAACTAAATCCAGAACTTTCTTTTTTTCAACTACATGTTTCAGATGTTCTAATGAAAGATGTTTTCTCTTCCTACAAACTCTGTGTCTCCGCAGATGCAGAGAATATTAAATGTATAATTTCTGTCTTTGTTCATTTTCTTGCAGCAACACCAGATCCTGAGAAAACCATCGGTTCTAAGGTATAGTGAAATAACAACATTAATTGCATTTTTCAAATCTGAAACATCACTGATGCCATTATAACTTATTTATTAAATATAAAAACACATTAAATAAAAATAAATATTTTATAACACGTTAACAGTGGGATTTAGTTTTCTTTTTCTTTGATAAATAAAAGTTCCATTCAATGTGTTAAGCAAGCAGTGTACAAAGCTTAGTAGATCAGCAGCATTCAGAAAGAATGTTCATTTCAGTGAAAAAGAGAAAATTCTGAAGCCCAAACTCACATGTATTTTTCATTTTTTTAGGTAATACCAGGCACTTACTCAGATCCAACTGAATCTTTTTGTAAAGTGTCACTTTGTTCCCCTTGCCTAAATAACACCTGTAACTAAACAAACAATTTAATGATTGGACCTAAATGCAATTAAATCAAAACAAAATCATACAAATTTAAAGAGATAAATGATTGGCGTTCTACATACATGGTGGATGGTACTTGAAAAAAATAGGTAAGCGTCTGAAGGTTACTTATCTATCTGTCCTAATACATGAATGAACAAAGACATTGTCTTTTGGATCAAATTTGCTTGAACAACTATAGAGTAGTCATTAAGTAAGAAAAGCAGTGTTTAGCATTTTGATATCAATATTCAAAATTGTTAATTGCCATGGTCCAAACTCACAGTTTTGTGAGTTTTGCTGAAAGACTGTTTCATCAACACCTTCTAGTAATATGTCATAACCTTAGGTGCAAATTCAGCTAAGAATTCCACTGGACTAGAAATATTTGTCTCCATAGAAAATTATTTCAGAAGCTGAGCTCTAAACACATACATTTGTCTACATCAAACAAAATGAAAATCCTTGTTGAGACAATGCAAATACTACCTGGGGTTCTGGAGATGAAGAAATAATTAAACTGTCCTTTCAGGCATTTAACACAGTTATGGTGCAGTGTTACAGGAAGTTGCAAAGATAAAACCCAGATGATTACAAGTGAGTTAGGGACTTGCCTTTGTAATATGTGAGTTCACTTCTGTGATGGGCTATAAAGGTGGAGAGATCTGCCCACTAGTCAGTTCTTTGCATCCAACCCAACAATGAACAAATCATATTGTAGAATCAAACAGGTAGTCAGAAGTAGAAAACGTCTTAACGCAATTTGAGATATTTTTAAAAGGCTCAAAGATTTTCCTTTTATTTGAGGCTAGTGTGCAAACTTTGAATGTGAGTGTTTTTTGTAGTATTTGGTTCAAACATTTTTCATCTTAAATGAGAATAATTTTGCATCGGTCCTTAGAATCAGTTCTCTGAAAAGAATTTAAATGTTAGTCTGAAATTTGTGGATCATAAAAATCAGTAAATACTGGTGCAGTCATACAAGTGATGAAGTTAATTTACTTTCCCAGCTAACTTTCAAAAAAGCATGATGTATAATTTCTTTCAGCCAAGTGATTGGGGAACTCCCACATACTGCAATAGCTAATAAATTGACTATTTGCAAAACTACTTCTTGAGATCCTTTATGTTATTGTCATGGAAAGTAACAAAGAGTAAGAATTAGAAGTCTGATCCATATGCTCATACAAATAAATTTCAGTGAACTTTTTAATCTCATAATGGCCAGACTTGTTTATAACCTAATTTCTGTGTTCAAGATCATCAGCAGCACTCATGGTCAAAGCACTTTTGTCTGTTTATTAGCATGTTCTTCGTTAAATGAGACTTTGTTTTTCCAGAAAAAAAAATGTGTTAGCCTATCTTTCCACACAGACTGAGCTTTATCTGGGGTTCTGTGCTTTCATTATTTTGATAGCTGCAGAATACCCCTGTGCTGGTTATCTCAAGTGTTGCTGTTACACCCATCCTCATAAAGTTTTTGCTATACTCTTCATAGATGACCCTAAAGGGGTATTGTATATATATAAAAAAGAAAAGGTAAATTTCTCTAGTATGTCATATATATTGGTACTTATGCTTAAGTTTCTTGATGGAGTTCCAAATTTTTCTAATTAAGTTACCTTTTGTTTTAATCATTCTGACTTCAAAAAAATAGTCCAGTGAACCCCCATTTCTTTGGCCTCATAAAAACAAATCTCTTCTACGTAAGGGTGAGGATGGGTGAGGTGAGAGTGAGCTGGGCAGGGATCTTTCTGGATCTCAGTAAGAAAGGCCCAACAACAAAAAAGTGAGTAACATCTGATACCCCTTCAGTTCCTGGGTACCCTGTGTTCATGCAGCATTGGATGGAGCCCTGATGGATTTTCCCACGGCACACTATGCAGAGCAGATCCTGTCTGTGGGGAGAAACTCTCCCTTTTGGTCATTTAAGGCGATGTACAAGAAAACAACTCTGCTTCTAAAGGATGTTCCCATGAGAACTCCTTGTCTTACTGTTAGATAAGGGCAAGGCGATGCAGAAGGTGTCATCATGGTGCCGAACAGGAGCTGCCTGCAGGCTCCTCCAGCACCCTGTATGGGCTGGGTCTGTCCCATGGTGGAGGAAGGTTTGTGGAATGGCACAGTCTGAAGACCACACTGAGCGAGTGATGCCTGCCTGGGTTGGTTTTGGTGTACGATGGTGTCTCAGTCAGGATCAATACATTCCATCCCTTCATCCATATACACTTTACCTTTCACAAGTATGTATTATAATTTAAATATTATATTAATATCATATGGACTTCTCAAGTACAAGTTCATATAGAGCAGACACATCCTGTTCAAGATCACTGACTCCTCAAGTTTCCTGTCTTCTGCAAGTCTCCCAATAGAGCATAATCCTGCACTCTTTCCAAAGCAATTGTTTTGCTCATTTAGGCATTTGTAATAGTTGCTGAAAAAATAAACCAGCTAAACCAAAATAGTGGGATTTTTTCTCTCACTTTGTGGTCTCATTAGAGAGATAGCTGTCCAAGATTCATCAAGACCTCAGATAATTTACAATTTTTCTGTCGTGTATCACGTAAACTACAATTTATTGTCATTTTAGTTCTGTTTTCCTGCTGCTAAAGTACCCAGTTAATCTTTTTATTTCACCTTTAGGATTGCTATCACTCTCTCTCTTCCTTTTATGAATGGAAAAAACCAGCTCCACAGTCTCCAGAAAAGTTTTATCAAGTCCTTCCTTGAGGCTTACATGTGGTATAATACTTAAACAGATGACCATGATGAGAAAAACAAGTTTTAGCAGTGAGCTGAGAGTACTGTTTGTTACTAGAATTCTGTGTTATAAACTGTACACCCTAGTTACTACCATTTGCTTAGGCTCTGTTACATTCTGGTTTTGTCTCAGTTGCCCCGTTTGGCTGCTTTGCTCGTGCTGCATCTTTCATCCATTGGTAGCTGCTCTGTGCTGTAACACATATGGATAGACAGCAATCAACAGCTTGAGGAGTTCATTGTCTTTCTTCTGTAATTCTGTTTAGAAAACTAGGATTCCAGTCCTAATTGTTAGTAGTTTTAAGGGAAATCTGCATTCTCATACAAGTATATCAACAATACAAGTTCTCTCAGTGGGTATTTTTCCTTCATTCTGCCAGGCCACAGCCCTCCCTGTATTCAGGAGTAGAATCGAATTCAGATAAAACTTCAGCCATGCTGCAAATAAGCACAGATTAATCCATTTAGCAGTTACATGCATCACTATTAGTGAAGTATCACCATCAGTTAGCAGCTCCCTTATTACTAAGCAGATACAACTTGTTTGATTCAGGACATTGTTTCCTTGGTCAGCATTTAGGATCCATTTTTCTCCTGGCTGTCCATTTCTGGATTTCCTTTTAGCACCTACCACTGTCAACCTCTTAAAAGCTCTCTCCTTTCACGAAGTATATTCAGTCAATAACACGTTCTGTGTAATACTCTCCACAATGACCAGTTTTTTTAAAAAAACATTTCTAGAGACTTAAGTTTGTTACTCAAGAATTACCATAAAGATCATAGAGATGAGTTTAGTTTTACACACAGACTTGTGGCCACATGCCACCAGAAGAATTTTTATGAACTTTGAGTAGTCATTGTGGTACTTAGATGTAAAATTCAGCAAAATTACAGAGGGATTTGAGTGTGTTGAATTAGCTTTTGATTAAAGCCTCACAGAGACTCATAGAGTGTTGGGAAAAGGCCTGGGAACAATGATCAGGACTCAATATGAGTTCAAATCATGTTCTAACTTTATTGGACCCGTGATTCACTTATATACCCCTTGCAAACTACTTGATTGGTTACAAGCATTG
>WUAM01000431.1:1015988-1040563 GCA_024336885.1 Actenoides hombroni
CAGCTGAAGCTTTCTAGTCTTTAACAGTACGAAATAATGTTCACAGTGAACAATGTTTGATATCCTGTGTGGGATGATTAATGCTGTCCTGAGTAATAAATAAAAATATATAAATAAATGAGTCTTCTAAATATGTGGACAAATATTCCTGTTGAGACCAATGAATTAATAGCTGTGCCATAGCAGCATCTAGAGATTCTGCTTGGGAGTTAATACTGTTTTCCTACATAGATACTATTGGGTGACAAAAACCTGGGCCTGAAAAGCATTTTTCTAAATTTACTGGGATAATAAATATATAAAGGTACAAAATAGCAAAAATATTTCGAAAAACAGCACATTTTATTCTGTATATTGAGAATGTAGACTTTTGATCTCACAAATAGTCTTCTGTGGAATAGTCATTTTGTATCCCGTGATGTTGGGTGATGGACTGTCCAAGGCTTTCAGGATTTTGCAGATCCTGACACTAAACAATTAAATTTTAAGAGGAAACCAAGAACATTATAGCAGTTAGTCCTTGAACATTAGGCTTTTTGTGTTTTGGGTATACCTGTTTGTGTGGAAGAATAAAATTGCAGGCTTGTTACTTGTTTGGTTTGATTTTTTTCCAGCCTGTTATTCATTCAGCTGTACTTACACAGGTAGAGGGCATCCTAAGACACTGGTGTTTCAGCTGCCATATCAAAGACATGTCAGTGCTATACAGTATGCATGAACAAATTCATGTTTGGGATGTGCATGCTGAATTGAGACTGTGTTGTGAAATCAATTATACAGTGGACAAAGCCTATATATATATTTATTCCCCCCCCCCCCTTCCTTTAGAGAGACATCACATAAAAAAATGATTGAATCAGTGAAAATAAGAAGACAATGCATGCTGGATTTCTACTCGTATTATGAACATCTTTGTGCTCTTCAAGGCTCTGTCCCGCTGAAAGCTGTGAAGACTGGCCTGACTCAAGGTGCTCTTGATCTAACTGTTGATTGCATCAAAGCTGCTGATTGGGCACCACTCCTGAATGCTATCAGGCACAATAAGACTCTGACTTCCATTGGAATAAGAAGTTTTCATCAACAGGGTCTTGGAGAATCAGGTGTGTAGTGATGCCTATAAAAGATAAATGTGTTGATGTATGCATGTTAGAATTTGTTGCGTAAAACTTTTCTGTGTGATTGAATACATGGGTGGAGGAATTATTGCTATTTAAGAAAAGCAGCTGAAAAGCAAGGTGTGATTATGATTGCTTTTAAGTAAATAAGGGCTGCATTTTACTGATGTGTATTTTTTGTTGTTTACTAGGTGTTGAAAGATATAAAACTTACTTTAGAAGGAGAATTCCAGCAATTCGATCAAAAGACTTGACTGGCCAACTATGCAAAGCTGTCAAAGGCTGTCTCAGTATATCAGATACACTAAAAAATTTAGAACTGCAGGGTTTGCTTCTGAGGGAGAGAGATCTAATACTTTTAACAAAGGTGAGAATATATTAGTATACAAATAAATGGAAAATATGCTCAGAACATAAGAGAGGTAGGAACTAAAATTTATAAATACGTGTCACAGAGGAGGATGTTGCTCTTCTAAGGGACCCTTGTGTTATCCATTGTATGAATGATTCTGCTGAGACATTTAGTATCACCTAATCTTGTTAAACAGTTCAAAAATCACATAACCTTCTCTTGCCCTGATTCATCAAGGCTTATTAGAAAGTTCTTGGCAATGTCTCTGCCACGTGTTTGGAATGTATAACTTATGCTTGTGACTGAAACTGCTGTGCACGTACATGGCAGAAAGAAAGTTGTGGGACACCAAGGAGATAAAACCATGTCTTCAAGGTGTGTTAGTGGACCATTGTCCAATTTGCTTATGAGTGACTTCTACGAAAAGAGGTTGCTGCTTGTTGCACATAGTCTGTGGCTCCTTCCGTGCTGAAGAAATGAAAGATTAAACTGAGCTTTAAGGTTCACTTGTTTTGTCCTTCCTCTGAACCCCCTAGTTTTTTGTAGGGAGCACAGAGTTTTGAGCAGTTTGGGTAACTCGATCTTTTCTGTTTGTATTTTTGCTTTTCAAGCTAGTTAACAAACATTTTTATTCTGAAGGGGTTGGCCACAGCTTCATCCCTGGAGAGTGTCTCTTTAGCCCACTGTCCAATTGGAGATGGAGGATTAGAAAGTAAGTTCAGAATGAAAATTGTGTAAATATACTTCTCTCTTTTTTTTTTTTAACCCCTTTAAAAGTTTTCAGTATTTCCACTCCTGTTTTAAATTTGTCTGTAGTGATTAAAATAATTTTCACATTCTTCTACATGACTTAACAACATTTAAAGACTTGCATTTCTTCACTTGATGCTAGCCATACTACTTTATAATGTTTAAAACAACAGTCATAATATTTGTTTGAGGTTAACTCTTTCTTGATTTGTTCATGTTTACATAAGAAAGCTGCAATGAAATATGTTTTAGATTGTTCAAATAGTCTTTGCTGAACATTTGTGCTAGAAATGTATAAGCTTAGAACACTTCAAATATATTATACATTTTATTTCAACACTACTTCTTGTAAAGGCTATTGCCTATTAAAACTGGTTCAGTTTCTTAATATGGCTGTAAAGAAGTGTGTTCTGATAACCTGGCTGTGGTGTGTGTGGATAATGTGCATGCTCTTGCTTTCTTCAGCAATCTGTCAGAGTGTAAAGAATTCAGCAGCTATCAGATGTGTAAACTTCACAGGATGTAGCCTCACATGGCGAGGGGCAGAACATATAACAAATGTATTAAAGGTAATTCAATCTTCTCTCACAGAAACAAATGTTCATGAGAACTTAAATACACTTGACTTTTACTTTCAAGCTCTAAATCCTTCAAAGCACTTTATAAGCAGCGTATGTGAATACTGAAGTTAAGTATATGAATAGTCCTTCTGAAATTTGTGACTTTGTATGCTGAAAGTGGCTTAGTTTACTGGTGTGGGATTTAAATACAGTATTGCTTAGTAAATATCGGACAAACAATTAACAGTTCAGACTGATGTATTTTCTTTAAATGAGGATTAGGGCTTTAAATGTCTGACACCTGGTTTGGGGAGCACTTCTTTTATTGTCACGAGTTTTGTAAAATGTCTTAACTATTCATAAGCATTGGGTAAGTATAATTGTGTTTGTAGTTTAGAAGCTACTAATTAACTGATGAGTAAGCTTCTGAGAAGTATAATATTTTAATTAATGTCAACAAGGGCTGGCATGAAAGCACATAATTTCCTAGTGTGTATTTCCTATCCAAGATGTGTTGAAAGTGTCTGCCAAAAGAAGGTAATAATTTTGTAGCCATATTTAATAATTTGCATTGCAAATTGGATTATTGGAACAAACATGACCTAACTGTAATGTTTAAAAGTTACTTGTATTTCTTGAACTCAGAAATGATGTTTCTTATCTCAGCACTCCAGCCATTAAACATCAATTGCAAACAAAGATGACTTGTGATCTTGTCATCAGTAATGAGTTTGCCTTTGCACTTGGTAACAGCTTCTTTGTTTGCAAAGCACCAGGCAATGAAAAGACACGGTGAGGCCTGGGCTGAAAGCCTGCGCTATAGGAGGCCTGACCTTGACTATATGACTGGTTTGAGGCGGATTACTTTCAACTGCAACATGCTTGTTGGAGATAGAGGAGCAAGTGCCTTTGCAGACTGTCTAGGAGAGGACCTTTGGCTAAAAGGTATTGTGAAATGCTGACTCTTAAGATATAGTTGTGTCAGACAGAAAACTTAAAATTTGTCAGTTATAGCAAATGTAGCCAGAAGAGTAACTCACTATTTACCTAGGAAAGAGTAATCTTATTTTCAAAGGAAATTTCTCTTTCTCTTTTGAATTGTCCAAGTGTCCAAATACTGTTATGTCTTCTAGTATTGTCCTCTAGTACTTTAAATAAATAATTTGTTCTATGGTATATATGTACAAAATGACTAATAGTGGTGATATAGGTCATAGTGTTCTGTACATGGAATCAACTACCTCCATGTTGAATTGGTTTTATAGTTTCAGCCAGGTACAGATAACATGCACACTGATGGAAGAGGATCAGATTAGAGAATATCTAAGCAAGCTAGATATACTGAAATCCATAAGCTTTGATGGGAGTCATACACAAGTGCTGGAGTAGCTTGCTGATGTCATTTTGAGACCACTTTCAGTAACTGTTGAAGGATCATGGTGATGGGGAGGGGTCCCTAAGGACCAGAGGATAGCAAATGTCACTCTGATCTTCAACAACACTGGGAAGAAGGACCCAGGGAACTACAGGCCAGTTACCCTTACTTGGATCCTTGAGAAGGAGTATGTTGCCCACCAGAGGGACCTCAACAGGCTGGAGAAATGGGCTCATGGGAATGTCATGAAGTTTAACAAACGGCTGTGCAAAGTCCTGCACCTGAGGAGAAATAGTCCCATGCAGTAGAACATGTGACTGGGTGCCTGGAAAGCAGCTTTGCAGAAAGGGTTGTTGTGGACCACAAGCTGACCACGGGCCAGCAAAATGCCTTTGCGGCAAGGAAGGCTAATGGTATTGTGGGTTGCATTAGGCAGAGACTTGTGAGCAGGTTGAGGGAAGTGATTCTTCCTCTCTACTCAGTGCTGTTGAGGCCAGATCCTGTCTTTTCTGTACAGGAGAGTGCTGGAGCTACCAAAGAGAGTCCAGCAAAGGGCCACCAAGATGATGAAGGGGCTAGAGCAACTCTCATGTCAGGAAAGGTTGAGGAAGCTGGGACTGTCTAGCCTGGAGAATAGAAGGCTCAGGGTGGGTCTTATCAAGGCATACAAATATCTGAAGAGAGGTTGTAAAAGAGATGGAGCCAGGCTCTTTCCAGTGGTGCCTGGTGACAGGGCGAGAGAAAGTGGGCACAGACTGAAAGAGTGGAGGTTCCTCCTTGAACATCAGGAAACACTTTCTTACTGTGAGGTAACTGAACACGGGCACAGGTTTCCCACAGTGGTTGTAGAGTCTTCATCCTTGGAGCTGTCTGAACATGGCATGGGGAAACTGGCTTTAAGTGAGCCTGCTTGAGTAGGGCAGCTAAGTAAGATGACCTCCAGAGGTCCATTCCAGCATCAACCATTGTGTGATATTGCCTATGCACAACATGAAATAAATGCCAAAGCCATGATAGTGCTATTTCGTGGCAACCAAGTACCTTACTGACATGCAAGCAATGATCTTGCAGAAGCACTGACTCAGACTTTTTAGATCTAAGCTGTGCGTTTGTACACATGATGTTACCCTGGGCAGTTGAATTGATTGGTGCCTGGGAATATTATATCTGCTGGGAATTGTCAAGGGCAGTGACTTAACTGTGATTTTTTTATATTCCTTCCTTTGTGGTTGTTTAGCAGTTATTTCTTAATGTTGATCTGCAATACCAATTTAAATTTCTAGTGTTCTTGTCTGAAAGTAATATTCTTGTCTTTACACATGGCTGTTAGCATCGTGCCCTCTTTTCTCATGATTCATGGTCTGTGAAATGGAGGTTTTCAGTAGGTGTGGCTTAATTGTATTAGATACTGACTGCAGGTTATGCCACTGAATATGGCTTTTTTTTTTTTTTTTTTTTTGACTGCCTTAAACATTTTAGCACTTGATTTGCAGCAGTGTGGAATATCCAATGAAGGAGCAAGGTTGTTATTAGATGCTCTTCAAACTAATACAACATTAGTGGTACTTGACATAAGAAAAAATCCATTAATAGGTATGTATCTATATCTGCCTTTGTCCTCTTTGTGGTTTTTTGTTTATCTTTCCCCCCAAAGCTACTAAAAAAAAAAAATTAAACATCTTTTAAGAGGAAAAAAATGCAACAGTATTTTGCTAAAACACTTTTAAAATGGGGGTAGGGAGCAGGATAAGTAATGTGTACTGTTGTACACCAAATGTAATGTTACTGCTGTAACCCAAATGATCTGTTTGCATAAATACTTGTCTCATACAGGAAATTCTTAATATGATATCTTCATTCATTCTAGACCATGTTATGATGAAAAACATTATTGAAAGAGTTCTTATGAATGGAAATAGTGCTAATTCAGAGGTATGTACTAAGTGTTTTGGGGTGAGTTTGAGGTTTTCTTCGTAGCTGTCATTGCTTTTTTAAAATTATTTTTAAAGGATAGTTTTGTTCATAATGAATCTAAGTCAGCTATTCGAGTTGTAAGCCTCACTCTTAAACTCTTTAAAAACTAAGCAAAAAAACCCTATAAAAGGAAATACTGAAAACCCTAGTAGCAACATGATACTGTATTGTGTATTTTGTATGATTTATGTAATTTTAGATGTAACATGTAGTAAAGCCAGAATACTAATTTAATGGAAGGAAATATGTGTGTATACTTGGGCATTACCATAGAATGTTAATATTGCTGTTGGACTGCTGGAAGGTGTTCTACTACATGTGCCTGTCTTTTTACCATCATAATGACTTTTCATTAAAAAGTAAAAGGAATCGCATTTTGAAATTTAAAACTTAATTTATTTTAAAACTTTTTTTTTCATTAATTAATTTTTTTCTAAGTTACTCAAGACTATCCAGTGATAACCATGTATGAAAACAGAATTTAGTTAAAGTGCAGTATCCCTTATTCTCTGTACCTAGTATTCCATAGATGGTTTACAGTAACATGCATTAACCGAGTATCTGGACCATTTGTGATTACGTACACTGTGAATCTTTTGTTTACAATACAGAAATTGGATTCACTTCCCAAAGGAGACAGCAAACAAATGAGTGTACTCTTGTTTTTACAGAGCTTCAACAATCCCTGTTCTTGTTCTGGAATTTAGTGCTTTTTGGGTTTTCAAAAAGCTTAAAAGTCATTGCTGTGGATCTGTAGGGAGTATCTAAGAAACTGAGAAGTTCGTTTGTAGAATCCTTGAGGATTAATACCATTCCCCACTTCAATCTCTTAAAGACTTTTTTTGAGAAACTGAGGTTGGTTGTGAAGGAATAATCTTTCTGCTTGGCAGATGCAGTCAACAGCTGCAAAATGTTGCAGAGATCACATGAAAATGGCATCTGCCTGGAGAGGCTGAATATGATTGGAAAGTTGAACTGGGAAAAGAAGCAGCTCTCTGGGGAATCTCCCATATACTAAGAGATCACTCAACTCAAGACATTTGTTCCATATTCATCCAGATAGTGCAGTACTTTGAGTATTATTGGTGGTGCTAGTAATTCTTCATACCTCATTAACAAGATGAATGAAGAGGACTGACCACCAGTTTGCTAAGTAACTTGGCTTCTTCCACAAATAAAAACAGCCTAGATCCTTTATTTCCTAAGCTCTGTGTAGTGTAGGCTGTTGTAAATAACATTTGTCATTTATCATGGGAACGGTGCAGACAGTCAAAAAGGTATAATCCACCTATTTAGCAAGATAAACACAAACTTTTGATGTTAAGGATGGTATTTTTTAGAAACAGAAACATTTACTACACTAATCTAGGATTTACAGTTGGTTTTGAGCTCAGTTGCAGAACCCTGGATATTATGAAGAAAAAAAGCAGTTAAGTCTCTTTGAGGTAGCTCTATATTGAAATTACTTGCTTTATACTGAAAGTAGAGCAATGTGAGGGTTTATTTTGGTTTGTTTCTGTTTGTTTGTTTGTTGTGGGATTTTTTTGTGTTTTTGGTTTTTTTGGGGGGGTGCTGTGGTTTTTTTTCAGGAGTTGAGTCTAAGGGAATAGATTGTCAGAGGTGTTAATGAAGACAGAGAGCTGGTCCCTAAGCTCTGTGGCCAAAGGAAGTGCAAGGACTGTTTCCTCATTCTGACAATAGTCAAAATTCAGCTCCACAATTTAAAAAAAAAAAAAGGTGTACAAGTCTTTTGAGAGTCCTAATGAGAGTATAAATTCTGGATGTAAGTAACACTCTGGTTCTTTCTATTTTTAACAGATTTTTAGCATAATACAAAAACTTCAGTTATTTTTCAGATTGCTATTTTATTTTATTTTATTTTTTATGGAGGACCCATTATAGACTACATTTACAAATTTAAAGAAGCAGTGTTTGTTTCTTGTAGCTTAAGCTTGTCAAACAGAATGCAGTAACTTAACATCTACATTGCTTTGTTTTTTCTTCTATGTACTGCCTCCAAACCTGTGAGGTTTTAAGAAGTGCTGGTCTATTTTTTTTTTACAGTAAAGAAAACATGGGTATCTGTCTTTGAAATTATTTAATAGGGATATTTTTTTTTTCTCTTTTACCTGTTGTAGTTGCTAGAGATCTGGGTTTCATAGTGATAGAAGGAGTCAGCTGGACTACGTTTAGGCTTTGTGCAGAGAATTCTTGAACACAAGGTGTAAGATGTAATTTTCTGTGTGAAACTAATCTGTTGCTCGCTCTTGTAGCAAATGGCCTAACTCATACCGTATCTCACCCACAGATAACTAAAGTGTTGCATGGATGAGCATCCCTAGTGCTGTCTCCAGTTTCATCTACTTCTAGTTTCAGCTTTTTATCCTGCCAAAGGCTAGCTGTCATAATTCTCATAAGTAAAACTCAGTAAAGTGTCAGTATAAGTATTTGTTTATATCTGAGAAGTGGCAGCGCTGCACTCTGTACCATCTCATCGTGACACCTATTGTGTCAGCTCCATGGTTTTGCTAATGCAGAAAACACATTAAGGTGCTGCTGTGGTGCTTTACAAACAGAAGTTTGGTGGACTGTTGAATGGCTTTATAGTAATAAGCCATCATAACTGCAGAAGATCATGTCTTGGCCACCACAAATAGGCTGTAATGTACTGTCACCACATGCTTACTGGGTACCAGTCACAGCAGCCCTTCCATCCTGTTCTGTATAAAACCAGTTTGTTTCTCTTGCTTTTCAGTACTGTATGGGCACTTGCCTTTTGGGTTGGGTTTTCAGGTTTGCAAGAAGAGATGCCTACTGCTGCTAGTTGATGCCTTTAAATTTGATGAGCAGCTAAAACAGAGGAATGTTGTATTATTCTAGCAGCACTGTATACCTAGTATAGCGGATTGTAATTGTAGATATGATTGGGTGTAATAGGTGGTGAAAGCTTTTGTAGATTCTGAGACTGAGTAACTTAAAGGAAAAATTCACTGGAGGTTGATAAAACAAATTACTTTGATAGTCTCAGCTCAAGGACTTACTCCTTTTTCAACTCTATCTTAGTATGTTTGGTGTTTTTATACGAAGATGTTGTACAACAGCAGTGGGCACCTATAAAGAGAGACTGCTGGGCTAGATGAAATTTAGGTTTAACCTAGTATAGCTGCTCTTTATGTGTGTAGTAAAATTGTAGTAAAGTAAAATTAAGATACTGTTGCTTTTAGAAGCTTACAATTTAATATTACTCTTTCTGTCTATTTTTTATTATAAAATGAAGAATTCAATTGTCTCAGGAACCAGATCCAGCTGTAGATGCAGCAAAACTTATACAAGGTTTATTTGAATCCAGAGTTTGTTGGGGTTTTTTGTTGTTTTTTTTTAAAGTTTTTCTTGCCAATAATAAACTTGGACTAAGCTTGGTTAGTTAGTGCCCAATAATGTCATCTTAATGTTCCCCGTGCATTAAGCAGAAATAACTTTGTCTTACTGTTCCTAGTACTCTGATGTGGGGTTTAGGGCTTTCTAAAATAAGCTTTGTGTTAATATCAACTGCATTTCCTTCAACAGTGGCTTCAGTGCTAGACTTGGTACTAACTTGGTTGATGCACACTGAAAAATATGTGACAGCGTAACTTAAGAATATCTACCTGGATTAATAAAACTTTTATTGGGGGAAAGGGAACTTTTCTTAAGAACAGAGCTGTTGCAGTAAAGAAATGAGATTTGAAGTACAGCAATTGCCTTTGATTATTACTGTGTCTTAGTTTGGAGGCTTTTACTGTAGAAGGATGAATTTTCATTACAGGCAGTGAAAATTAAACTTTGCATTTTTTTTAAATACTAACTTTATTGGTAATACAAAATCATGTAAAGAAAGCTCTTATTATTCTGGAGAACTTTGGCTGGAGCCAGTCATTCCTAGCAAGCCAGCTTTCTGAGAATGAAATGCAAAAGCCAGAGTTTACTTTTTATAGGGTTGATGCAATTTTTTTGTTTGTTTCCTTTTGTTTTGTTTTGGTTTTTTACTATAAAAGGAGCTCTGTTTTGCACAGGAGAAAGGAAAATACTCGATGGGATGTTATAGTGGTGTTGTGGGAACACTTTCTGATAATATAGCACTGAGACTTGCCTCAAATCCGTGTTTGAATTGGATCTTTGTGGGATTTTTGTATTATTAAGTTTTCCTGCAATTAGCAGTGTTCTCCATGTATCTGACAAAAACTCCTCTAATCTTAAACGAGCACCTTTTTAAATATCAGTTACTAAACCAGTCTTTAAAAACAATTTTCCAGTATAACTGGCTGACATCTCCGTCTTCCAAGGATGCTTTGAAAACTAGACCAAAGAAAAGAACTATTGTCCTAGGAAGTGGTCGTAAAGGAAAAGCTACTATTCGTATTGGTAATATGGTCTTTATTTTCTCTGACTACAGTAAATTTTTTCTACACTATAATATTTCAATGTTTAAGATCTTTAATTATAAAACATACAATGTGTCTAAATGCTAGTGTTCTGCAGAATGCTTGTCTTAAAAAAAAAGTTCCATTTATTCTTAATTAAGTAATGTGTCTTCTACCATCAGTGGTTCTGTAGGAAACTTGCTCTTGTTTTTAGTGCTACTAGATATGTGGCTGGAATAGTAGTAGGATATGCTGACTTAAATATGTGGAAGTGTTGCATACATTTATTCTGAGCGCATCCTTTCCACAAGCTTTTACTTCTAGTTCTTTGGGTGATGTAACCTTTCTGTAGCAGTTTGTTCTCTACCAGAACAAACAAGCATGCATGTTTTACTGATGTACAAAATGTTCTAAGATTTTTTTTTTTTTAACTTAATGTGCACTTATTATGATTAATATGCTTAAAATAACATAGTTACAGTGAATATTTATAATTAAGTACTGATAGCTACAATACATTAAATTATTTTTCAGTGTTACCAAAAATTTAACTGTAATACATTTGGCTGTCTTTCATCTTTGCTCTAGTTATCTGGAAGCAGAGATCTGGTAAGCATAAATCAAATTGAAAGCTATACAAAAAAACCTGTGGTGATCAGGGTGATGGAAGAAAAAACCACCTGACTTGAATATAGTTATTGTGGGGTTTTTTGTTTTGTTTCACTGGTTTGTATGGAATTTTTTTGTTTGTTTGGTTAGTTAGTTAGTTTGTTTGTTTTATTGTGGGTATTTGTTTTTGGTTTTGTTGTTTGTGGTTTGGTTTTTTTTAAAGAGAGGGAATCAGGACATGAAAACTACTCTATCCTGTTTACTTGTTGAGAATAAATGGAAATTTGGAATACCGTTACCACAGTTATGCATTTATAAACCATTACAAAATTAGTTGTTTTATTAGTTGTCACAAGTTTATCCGTTTGAAATACTAGGTGAACAGATTTCTGGGCTTATTAGTTTCTGACTTAAGACAGAACCGGGGGTAGAATCATCCTCCACACTAGATATTCTTTCTGAATCTGCTTTGAGTGATGTAAACTACAACAAAAGACTGGACTAGTGAACATGACTTTTCATTATTATTCCTCCTAAGTGAAGTTATTGCTGGTGTTCTGTAGATGTGATCAACATTAGTAACAGCTTCAGATTCAGGTATTTTGCAAGTATCAAACCCAATGTTCTTCACCGCAAAGCCACTAGCGGGCAGTTTGAAGCACATAGGGTAGCCCTCTGGTCTGCGTGGACTGGCTAAGCTCCGACGTAGGACGATGAAGTCAGGATGAATAAACCTCTTTAGTTACAAAACTTTGCTTCCTTTTTCGAATGAAAACCTGTCTTTCATTAAACTAACACAGCAATTGAGTGTATCAGCTTAAAATTGTAAGCAGATAAGCCATTCACCCCTCTTTTTGAGAAGCAAAACAAAAGTTTTTGAACACTTCAGCAAAACTAGACTGAAAGGTAGATTTCCTACAGTTCCTTTTATTACATAGGTGATTTTACTCATGAACAGTAAGCTGTGAATTTATATGTAATTAACGAGGTATAATGATTTCTCTTTTCTCTTATTCTTGCTGTTCAATACAGGATTGTCGTCTAAAAAGTCTGTAAGTCCTGGGAAAAAAAATACATCTGTGAAAGAGAGCTACTCACCAAAACCACTACCACTGGGCACAAAAGGCTTCCTTCCCTGGAGGACTGCAGAACGTGCAAAGAGATGCAGGTGAGGTTTTCATAGTACGAGGGAAAATATTAAGGCATAAAACCTGCATGATAAAGTTAGTAGAGAAGTGTGAGTTACGGGTTTGTTTTTGTTTGGTTTTTTTTAATGCATAATTGAAAGTTACACAGTGAATTTCCTATTGCATCCATACTTTTTTCTGTTTAGATAAATTTTGAGGGTACTACAGAAATTCTATTCTAGTAAGTTTTTAAAATACACACAAAGATATGAATTGATGGCCATAGGAATATTCAGATGTAGCCAAAAACCCTCCACAACCAACCCCTCCTTGTTTGCTTATTCTCTTTTTTTTACTAATGATTTATCTGACTTAGCATAGCTGAAGATGCAGTTTAGTTTTTTAAACTTATAGTATAGTTGATTTGGCATCCAGTTCGAGATGCCTACGTAATTTTCCACCACGTTCATCTGCTCCGTGTTCCCCGTGCAAACGTAATTATTGTGATCATCTAAGTCCTGTGATGTAAAATAAAAAAAAATAAAGTAATTTTTACACATAGCATTATTACCATGCTTCCTTTTGAAACAGGTTGTTTTTGGGTTTTTTTAATGTATTCCCTAGACCTTGGCACCTCAAAATGGAAACTATATAAATATTTAAACAAAAATTTACTTAGTACTATATCACAACTGTTTTTATTAAACTTGTTTTTCAAAATGCTGAACACCAAATTCTTCTGTTGACTTTAGTTCACAACAATTAATTAAGCAAGATAACTATTGAAGGAATTAATGTTAGTATCCAGTTATGTTGCTCTAATTCATTATTAAGTAGCACTGATAATAAAACAAAATGAGGATGTAATGAGTGAGTGTTAAAGGGATACAGTGTAGTGTCTGATGCTGTTTTCTCTCTTACTGCCTCATCTGTCCTAGAATCCTGTGTTTGGAAATGGAAGTAGCAATGGTGACATTATAAACTTACTTTTCTCAAAAGTGTTGGGTTTTTTTTTCCCTAACTTTAGAGGTGGGCCAGTGGATAGTACTGAAGAATTACCAGTGAAGATTCAGGTACTGTCTTTGTCATATGATTGTTTACTTAGTAGATGAATGCATGAAAAAAACCTGAAAGTGTTCTTGGCAGAATCTTATGATCTAAAAGTTAAGACTTTTAAAGTTTCTCTCTCAGAAGTGCAAAATAATAGTTTATGTTGGCATTTGTTTAGAATTTATTTGCTACTTTGTTTACTCCCGTTTCTGTGTTGCTATCTTTTTGGTAGCCTTATAAGCAAGATGGGTTGGAGTATGGGCACAATTGCTCCAGAGGCAATAAGGACAATTAACAGTGTTTTTCTCAGAAATGTTCTGCACACCCCTTCCTTCCTTTCCTCATTGTGCTTTTGGACTACATACTTCATGCCCAACTGGATACCGCTGCAGTAAACATATAGCAGCTAAAAAAAAACAAATTCCCCTCTTTCTTCCTTCTTTGCATCTCATTTCCATCTCCTCCCTTCATCCAACCCTCCAAAGAAAAGCTGGAAAAGTGTTATTAGTGTGTAGTAATGAATTAAATTGACTCACGGAAGAGTCTGGTGGTTGTTGAAGCCAGCACACATCCCCTGCTCTAGTGTAGGCTTCACATGGGCTGCAGTCCTTTGGGATGACCTGCTCTGGCACAGGCTGTCCATGGCCTGCAGCTCCTTTGGCACTGGCATTGTGGTCTTCCCTGGGCTGGTATGTGGGTAACAGCTCCACCATGGAGCACCTCCTCCTCTGAGCAGGTGTTCCATCTGCTTTTTCTCACTTTTTTTGTTCCCTTCCCTTCTCTTCTACCTGTTCGGTACTTTTTGCCTGTTCCTAAAAACACTTTCCCTGAGGTGCTACAGTCTCAGCTGCTGGGCCCAGCTGTGCCCAGTGGTAGGTTAGCTGGAGCTCGATGGAACCAGCTTTGTCTGGCACGGGGCAGCCCCAGCTTCTCTTTACAGGGGCTGTCCCTGCTACTAAATCCTTGCCACATATACCCAATATAATCGTACATTTGATTTTTTTTTTAATATTGTATTATGCAAATTTATTTTGAAATTGCATAGCTGGATAATGTATATGCATTGTAAGGAACTCCAGGGACACAATTGCATTTAAGTTTTTGATACTATGTAATCTTTTATTTTTATTGCAGTATAATGCTGTGAGGGTGTATGTTTTTCTTTTCTGATGTAATTAGACAGGTATTCCTGTGAAGGTGACAGTAGAAAGCACTTCTACATCTGAAGCCGAAGACACAGAATATTTACATGATGTTATCCATCATCCTGCTTTGGCAAAATCGTTAGATAAGATTAATGTAAGAAAGTACCAACAATTACAGGTAAGAAGCATGTTCTGTGCCTTATATTATATCAGTTAAACTATGTTTTATTCAGAAAATCATTGTTAAGCTAATACTCAGCAATCCTGCTCCATGTCTGATTAATTTTTCTGCATGATGTCACATAGGCTTCCATTTCTAAAGATGTGTGTCAAATATGGACTGGATTTCCAGTCTTTCAGAGTTCTAATGAATACATGCATGCTATAACTGTATTGTCAAATCAGGGCCATAATGAAGAATAACTTCACTTAATACACACATCTGCAATAGGTGTAATTTCTCTGTTCCAGTCTTGAATCACGGTTCACAAATCTCTTAATCAGTGTTACTGCCTGTAGTATTTCCTTCCAAGTATTTCCTTTATAAATGTAATGTTATTTCTAAGAGCTAAAATATTGTAATGATTGTTGTGTAAAAATAATTTAAAAAATAACTGAAAGTATGTTAAAGCTTCATTTTATAATTGAACTTGGTAACGAACTTTTTTTCATTTGCTTTTTATTATTCCATCTATTTCTTTGATAGTTCTAAAAACCTGGGAATAGTGAGACTGATTATTCCTGCAAATGTCTTGACAAGGAATGTGTTATAAAAGGAAGGGAAAGCAAAGGCTGTGTTTCAGTGGCTCAGTAACGCCGCTGAGGTAATCTAACACTATGATAAAGCAACACCCTCAGGCAGAATAGCTGGTTTCTTTCTCAAGTGTTAGGGTTTGAATTTTGTTTGGAGAACCTGCACTCCCTCCAAATGAATACTGCTAAAAATAAAACCTATAGTCAGTCTGGTTTTGCTGGCAGTTGTTATAGAACGAACTCATTGTATAAGTTTTAAGACCATATAGCTGCCTTTACATAAGCCAAGGACAGCTGAAACTTAACTTGTTGCAGATCTGTATGTGGTGGGAGAGCTAGGTGGCTTAGAGTTACTGTGGAAGGCAAAAGGACTGTACAAATACTGCGTAAGTAACTATGTGCCCTTTTCTTCAGCTAATGTATACAGGGGTTTTTTAGGCCTACCTTTTTTTTCTACACCATTTTTGTTCAGGAAGATTTTTCAAGGTTTTCACATGTTGCTGGGACTTTAAAGTTGTATAGTGCTTTCTACTTTGTAGGTGATTTCATATTACTGTTCATGTCCAATGCGTTGACACTGTGCTGTGCAGTAGCTTCAGTGCTGTCATCATAAGCATTGTGTCTGGAATCATGGAATTCTACATCACGTGCATATTGCACCAAAAACTTCTACACAGCAAGTACAGTGCTTTGAGGGGACACTTGTTGTTCTTATTCTTGGCATTCATAGAGAGAGAGGAATATTACTTTCAGGACACACTGCAGAGGCAGTGTTTTGAGGTTGGGGGAGGGGTTGTTATATTAGCCCTGTGTTGTCAGTGTTACCTGTAGTATTATATATAGAGCAACTGTAAGGAAGGGATAACATGATTCATTTGAACTTCCTGGGAGGTAAAACTATAAATTTTAGGAACTTACCCCAAAATGAGTTTTAAATTTCCTGTGCTTTTAAAGGTCCAGATTTTCCTGATCTTCTGAATTTGAAAACTGAAATACTTTTTAGGCCATGATTACATATCTTGACAGCATTGTTTAAGCTCTCTTTTAACTGTTCTTTGCCTTTTCCATTCTTTTTGTTACATTGATGTAAATCACAATTTCACATTATGGAAGAACTGAACTAATAGCTTGTAACCATTGAATTTTGAGGTCTATTTCCCCTCCCCCTGTCCCTTAGTGCTTTTTCATTTCTTGCTTTGGTCTTCTTGTCTCTTGTGTCTTTTTTTCCTGTTTAACAGATCATAAGACAAATTGATTGAAGTTGCTGATGCAGAGAACACTTATGTAGTTCAAAAAGGAGAAGTGCAAAGTCCTGCACCCGGGGAAGAACAATCTTATGCACCAGTATGTGCTGAGGGCAGATCATCTGGAAAGCAGTGTTGCAGAAAAGGCCCTGAGCGTCCTGGTGCACACCAAGTCGAACATGAGCCAGCAGTATGCCCTTGCAGCAAAGAAGGTGAATGTCATTCTGGGCTGCACTATGAGGAATGTTACTAGCAAGCTGAGGGAGGTGATCCTTCCCCTGTATTCAGCCCTGGTAAGGCCACACCTGGTGCACCGTGTCCAGTTCTAGGCTCCCCAGTGTAAGAGAGATATGGACATACCGGAGAGCATCGATTGAGGAGTCACAAGGATGGTTTAGAGACTGAGGCATCTGTCCTATGAGGAAAGGCTGAGAGATCTGGGAATGTTCAGCCTGGAGAAGAGGAGGCTCAGGGAGGATCATCAACGTGTACAAATACCTGAAGGGAGGGTGCAAAGAGGACTGAGCCAGTTCTTTTTCTTTCAGTGGTGCACGGTGACAGGACAAGAGGCCATCACTGAATGGTAGGGATTAGAAGGGATGTCAAGGTACATAGTCCAGCCCCCTCGTTAATGCAGGTTCATCTAGAGCAGGTTGCACAGCAACATGTCTTCTCCAGGCTAAAGAGCCTTTTCCTCCAGTCTCTCAGCCTTTTCCCTGATCCAGTTCCCTAATCATCTTTGTGGCCCTCTTCTGGATTCTTGCCAGTTGTTCCTTCCCTCTCTTGAACTGGTGTTGTGGTTTAGGCCCACCTGGCAACTGAGCACCACCTGGCTGCTCACTCACTTCTCCCAGCTCTTCTCCTGGTGGGATGGGAAGGAGAATCTGGAGGAAAAAAAAGACAGACCCCATAAATTGAGATAATGAGCATTTCATAGAACAACACATATAAGAAAAAACAGTAATAATAATACTGATTAAATTATATATAAAGTGAGCGTTATATAAAACACAATGCTCACTGACTGACTGCCTGCCTAGCCCTGAACTGGCTGCTGCACTCAGAACCCATGCCCTTGCCCCAGCTATCAAGGGCTATCCTTGCTGTGGCCCCTGCTAGCTTCTTGTGAAAATTAAACCTATACTAGCTGAACTCAGGACAACTGAGGAGCCCAGAATCGGACACAATACTCCAGAAGTGGCCTTGCTAGGGCAGAATAGAGGCGGAGGAGAACCTTCCTCGACCTGCTGGCCACATTCTTCTTAATGCACCCCAGGAGACTATTGGCCGCCTTGGCCACAAGAGCACACTTCTGGCTCTTGGTTGTTCACCTGGAGTCCTAGGTCCTTCTCCGTGGACCTGCTTTCCAGCAGGTCAATCCCCAGCCTGTACCGGTGCATGGGGTTATTTTCCCCCAGGTTCAGGACTTGATACTTGTTGCTGTTGAACTTCATTAGGTTCCTCTCCACCCAGTTCTCCAGCCTGTCCAGGTCTCCCTGAATGGCAGCACAGCCTTCTGGTGTGTCAGCCATCCCTCTCAGTTTTGTATGATCAGCAAACTTGTTAAGGGTACGCACTATCCCTTCATCCTGCTCACTGTTGAAGATGTTGAACAAGACTGGACCCAGTACCTGGGGAACACTGCAAGTTACAGACCTCCAACTAGACTCTGCACCACAGATCACAACCCTCTGAGCTCTGTCGCTCAGACGGTTCTCAAGACACTTCACTGTCCACTCATCTAACCCACACTTCCTAAGCTTACCTATGAGGATGTTATGGGAGACAGTGTCAAAAGCCTTCTTGAAGTCAAGGTAGACAACATCCACTGCTTTCCCTGCATCTACCTATTCAGTTACACCATCATAGAAGGCTTTCAGACTGCTCAAGCATGATTTTCCCTTGGTGAATCCACTCTCACTACTCTTGATAACCTTCTTTTCCTCCACATGCTTAGAGATGACTTTCAGAATGAGCTGTTCCATCACCTTTCCAGGGATGGAGGTGAGGTTGACTGACCTGTAGTTTCTGGGGTCCTCCTCTTGCCCTTCTTGAAGACTGGAGTGACATTGGCTTTCCTGCAGTCCTCAGACACCTCTCCTGCTCTCCATGACCTTTCAAAGATGATGGAGAATGGCTTAGCAATTGCATCAGCCAGATTCCTAAGCACTTGTGGGTGCATCTCATCAGGGCCCATGGATCTGTGTGTGTCCAGTTTGCCAAAGTGATCTCTAACCCAATTTTCATTGACCATGGAGAGTCTTCCTCCCTTCAGGCTTTCTCTCTTACTTACAGGGTCTGCGATTCCTGAGTGCTGGCCTTAGCAGTAAAGACTGAAGCAAAGAAGTCGTTCAGTAGCTCCACCTTCTCTGTATCCTCCATCACCAGGGCACGCACCTCATTCAGCAGTGGGCCCACATTTTCCCTAGTCTTCCTTTTCCTATTGATGTCCTTGGAGAAGCCCTTCTTGTTGTCTTGTTGTCTTTGACATCCCTTGCCAGAATTAATTCCAAGAGGGCCTTGGCCTTCCTCTGGCAATGTTCTATATACCTCCCAAGTGGCCAGTCTCCTTTTCCATATACCATAAGCATCCTTCTTCCATCTGAATTTTTCCAGAAGCTTCTTGCTCATCCATGCTGGTCTCCTGCCTACTCTACCTGTTTATTTTTACTCATAGGGATGCACTGACCTTGAGGTTGGAGGAACTGGTGATTGAATATTAACCAGCTCTCTTAAGCCCCCTAACCTTCTGGAGTCCTAGCCCATGGGATTCCTCCAAGTAGGTCTTTGAAGGGGCCAAAGTTAGCTCTCCTGAAATCCAGGGTTACAATCCTACTTACTGCCCTGCTTCTTCCTCACATGATCCTGAACTCTACCATCTCACGGTCATTGCATCCAGGGCTGCCCCCAACCTTCACATCCTCAATCTGACATTCTTTGTTTGTTAGTATAAAGTCCAGCAGCCCACCTCTCCTTGTTGGTTCCTCAGCCATCTGTGTCAAAAAGTTATCATCAGTGCTCTGCAGGTATGTCCTGGACTGTGTGTACCTTGCTGTGTGACCTCCAGCAAATATCAGGGTGATTGAAGTCCTCAAAGAGAACCAAGGCCTATGATTGTGAGGCTACTTTCATCTGTCTATCAAAGGCCTCATTGACTTCCTGATCAGGGGGCCTATAGGAAATACAACAGTGTTGCCCATATGAGCCTGCCCCTTAACTCTTACCCACAAGCTCTCGACTTGTTCTTCATCTCCTTTTAGGCAGAGGTCGATACATTCTAGCTTCTTTCACATAAAGAGCAGCTCCACCACCTCGCCTTGCTGGGCCGTCTTTTCTAAAAAGTATGTAGCCATCCGTGACATCATTCCAGTTATGCATCCCATCGTGACTCTAATTCCAATGAGGGCATGAACTGAAACACAGGAGGTTCCCTCTGAACATCAGGAGATACTTTTCACTGTGAGGTTTACTGAGCACTGGCACAGGTTCCCCAGGAAGGTTGTGGAATCTCCAACATTAGAGGTAGTAATAAACATTTAGACACAGTCCTGGGCAGCGTATTGTAGGTGACCCTGCTTGAGCAGGATGTTGGACCAGATGACTTCCAGAAGTGTCTTCCAACCTCAAATGAATTTGGTGATTCTGTGATTTCCAGGTTAGTTTTTAGCCATCCTAATAACTCACACTGGATTATGTGGTTGGGTGTGTTCCAGAACAGGAACATATTAAGGGGCAAAATTCTATGGCTCATAATGTGAATTTGATAGGATTGCGGTGTGGGAATAAACAGTGAGAGGTGGGAACGCCTTAAACTGCCACTGTGCCAAAAAAGCTCTCCAGATATCCCTTGATGTGACTAAATGACCAGACTTTCACTTTAGTATGCAAGTATTTGAGAACTTCTCTGCATCCTTCTGTTCAAAAAGGGTCTGTAAGTGTACTACTTTGTGAAATGTTTCTTAGTTCTGTTTTCATTTTTAAAAAAATCCCTTGGACCCTGAAAAGCTTAATTTCTGCTTAAATGCAAAATAAGATCTGATAAATATTCCTTCCTATCACTAGAAGGAATCTGAAATGTCAAATTGCCTCTGATGAAGAATGTAGTTGAGGAAACCCCTAGATTTTGAAATTTTGACAGAGGACATAAATGGTGAACTTCACCCTCAAGATAGCAAGGCAACTCTTTCTAGACATTAATACTATGTGATTTACATAGAAACAGAGATTGCACTGTATCTTTTGTTTGTTTAGAAGTAAGAGCAACACTGTAATCAAGTAGAAAAACATGCACAATTAGTTACTACAGTTTTTAAAATATTTTTAGGTTTTAAACTTCGGTTCTATACCTCTGTCTAGTGTTGGGTTTAGGGTTATTAGATATATTTGCTATTCAGCTTCATCTTAAAGGCTGCCAGTGCTGTCTTTCTGGACAACATTACTAAAAGGCTCAGTCCTGTAGCTTGGATGTACATTTAGCTCTCTCTGTATTTTAATATATTTTTTTTCTGCACAAAGACTAAAGGATTGTGTAATCTAGTGGATTTCTCAAAAGCAAATGAAACAATAAAGTGTATGTGTTTGTCACCATTAAATTATAAGTTTAAGTCTGCACAGGTGCAAGGCATCTTCCTTTAAATGGAGGCTTCTGGTACTGCTTATGAGATGTAGCTGCACTGTTTGTCCGTTTTTTATTTTTTTTGTGAAGTCAGCCCATAATCATCAAATATTGTGTACATCTACAGCGTGATAAATCAAGTTTAAATAAAACTACAAAACTTCTAGATTTCGGTTTAAAAATTTTTGATAATTTAACTATTTTCTGAGCCTTTGCCCTTTGAAAATACAAACCAGCAATCTGAGGGAAAAGGTCACTTCAGTTAACTTTAGAATTGTCTAAACGAATCTGTCTACAACAAAAATACTGTAGAACTAAGATTTCTGAAGTTGCTTGCCAGAAAAACCTACACCCTAGAAACTTATACATACATAAGCGTATACAGATTACAAATGGAACTGTAAGAATTCTTCAAGTCTGTGGTACCTGTGACTGATCTTCAAAGCTACATTACAGAATTTCAGCTTACATGTGCATTTGTGAATGTAGAACGTTACTGTCACTGTTTTCTGTGCTCAGCTTCTGTATCTATAGAATAATTGCTGGCTCCTATTATTTCCACATGTTCTGAGGTAGATTGCAGTAAGTTTGTGGTATTTGTTGAGGGTTCTTAGAGATTTCCCCCTCACCCTGTGCGTGGATGTGATTTTGTTACTTCATGGCAGTTAGACACTGTTAAATCTCTTTGCAGATGCTGGCTTTGAATTGTGGTTTTTGTATACCTTCTGACCTCTGAGAGTCTTCCTCGTGTGTTCAGATGATAAAGATATGACTAGCTTTCTCATCCCAGGGTTAGCTTAGTTGATGCTAGTCTAGGGATTTTAAGAGTGGGCTTCACTGCACAGTAGTGACAGACCCATAATCTTCACTGAGTGAAGTGCTGTATAGAATATTTTAGAACCTGCATCTTGGGATCCGATGTAGAAGGCCTTCACGTTTTACAAGACCTGTGAGAAATCTCTTTGAATTTGTAGAAGGTTTATTTTTACCATGTGTGCTGTTGCAAATCAGTCTTCTCAGTTAATTGCTTGTCTGAAGTAGGGTAGTAAGCTTTTGAATAAGCTTTTGATAGTAAACAAAGGATTTCAGTACTATTTGGATCTTCGGTTCTCTGTAGAACTGATTGATAAGGTGTATAGGAAAAGCAGTGTCCTGTGTTACATAGATGTGTCTGTATACAAGGTGTATAGAGAAATGAAGAAGCTTTGTACGCTGTTAATTCATATAGGTTACCCTCTGAAAAATAGAGCAGCTTGATAATTTTAATGTTTTTCATCTTTGGAACCCGAAGGCTGTGTTAAGGTATGCCAGATCTAAAATTCCTGTTGCTGAAGAATACATTCTGAAAATCTGGGTATGGGTACTAAGGAATTTATTATTTTTTTTTTAGAGTCCAGTTTGAACTTTTAATGAGGTAGATTTATTTAGTTAAAAATGAGGTTTGAAAAGGCGAAGAGGAAGAAGAGAAAGCAGATAAGAACGTACATTCCTGATGGTAATATTGTCGACCCAAATGCTATAGCCTTGTGTTATTTATTGCTATACTGCAATTCTCTTAAGTGAATCACAGTTATTTCCACTTTCATGTGTTAATATTCTTCATCCTAGAGTTATGTGCTCGTAGACATCTGTCATGTATTTTTGTGGAAGATATGTTATTGCTTGGAATGCTGTGTGATACTTATTAATTGGACGTGCTGAGTTTTTGGATAATGTTGCATGTTGAGCTGACATTTTGAAATAAAGTTTATGATACTTTATCTGTGTTACGATAGTTGGAGCTGGAAGAATGCACAGAAAAATTAAAGGAAGAACAAAGAGCCAGAGTAAAGGCCGAGGAACGGATAGGGGAGGTAATGATACTTAACTCTTAATCTTAACTTTTAAAGGAGGCACCAATCAAACTATCCGCTTGCTTGGTTAGGGGTAATTATCAATGACCTCTAATGTGGTAGCTTCCAGAGTTTTAGTTCAAAGTCACATGGATCATTTACTAACCTAAGGGCAATGATGAAATTTGTGTTTAGTAATGTGTGTTTGTTCTCCTGATCCTAATCCAGAGCCTTGAACTCCAGGTCAAGCTACTCTTTTCCATTTGTTTCATTCATTTGGTGTATTACTTATGATCTGAGGCATTCTGATATTTGTTTTTCTTCAGAAAGTGATTAAATCTGTTTGCAGCAGATGGATTGTTCCTTGGGGTCTCCCACCTTCTTTATCATGACTTGCACTGAAAAGCTGTTGCACATGTTGTTCAATTCATTTAAGTTTTATTTCTGCAGGCAGTAAAAATGCTGGATGGTTTTCTGCACAGCACGTTGGCCATAGCTGTCAGTTATTGCAATGTGCAGTTTTGCTTTATGACACAACTAACTACTCACCACAGTTAAATTGTGAGGTCTACTTCCCCTCCTTCCATTGTTGCTGACCTAAAAAGGTTATTCTTTTGTATCAATAAGCAAAATTTCTTGAGTGTAAGAGTGTAAACAAATGGATTTGGTTCTTAGATGTGATCTGGAGTGGATTAAAAATGGTGGTACCCTTTGGAACCTGAGCCACAGGTGGTAACTCACAGTACAGGGAGCAGATATCCACAAAGGACTCTGCACTCCAGAAGGTTCACTGTAGTCCTCTGATGAGGCCATCCCTATCCTCTTGCAATGTGAAGCACACCAGTGGGCTGTGCTGGATGTCTGTTGTTTGAATACTTAATCATTTAATGATTACTTCATGATTTTTAAAGCTAAATAACCACTGAAAGAAATCTTTCTGTGTTGTGCTAGACTGCTTGGACCTAGCACCTTGTCTTAGCAGAAGGAATAAACTAAGTAGCACTAATCTATAAAATTGGTCGTTTTGATGATACTACGGTGCACTACACCAACCTATCATTTTTTGTCATTTTTTCATAAAAGATGAAAGAAGGAAAGCCTGTGGTTGCAGTGGTTGCGTAGTTGTAATCTTAAATGAGTGTCTGAGTTAATGTTTCCTCAAACTTTATACATTTCCTCTATATCCTACAGTTACCATTCAACTTTGTTGCTCATTTATTTTATTAATGTTCAACATGGAGAAAAATCAGATTATCTTAAACTTTCAGTTTTGGGGTGCACAGTTCAGGGGAGAGATACAGTGGTATCCATTCCTTCTGATACAGAGGGGTGAATATAAGAAGAGCATTGGCCTCAATTAAGGTTTTTTACTAGTGAAAGAAATTATTTGGTGTTAATGTGTCATATAATAAAATGATAGAAAAGTTAATTTTTTTTCTTTGTGCTTGCTCTGCAACATTCTGTATGCACTGAATACAGTGCTGAGCCAGCAGTTTGGAGTGCCTGCAGCAATTTCAGTATTGTAGTGTAGAATTACAGCTGTGGATAAACAAACCTGCGCAGAGCTCAATGTTAACAGGGCCCTGAATATTTCTGGTACAGGAAGCCCTGTATCAGTTATGTCAGTTACTTCGGGTATTTGTCTTTGTGATACTGCTCTGTAGGCTTGCAAAG
>WUAM01000431.1:1057319-1071597 GCA_024336885.1 Actenoides hombroni
TAATAATATTAAATATGACAAGACTATGCATTCTTTTATTTTTTTAATATTTCTTGTTCTAGATACGTAATTCATTACTGTTGGTTTTGAAATAAAAATGTAAAAGATTTTTTTTAAAGGCATTTTATTTCTTTGACTGCTGCCTCAGTGTT
Organism: Actenoides hombroni; assembly: GCA_024336885.1. NCBI lineage: Eukaryota > Metazoa > Chordata > Aves > Coraciiformes > Alcedinidae > Actenoides > Actenoides hombroni. The sequence goes on from WUAM01000431.1 coordinate 1,057,472, forward strand.
CAACTAGTCATCCAAAAATAAAATTGGTCTAGCCATTGCAAGCAATCAAGATCATAAAATTGGCATGTACCTGGTGATTTCATGTATGCAAGAAGCAGAACAGACTACAGCTTGCTTTTTTTTTTAAAAAAATTACTATCTCCTGTCTTCTGATAGCTAGTGAAATGATGCTTTGCTACTGGAATATTTAGGTGTTGAGCCAGTCGTTATCTACCCATTCTTAATCTGGAGCATTTCTATTCCAATGTCCACTAAAATTATTTTTATTTTAAAAACCAAAATCTTCAAAACAGGTATCCTTTTTTCCTCAGAGTTTTTTAAATTACATTGAAAATAATGATTTCTACTTCTAAAGATTTAATTTTTGATCCAGACCATTTGATAATGTAACCTTGTATTGATATTTAATATCAGCTCTTACAGCTTTTTTGTACATGCCATAACTTGCAAAATTATGTTGCCTGATGATGTCCAACAGATATTAAATGCACTAATGTGCATAAATTACAGTGACTTCTGTGTATAGAGCCTACCTTAATGCCATTGCTTACTTACAATTAGTATCACTTAAAATTCTACTGAATTTATATCTGAATCTGCTGATTCTCACTATGGGGAGTACTATTGCTATGACACAAGCAGTTATCTTAATTTATGCTCAAAAGGTTTACTGTTCTTTTGATATGTTTGTTCCAGATTTTTACAGTGCACAACTGTCTTTTCCCAAGCAGTATGATACCATACGGTGTGTAGTGCTGTAAGGATGTACTACTCTTGCTTTCATCCTGTCTGCCCTATTGGCTGTGTACACCCAGTATCCTTAGGACTGCTGTTAAGAAAAGAATTAATCTTACAATGTTTCCAGATTTTTGTCGTCTTTCTGAGCGTAGCTTTGTAACCTGGGCAGTAAGTGTGTCTTTTTCCCTAGGAATGGGTAAAGCCTCTATTTCATGAGTGGTTATTTTCCTGACTGCCAAGTCACACATACTGTTTTGAACACTGTGTACTTGCACATGCCAGGCTTTAAATGCATCCATTCATGTTTTCCAAGTACAAAGCTATTTCCATCTGAAAACCCAAAGTTCTACTTAATCTGAGCACTTGAACATAGTGTTGCTCCTGTGGTTTGAAAAGCCAAACAAATTCTGTATCTTTATTTTAGCTGCTGCAGAGAACTTCTGAACAGAAAGTGCTGCTTTAGCCGTAATTCAGTATCTGTCAGTAATGTTAACAGGCTAGTGGGAGATTAAGGGAGATGAAAATTAAGTTGAACTAACAGCCTTTATTCTTTCTGATCACTGTCTTGCCAGCTTTCACTTCATGCTACAGATCCACACTGGAGTACGCTCCAGAATCCAGAGTGTAACGCAGACTGAAATATTGGCAGGGTGCACATCTGTTTGAATTGGCTCTAAATGCCTGTTCCGGTTTTTGCAAGGAACTGGCAAAGCTGCTTAGTTCTCTCTCTCTCTCTCTCTCTCTGTGCTCTTTTCCTTGCACTCTCTAATGGCTTGCTGGCAAACAGACAGGAAATATTAACTGAATTTGCAAAAGCTACTTCAGCAGAATGTTAAATTAAATTAAGATAATGCTAATGGCTTTAACTACTTGGTGCTACAGAGCTTGACTCTTTGATCTTAATCTGCTTTGCTAAAATTAAGGATGAATTTGCTATGAAAATCTCATTTCCAAACTCCAGAATGCATTTTGCATTCAAAATTGTTCCAGAAACATTGTTTTGACTGACATGGAAGAAAGATAAAAGATTTCAGCTGTCTGGGTTTTGTGGATGACTCTACGGCTGGTTTCTTTAAAACCCTGGTTGTCCGAGAAGTCTCACTCAAGGAAGTGAAGGCGAGAGGTGAATGTGGCCTTGTATATTTGACAAGGGCATAAGCTATACTGCACTTACAGCCTTTATGCTGTGGCTGTTGACAAGCCATCATAAATGTGGCAAGATTGTGCTCTCAAAGCTAGAAGGTGCTTTGTATAAAATGTAGTCTGTAACCTCAGTTGTTCTACAGTCTTTCTGCAGTGATCAAAGCTTTGATACTGGCATCCCCTGAGAAATTAAAAGTAGCAAAGTTTAAAACAGCTTTCTGCTAGATTTGTGCTAGGGAAACTTGTAATGTTCTCTGAGTGCTCCCTTAGAATCTGTAATGAAGGGATTAATAAAAGCAAACTTGTTGGAAATATGCCATAAAAACTTGTGAACTGCTTTTTTATGTGAAGTGTTGTAGTCGTGGGAAATGCCTGAACTTGAACAAACTGAGTTTTGTAGCAAAAGCACAAATACAAAAGGCCTCAGGGTTGTTTTTTTAATGTTGCACTTAGTAACTGGCATTGAAATACTTGGTCCCAAGGCATGTCTTGCCAGTGGGTTTCCAGATCTCTGCTTAGAACCTGAATGGCAATGAATAGTTAAGTGTGATACATCATTATTTGTTTTACAAAATTACACTGTTCACGTGGGCAAAAGGTCTTTTTAGAAAGAAATGGGATTACTTCTTATTAACCTTTGTGAAAATGTGATTACATTTCTGGCATTATTATTGTATATAAATTCGAGATTCCTCTCCTGTGTCTTTGCTAGAGCACCTGCACAGGGTAGATGCTACTAACGTGTGCACTAACTGACTCTCTCTAGGACTTGACAGGCAGTTGTGTGGTCAGTGAACTGTCAATCCATGCAGCACGTCTAGGGGTGTCCTTGGGAGTCCTGCAGGGCTGCAGGAAACTTACAGGACGTGCCCTTCTGTGGTAAAAAGAGTTAAGTTTGCTCCAGTTGCTTTCTGTAGCATTCAAATTTCAGGATACTTCATCTGTGTCCAAAAATCAGTGCCATCTTAGATTTGTCATAATTTGTGAAATAGTCCAGATTCTGAATTGATAATTTTAAGCACCCTAAAACCAAATGTAACACTTTGTTGCTGAAACATTTTATGAACTATTGAACATGTTTGGTTTTTTGTTTTGTTTCTTTTTTTTAATTTAAATAATATGACTGAAAAATATTCTTTCCTCTTGCAGTATTTATATCATGGGATTGGTACTGGAATGGATAAAGAATAATGGTGGAGCTGCAGCTATGGATAAACTTAGTTTAATCAAATCACGAATGGTTTATGATATTATAGACAAATCTAATGGATTCTATGTGTAAGTTGCTATGCTTTTCCACTTGGTTTCAATATTAGTTGCAGAGACGAACATTCATAACTTTTTAAGGAGTCTGATTGCAGCATATTTTTAAAGTTACCTTTTCAGTTTATAGAAGTTTTGGGAAATTCTACAGGAACTATTTGTGCAAACCATTCACTTGGTATCCAAAGATGAGTCTCATTCCAGTAGAAAGTTATTTCAGGTTATCCTGTATAGATCAGTTGTGAAGTATATTATTAGATGATGTTCTAAACTTAATAAAATGTAGGAGCCATGGAGAAGAGTATAGAAAAGTTGATAAACAGATTCTAGCTTGTATGCTGACTGAATCTTTTGGGGAAATACAGGTCAAAACAGAAAAAGTGGTTTTTAAGAAGCTGTAGAGACTGCTTATTTTTCCTACCATCTCTTTCAGCAGTCAAAGACTCTGCTTTTTCTCTGTCAAGCAAAGCATTTTCATTAGCTGATTGTGCTAAGTTCTGGAACACTTTCTGAAATAGGAAGATCAGACCTAGATGTTGTCAAAATGTAGTAAGTTTTCTTTATATACAGTCTATTTTATTCAGTTATTTTTGATGGTTTTCCAAACCAGATTTAGCCCTCTGATCTTTACATATTGTTGTAAGGTATTTTTGAGCTCACAGGACACAAAATGTGTATAGCTAAAAGCTGATATATTTTGGAATAATTCTAATACTTGCTAAACTCAAACTAGTAACTGACTATGAAACTGCAAAATATTTTCCTTCACCTTCAGCATAAAATTAACAGTTTTGGGACCTAATTAACTTTAAAGTCAAAGTTAGGATAGGACAAATTAAATTTGGATTTTAAATTAAAGCTGGCTGCAACCTTAATTAGCAGGGATATAGTTTCATCACAGTATTTAATACATTCTGCTTATCCATTTAGTTAATGAGAACAGCTTTGCCTTTAGCACTGTCATGATCAAGATTGTGATCCTACTCTAGTGAAATCCTGAGGGTATTCATGAACCTCAGTAAGCAAATGAAGCCTTAAAAACATTTTGTGACGAAGAGAAATCTGTTTCTGGCAAGCTGGTCTGTAAGGCTGTGAACGGGAAATGCAACACAGATGTAAATAGTCAATTGGGAAGGCAAAGCAAGCTTCACTGAGTGGCATACATCTTACTAAGCAATACAGTTAAGACTGTGAAATATTTTTTATCGTATCTATGACTAAAGGGAAGACTTATCTGAAGCTGCCACTTAATCTATGACATGCTTCACTGGGTAAGCAGTGTGACAAGCCATTTAGCAAACGGAGACTTTCTTCCACCAAGTGCTGTGTGCCACTTGCAGTTTGCTTTCCCAAGTCTGTGCACTGACTGAGTTACATCAGATTGTCTAATAGCAACTGAATCCTCCAAAAACTATAGTGTAGCTACAGTTACTAAAATATGTGAATGCTTACAAGCGTAGACCTTTTTGAGGAGTGTTTTCATGGTTACATCTGAAGCAGAAAATTTGCATAGGCAGATATTATGATAGACCTTTTTTATCTTCATAATGGAGACATCTATACAAAGGAACAAGGGAGGAATTAAGAAAGAATGATACCTGTTCTTTGTCAAATAGAATAATAATAGGTATAAAACTTACATGCAGTTCATGAGAACTTATTCCTAATGAATCCATGCAAGAATCTATATTACAGCCTTAGGAAAAAATAAATCTGAAGGCTTCGTATCTCCGTTGTAATTAGAAGCACTGAAGAAAAATAGTAATCCCCCCTCCTCGTTCTTGCCTTTACAAATTAATTAAAGATAAATTTTGCTTTAAATGTATCTTGAATTTCTACTTTAGATTAAAGGGAATTTTAATAAATTAAAGAGCTGTGATGTACCTCATATATGTTGAGGCCCTGTATGCAATGCAAGATTTGTTCTAGAGAGATCTCTTGCCTATTTGAGATGTTCATGGTTCTGTAGAATAGTAATGTAGAAGGTGGATTGAGACAACTAACAGAAATCTCTAATTTCCTTTGAAATTTCCTTATGTCATGTTCTTATGCTTTGTTTAGCTCTGTTTAGCTGGGTCAAGCTCAATTCTGGTAGCACTTGTGACTAGCTGAGTAAATATCAGTGTTTCAGTCTTTGGAGATAAAAAGAAGAAACCGCTTGAGACTTAGTCAAAGTTTACTGTGAATAACTTTTCTTACCCTAGGAAACATAAGTGAGATTGTCAGTCCCAGTGGTGTGGTAGGTTTTATCATGTTGTGTGCTTGTGGCTTTTTTTTCTTTTGCTTTTTTTTAATTAAGTCTGTTTACAAGCCTTCTGTGTGTTCCTCTGGGGTGATTTTGAGTATGTCAGGAAGGGTTAATAAGCATTCCAGCTAGTATTTCTGTTATATTAGGTTAAAAAAGAAAGGTTGCTTTCTTTCACAGAAAGTAGTAATATTTTCAACTATGAAGGACTGACTTTAGTGTTAAACAGATGCAGATATTCACTTCCTGAAACTGCATATAGCTGAAGACGTAAATTTAGCACAAAACAGGTTAATCATTAAATTCTGAAACTTTTCTAGATGTCCAGTGGAGAAAAAGAACCGAAGCAGGATGAATGTCCCTTTCCGTATTGGCAGCATCAAAGGTGATGAAGCACTGGAAAAGAAATTTCTAGAGAAAGCTGTGGAATTTAAAATGATATCCCTGAAAGGGCATCGGTAAGTATTAATCAGATGATTCCTTTTCCTGTGCAGAATAAACTGTTACTACAGTGATACAGCAGCAGGCATTGTGCATTGACTTACCAGCCTTTCTCACTTACAAGCTGTTCCTCATATTGGTTCGGCATCACTTGAGACTATCAGTCTAGAGACTGTAGTCAGAGACTGCTGGTGGCTCAGCTACTGCTTAGGTGTGGTGGGACTCAGAGCTTTCTCCTTACTTCTGTTGCCTTCTTCAGTTTGATAAATCTGTCTCTGTGCAAGTGCCAAAGTAGGTGACTCTTGAGATCAGATTCTCATTATATAAATCATCTTATTATATAAATCAGATCTCTCATTATATAAAGCCTTTCATTACATGGCTTGTCTATCTGGTTGTAAAAGTTCCGTTCCATTTTCCATGGTGTTTGTGGGATTAAAGATAACTTTTTGATGTCACAGAACTACAGATTTGGAGCTGTAAATAATCAATAAATTCTGAGTTTCTCTGGATTGCAAACTTGCCTTGAAGAATTAAATGCTGCTTCTCATGCACATAAAATGTGAATTTTATCCCTTCAGAGCAGACATAGTTTTAAATGTCCGTGAATGTTATTAATGTTTTGTTTAGAGTACACAAAGCCTTTCTATTTTTTTTCTCTCCTCTTTTTTCTATTCAGATCCGTGGGAGGAATCCGTGCCTCTTTATATAATGCAGTGACCGTAGAAGATGTTCAGAAGCTTGCAACATTCATGAGGAGCTTCATGCAGATGCATCAGTCATAAATGCCCATGGGTTAGAGTGGTGCTGAAATAAAAGCTAAAGGGTTTGAAAGTTACTGTGGTAACTTCATAGCTGTAGCACACAAGTTACTTTCTTTTAGTTCCTGTAGCTATTTTAGTTAACTGCATGGGATTGAGGCCCAGTCCTGCAATGACTTGGCAGCCTTGGTTCCACTGAAGGTGAGAATCACCACACTGATAAAGATAGGTTCCAAAATTTGCATAATAGTGTTCTCAACATGTAGTTAAAATGTGAGTAGCATTGTAAGATGCTGTGGATCCATGTCTGTTTCTTGCTTCTAGTTACAGATGATCTCTTCAGTAATGCCTTGTTTTCAGTAAACTTCAGGAGGCAAAATTTGTCATACGCTTTCTGTAATGCTTTACAAATACTGTGTCTGCACAGTGAAGCTAGAACTAACACTAAGTGTTCTGTAAGGATATCTAATTGCTTTATTAGACATATTCTAACAGTACACCACCAGCAGTATTTAGAAGTTAATGTCTGTGTTCCTAACCTCAGGACTTTGCCTTCGGACTTCTGCATCCATGCTTGAAGTACCATCATAACAGTTCCATGTAGCCACACCCACTGTGGTTAAAAGTCTGTGGGACTGGGCCTTTTGTCATATTCTCATTTATTGATTTAAAGCTAAGATGCAAGAGTCTGTAATTAAATAAATTTAGCTTGGAGTGTGCATATTTACTCCTGCTGAAACCTTTTTAAAGTTGTTAAGCTTGTACTGAACTGGATTGTTGTATTCCCCTTAACAGATCTGTGACTTTCTCTGCAGTGACTTCCTAGACAAAAGTGCAGCAGACTTTCTTGTCTGTTGCTTCTTAAATATCTTCCCTCTCTAATTGCTCCAGTATCTTCTGTGTTTTCATTGCTTGTGTTCTGTAGTCTTTTGTATGTGGAGCTTTGCCCAGCTGCAGTAAATACAAGTCTTGACTTCTTTGCTTTTTCCTCATGCTGTATCGTACTTTTTGTCCAACTCTCACACCTGATCTTTCTGGTTTATTCCAGATTTTGCTACTCTGGGCTAGAGAAGTAACTGTGGTTATGCAAAGATCTTCAGAAGATATTATTATAGTACCCTGGAGTTACTTTTCTTTCTCAGTTTGTGAATTTACTGCCAATGACCATATATTGACACTACCCTCCTATTTAAACTTACATAGAAGCTATCTGCTAGCATCGGAGTGTTTAGTGTTACTGTGGCTGGTTTCAGGCTCTTTGGTACCAAGCTCTTTGGTACAGGACTGGGGATTTTTTTTTATTTAGTTTTAACCAGTACAGTGGTAACATTTTAGTAGTGATAATCATGGTTTGTCCCTTGCTGAAACTTAAGAGCAAGTCAATGAAGTTGTGCTAGGTATTAGATGCATTCTTATCTGAAAAGTCATAATTTTCTGACTGCTGTTTTGAGATTTTTGTCAATTTACTGTAACTTGAAGTAATTAAACAAATTAAGTGAAGTACCAGTGTGTCTAAAGCTTTTGTTTTTGTCACTTTCAGAAGGGTAAGTTATGCATAACGTATGTTAAAATTTTAGATTACAGTATCATCTCTTACCCTAAAAAGCAAGCTTCCCTCACTTATGCTTTATTTCTTTCTGAAAGTAGTCTTTCCTGCAACTAGGATGGAAATGAGTATTTGCTATGAGAAGGCTTCGAGAACCCTTTTTTGCCCTGCCAGTCATGAAGATCTGATTCAGGTTCTGTATTAAGCTGTATAACTTCCTAAAATTCTGCTTCCTCTGAAATTTGTGTATTTCTGTACAACAGTAGCCGTGACATCTCTTTCAAAAATTAGTATTTTTTTTCTGGTTTATAATAGGCTCACATTCCTCTTCTTAGGCATGCTTTGTGTGATTACAAAATAACTTTTACTGCTGAGTGCAGCTGATCCATGAACTCATCAAGGAACCTCTTTGCTGCTTCTCAGTTGTGCTTAGCATCTTGTCAATTGAAAACTTTTTTTTTGCCTAGAATGACAAAAATTGTGTGGAAGCAGAATGCAGAGTGAAGACTATATTAGCAGGCAGTGATTGACTCACTATCATGTGAAGGAGAGGCAGGAATGCTTGGAAGACTGAAGCATGTTATGAATGAATTAGTTACTTCAGATATGTTTCAAACTCATCCATGCAACAGTTCTACCCTTCCAAGCTGCATTCATAAAAGAAATTACCAGGATATTGAGCCATGGCGGACAGAGAAATCCCACTTCCCCTCAGACCTATAGGAGAAATTTCAGCAAGGGATTCCTGATAGTCCTGGTCTATTTCCGTTATGTCACCACTTCCATGCTGGGTCAATAATTACAGTGTTTGGAATTAGGGCTTTCCCAGGTATGATGTGAATACCCCTTAATCATTCAAAGGTGTTGAAAAATAGAAGTAAAATACTGGTCTCATTAAAGTTTGTGCATGTAGAGATGGAATTATAAGATGAACTCTTTTTCCAATGAGCAGTGCTTTCAGTTCCTCTCCTAGTGAGCTGTCTTTGTTACATCTCCTAACTTTTGTGTTTTAATTCACAAAAGCAGTTGCTAGCATTCTGCTGATTTTTTGTTAAGAATCCCTGGCCAACATTTTCCTAGGCCTGGCCTAAAAAGGGAATGCTGCAGATTAGCCACTGTGAGAACTGTAGATCAGGAAGGTACTCTGTCCCAGGGAACTCCTGTCATTATCAACTATAGCACCTTTCTGTGACAGTGGTGGTACCATCTCTAAGCCTGGCAGAAAAGAATTAAATAGGAATTAGAAGACCGGATTGACACGTCCTTATTTGACTAGTAATTCTAGGGGAGATTAATGATTCATATGGTCAGCAATGGGGACAGTCCTGCCCTGTGCCAGCTGACATTCTGCATTTTCATATTTTTTTCATGTTTGTTTAACTTAATCTTGTTTTTCTTTTCAACTTGTAACTGCCTTAGTAGTTTCAGATGTGCCTGGGGATGGTTGGATGTAAAAAGTTTAAGCCTATTCTTGACTTTTAAGCAAATATTTGGAACAGAACAGGAATAAAAGACATCATACTCTGATGGATTAGAAGTTGTCAAAGTATGCTGAAGGTGTTATTAGGTCTGGCACTATATTGGTGAATGATTAATGTTTGCTGTATTTCCTTCTCTGGGTAGATAATAAAATGAGGGTGAACCTCTTTGTATTTGATAAGGATGTACCTAATTAAAAAATGAAATGTTACAAGGTTTTACATGAAATCAGTCACTTTAACTGAAAGAGGTATCCCCATTCCTGTCAGTAATTGGACTTTTGATAATTTTAAACCAGGATTCATGACAGTCTGTGATAAATTGGTCCCTTTTAGGCAAAAGAAGTTAAGAAGTTACAATTACTGATGGATTATGGAGTGGTTGGAGCAGCATGATCAAAGAGATGCAAGGACATATATAGAAGAGCTGGTTGCTTGTGAAGATGTATTTTTTTTTTAAGTAGCTAAGGAATAAATGTGTATTTGATGTGACAAAAACAAAAGCTGTACATTTCTGAAATCCCAGGAGATTTGAATTCAACCTGCTACCTTCATACTATTCATAAAAAGCAGAAATTGAGTATTTTAGGAGATAGATTAATTATGAAAATGGTATGAAAAAATGGTGTGAGAAAGGTTGAAATTTGCTAAGCTGTTTATAAGAGAAGTTACCATTAAACTGCTTAGAGTATAGTAAACAAATCTGAGTATGGTTCTTTCGTTTTGTTTCATGATGTAAACTGAAGATATTTGAGACACACTGCTAAAACTAGGGATGGTAGTAACAAATGCTTCTTGCTGTATAACTGACATAGTGCGAGCAGTAGTTTTTGGACTCGAAACAAACTGAAAACTCTCAAATCCTGGTGCTAGGTTTTGTAGCTGGGCAAAACAGAACTTAGTAAAGCTGGAAAACTTAATTCTGGGCAGGCACTGTTCTACCAGCATAGGGTCATACTGGCTCATTGCTTTTCTTCCCTAAGAGGGTGGCCCCAATCACATTGGTTTCGACACTTTTGTGTAATGAAAGCAGACCTCCCGCCTTAGTGCTTGGAAGGTTAACGCTTTACTGGATGTCCCAGTACTCTGAGTTGTATGTCAGGTCTGGTCCCTCTACCAGGACTGAAATTAAAGGTTTTGTCTGTGGAGGTGTTTTGGTCAGCCACTTAAACTGCAGGTGTGGAAGCTTATCTTCAATTCCCTAAATCTATCTGGTGATGTGAACTAGTTTGAGGTAAAATAGGAAATTGCTGTGGTGGAGTGGTGGGTCCTGTGGTGTGACAAGAGGGTGATAGACACTGACAGCAGAGCTACATTCCCTGTGACTTCTGCAGGAAGCACTGGACTAAGTTAGTGGTGAAGTACGTGCAAGGTAAATGCTGGGTGACATCTGGTGAATAGGAGGATATATTGCAAGGCTTTGGAATTAAGCTGTATAAAACTAATGGAGAGAAATAGAAACAGATAAAAAACATTAAGAGGGTAATACAAGATGAAGTTATGTTGCAGTAGCTGTTTTACCTGTTGGTGTATTAGTTAGAATCACTTAACTTAAAGAGGTAGCCCTCTGCCTTGCTTTCCTGCCCTTCTCATCCAGGAGGTGTACTGCTTATTTTGTAGCTCCATGACTATTAATGTCACTAAGGGATGTATCAAAAATGTGGGTAGAGCAGGAAGTGTGGCAGACCACACCTATGTATGTCAGTTAAATGTGAGGATAGAACTACACTCTCACTTTGCAAGCACAGCCACAAAATAGACCCCCAATGTGTAATTGATCCATATTGTAATGAAAACCACATATGAACAAAATTCTCCAGTCAAGTGCTACTTTACATCTCCGTTATAATCGGAGAAGCAGTCCCACAGTGTTAGAAATGCCCTGTAGCACTAGTTTTAATTATAGCATTACTTTGAAAGGAAATTGCTTGTTTGGCAGCATGAGCCAGAAACTTTAACTGGCAGCTGCTTGTACATTTCAGTAAGTAAAATATAATCCACTGTATTACCAGCAAACCTTTGGCCTTTTCATGGAATCATTAAGGTTAGAAAAGACCTCTAAGAACATCAGGTCCAACTTTCAACCCAACATTACCATGTTCTGAAGTGGTACATCTACATGGTTTTTGAACACCTCCAGGTGATGATGACTCCACCACTTCCCTGGACTGCCTGTTCCAATGCCTCACCACTCCTTCAGTACAGAAATACCTCCCCTGGCACAATTTCAGCCCATTTCCTCATGTGTTATCACTAGTGACTTGGGAGAAGAGACCAACACCCAGGTCACTACAACCTTCTTTCAGGTAGTTGTGGAGAGCAGTAAGGTCTCCCTTCAGCCTCCTCTTCTCCAGGCTAAGCAATCCCTGTTGCTTCATCTGCTCCTCATAAGACAGGTTCTCCAGACCCCTCACCAGCTTTGTTGTCCTTCTCTGGACCTGCTTCTTTACCTCAATGTCTTTCTTGCATTGAAAACTGAGCACAGTGCTTCAAGCTGTGGCCTCACCTGTGCTGAGTATGGGGGCATGATCACTTCCCTTCTCCTGCTGGACATGCTATTTCTGATACAGGTCAGGATGGAGTTGGTCGTCTTGGTCACTGGTGTGCACTGCTGGCTCATGTTCAGCCAGCTGTCCACCAGCACCCCCAGATCCTTTTCTGCCTTGGCCCATTGATCCCCCCTGTCTAGATCCCTCAGCTGAGCCTTCCTACCCTTAAACAGATTGACACTCCTGCTCAATTTGTTGTTATCTGCAAACATACTGATCATTGATAAAGATACTAAACAAGATTGGCCCCAAAATTGAGCCACTGCTGACCAGTGGCCAACTGGATTTAACTCTGCTCACCACAACTCTCTGGGCTTGGCCATCCATGGCAACCCCATGTCTGGGATTCTGATACTAGCACTCTGCCTAGTTTTGTTTGATTTCTCACTGCTACTTTGCAGATGCTCTGAAACACACTGGAATGAAATAATAAAAGCAAGAACCAATCCTGTTTCCTATGGGTGTGAGAGAATGCATCCCAAAGATCAGCCCCAGATCCTTCAAGGTTCAAAAGATATCATGTGTAAGTAAATATTGCGTACCCTTGTTTTCATGAAGATTAATTTGTCTTCTCTTTATGTTGATTACCATGATTTTACATTTTACACTGAAATGTGACTGACTTATCCAATATGGAAACAGTTCTACAGTTCTTCTGTGGATATTGCTTTCAAGATGTTAAACTATGACAAAAAAAAAGTTTATTAGTTGTGTATGAAATGATGTTCTGATAATAGCCTACCTGGAGTACTGTTTCCAGGTCTGGGCTCCTCAGTACAAGGAACACATGGGCTTGCTTCAGCGGGTCCAGAGAAGGGTCATGAAAATAATCAGAGGGCTGGAACACCTCTGTTTTGAGGAAAAGCTGAGCGAGTTGGAGTTGCTCTGCCTGGAGACAAGAAGACTCTGGGGAGACTTTATTGCAGCTTTTTAGTATATGAAGGGAGCTTATAAGAAAGATTGAGAGACTTCTTATTGGGACCTGTAGTGACAGGACAAGGGGAAACCCTTTTGAACTGAAAAGTGTAGGTTTATGCTAGACATAAATATGAAATTTTTTATGATGAGTGTGATAAGACACTGGAACAGGTTGCCCCGAGAACTAGTTGCACCAGTTTTGGGTGCCCCACCAGTGGAAGTATTCAAAAGCTCAAGCTGAATGGGGCTTTGAGCAAACCGATCTAATGGAAGGTGCCTCTGCCCATGGCAGGGGAGTTGTAACCAGGTGATCTTTGAAGGTTCTTTCCAACCCAAGCCATTCTATGATGAAACAAATCTTTTATTTTGGAGTAAAGCTAGTATAAGTCTTAGATCAAGGTTTGTACCATCAGTGAATTAATTCTCCACATTGCAAAATGTCCATCATTTGTCCATCATTTATCAGCAATTCTGGCTGACTGAGGAGATACTGACAGGTTGAAGGTCAGCCAATATAACACCCATACATAAGGGATGGAAGGATGATCTGGGGAACTACAGGCCTGCCAGTTTGACTTCAGTCCCAGGGAAGCTGATGGAGTGGATTATCCTAGCTTCTATTATGCAGCACATGCAGGACGACTAGATGATCAGGCCTAGTCAGCATGGGTTTATGAAGGACAGGTCCTGTTTAACAAATCTGATCTTCTATGACAAGGTGACCAGCTTGTTGGATGAAGGTAATGCTGTGCATGTTGTCTATCTTGACTGTAGTGAGGCATTTGGCACTGTTTCCCACAGCGTTCTATTAGAGAAATTGACTGCTCTTGGCTTGGATGGGCATACACTTTCCTGGGTGAAAAACTGGTTAGCTGGATGAGTCCAAAGAGTTATCCAGTTGGTTTCCAGTCACGAGTGGTGTCCCCCAGGGCTCAGTACTGGGGCTGCTTCTGTTTAACATCTTCACCAATGATTTGGATGAGGGGATAGAGTGCACCCTTGGTAAATTTGCAGATGACACCAAACTAGGTGGAAGTGTTGATC
>WUAM01000431.1:1096357-1114712 GCA_024336885.1 Actenoides hombroni
GTAGCTAGAGGGGGTTTGATAACCCACCAGTATTTTGGGTACTGCCAAGCAGTGCTCATGCAGCATCAAGGCTGTCTGTCCAACATCCCACTCTCACCAGTAGGCTGGGGTGGGCAAGAACTTGGGATGTTCCATATCATGTGACATCTTCTCAGCAATAAAAACTCAGAGAAAGATGAAGAGGGGGGGTGCATTTGTTATGGCAGCTTTTGTCTTCTGGAGCAACCCCTATGCTTACTAAAGCCCTGCTTGCCATGAAATAGCTGGACATTGCCTGCTCTTGGAAATAGAGAATAAATCTTTTCTTTTTTCTTTGTTTCTATGTACGGCCTCTACTTTTGCTTTATTAAAATGTCTTTATCTTGACCCACAAGGGGTTTTTCCATCTTATTTTCTCTGCCCCTGTCCTGCTGAGGAAAGAGGTGACAGAGCACTTCGGAGACCACCTTGCATCCGGCCAATGTCAACCCACCATACCCTACCTATCTGGTATCCAAATCAAAGATTTGCTCAGTGAGTCATAGAGCCATGCTCCACTATTTCATCTGAGTTCATTGCTTTCATATGTCACTGTCCACCAGCCTCCCAAAACAGATATCTGTGCTTCCTGAGATCTGGCACTTTGAAGATCATATGGTTAAGATTTAAACAACTTCAAAACACAACTGATTAATATTTTTGCCAAAAGCAGTAATCAGTAGGTTCTGTGTTACTCAGTGGAATGTCATTACTTACACAGAAAGCATATGAAGTTACTTCACTGGATGAGGGAAGCCTGCTTCTTTGCTTGAGATAAGCAGGCTGACTTTCTAGACAGTGCTTTGCCCTTAAGGACTTCCTGCATGTGTTCCTGGGTGACCAGTTCTTTTCTGGCTTTATCCTCTTTCTTCAGTTGCTGTCTGTTCTGCTTTGCCCCACCTCAGTTCACCTGGTTCTAACACAAACTCTCAAGATTTTTCATTGTGTGTGCCCTGTTTAGAGCTGGCTTTTAGGCAAGGACCTCTGTTGCTTTAGCTATCCAGTTCTATAAAAGATCAGAACAACTTATTTAATTTCTGATTTAATTTCTGTCATGTATGGGCAACAGAAATACATGCTACAAATTAAGTACGAGTACTTTACGTACATTATGTCAGGATATGTGTACACATACTCCATGTACACCTGTGCACACAAATATACGTACACACAACTGGCTGAGCTATGTCAAGATTGTGTGTGTGTGTGTTCTAGACCAATGGCTAAGAACACCATTTGACATTGGAGAACCTCATTTTCCTATGAGTTACAAAAAAAAGTATAGGGAAAATTGAGTTGGAGGATTATACTGACTTCAAGGAAAGTAATTGCTATGGCTGACTGTCAGTTGCCCAAGATTTTATAAGGGATTGAGTACCTCCTTCTAAGACATTTTTTCCTTTATATTTTATAAATATGGAAACTCAACAGTCGTCAGTTGAATTAATTATTCAACTGCTTTAGTCTGTAAATAATGACCTGCTTCTTCACCTTGCAGTTCTTACACTTGACAAAGACATTTGGTGGGGTGGGGTAGTAGAGCTGTAACAGCACGGAAAGGAAAAAAGAAGTCTGCCTCTGTGTTACTAGGCTGTTTTGTCCTTTTCATGATCTTTCCTTGAAGTCTGCTATATTCACCAGAACAGCATGTAGGACTCAATGACACATTTGCTGTTTGTTGTGTGATGATTTTTATACACTGTACTAATCCGTGGTAGCAAAGTAGTGGAGAGCTCTGTTTTGTACGCTAAGGAAATAAGAGATGAGGATGTCTTTTTTTTTTGTTTAGCTACATTACTATTTTTTACTTGCAGAAAGCAAGATTCTTTTTACTCACTGATGTAATTTTTAATGTTAGTTTGATTTCCTTTTCATTTGCTTTGTTTTAAAAGAGGAAACTGAGAAGCAAATGTGCATTGTGAAGCTCTGTTTCTGAGGGGTAGGTTTCCATCAGGTTCATTTTTGGCCATTGCCTTTTTGTTGCTTCCTAGCAGGGAATTGATTGGAAGCAGTGTGAAGTCAAAGTAGAAACTGGGATTTTTATTTGGTGGAAACATGTACTTCCAGGTTAGAGACCTCACTTTTAAGCACATACTCCTGCACTGTTAGCCTTAGAATAATTTTGCTCAATTTTTTTCAGAGCCATGTTTAGTATTAATGCTGGAAACTCATAATGAAAATATTGTCCTTTCTTAAGCTTTTACTAACAGAACAAGAATAAGAAACAAAATGGGAATGAAGAAAATCCTTATATATGCTGACATAAATCATCACAGTTGTTCCAATCAGCACATGTGGTACAGTAACATTGCCCACTGCTTTGAGACCCTCTAATGGAAGACCATATGGGCTGCTGCTGCATCAAAACACAATAGGCCTGTGTTTAGGACTCCACAGTGACCTGGATTCAGAACTTCCGTGATTTTATTGGCTTGTGTGTCTGCATTAACATTTTTTCTTTCAGCATAGTGATTCCCCCATTTTAATTTTTTTTTTTCTTCTTTTCCTTTTCTGATTTCTTTGTTCAATGATAGATTCCTATGGATAGTGCAAGACAAATGTGTGCCTGAGGTTTTTGTTTTTCATATGATTGCCTTTGCATGCTTTGGGACATTTCCAGATTTCAGAAATAGTAGGAGAATATCACAAGCAGATCACTTTGTCAGAATAAATTAATTGAGAGAAAAAGCATTTTCCTATCTCTGGTGCATGCTTTTGAATCAAAAAAGTGATTCAAAAGGGTGCCGTAATAAGTCTTTCCAATGGTTCACAGTCACGGCCTCGCAAAAGTCACTCTGTCCTATTCCTATGCTGAAAGAGCTGCAATGCAAAATGGTGTTTAAACTGCGGTATTAGGGTATTATTTGTTTAAAGGATTATACACCATTACTTAAGTGGGCAGTGAATACTCCTGGATCTAACCACTCCAGCATGCTGATACTTGGTACTAAGGGTATTTTCTATAGATAGAATGTACTTCTTTCCTTTTTTCACACTCGCTGATCCCTAAAAATAATCGGTTATTACCTCTTTTACTTTTCAGGGAAAACATGCAAATCTTCCATGAATTCCACACTGTTTTCCTTCAAAAGATTTTCTTCATCTTCAGTTATGTGCTTTGGCCAGCTCTTCTTACCATTTTACTGTACCCCTTGGCTGAATTTAGGGCCACTAAAATCCATTGGACTTAACAGCTCTCCACCAAGTTATGGCTCTTTAGCCTAGCCCCTGGAGAAGGGTGGGTGAGATCCTCCATTTCCTATTCCTGCCTCTAAAAAGAAGAGCAGCAGATATGTGGCGACCTCTCCTGGACTGTACTGTGGCATACAGGAGACTAGTGGCTTTGTATAATGATACTACTCCTTCTTCTCCTCTTAAATTATCTGTTGTGCAAGGATCAAGAATAATGTTCTTGATCTACTCAGCTTTTCTGAAGTATAACAAAAGTTTAGTCATCAAGGGCTATGCGTTCAGTAACGACTTTCCAAGCCCATTGTAAGACAGAAAACAGCAGATGGATATCAGGACAGATGGGGACATGGTTATTAACATAATGATAGAGAATGGTTACACAATGATAGAGAGTGGTTGGCTGGAGAACAGTTTCCCTTTCTGTTCCCAAAGTAGACAGGTTTTCTCTGGCAGCTGGGGCTAGCTGGTGGGAATGACTGCAGGCGGAGGAGGGCAGATGTATTCACATTGGTGAGCAAGGAAATAGGGCATAAAGCTCCCTTCGAGTGATAGCTCCTCTGTATCTGGGATGGGTTGAAATTGATTTTTTTCCTTGCAGACATGTGTTTTGAGAAGTACCAGACTCAAATGGCGGGGTATGTATATGGAAGCATAAGGGGCTTTTTGGCAAACACCTTTAATTTCTCCAGATCTCTCCACTATTCAACCTCTTTTGTTTTAACTTTCCTTTTTAGATTTCTTTCTTCAGTGTTCTGTCACATCTATCAAGTTTCCCTACCCATAGCTGGTTTTTAACTTTGAACCAATTCATATAAGCCTCATAACTATGTGAAATCCTTGATTCTGAAATACGGGCCTGAAAATTCTGTGAAAGCTGGCAAAATGGAAAGTAATTGCTAATATAGACCATTTCAGGAGCAGAAAGGAACAGGAAAGCTGCTTGTTTTTTCTATATACTTCTGAAGTACACAGGATTCTTCTAAATCTCAAAATTAGGTTTGGTTTTAGGGAAAGTTTCCAGTCAGTGCTTGTTCTTCTAAATCAATTTCAAAACGTAAGTCCTGTGATAAATGCCTGATCTCCTGCATACAGATTCAAAAACCACTTTTCTGATTCTTTCTTCTTCTGTCACACAGACAACATCGAGCAGTCTCACATTCATATTCTCCCACTCACACATTTAGAGGAAAACAATGCAAATGGTCTTCTGCTGCACTAGATGTCACCTAGATGAAAATTTAAAAATAAAATATCCTCTTCCCTCTGTTTCCAGAGGCGATTAGGATGACAAGTTAATCAAGACTTCATCCGAGCCCTGCATTTTTCTATTCATCATATCACAGCTCTTCTAATGTAGCTGTCCAGTCCACTCAAAGCAGGCTTTTTGAAAGGACTGAGTATGCTGCAGTTACACTTTGCTGAAAAATCCCTTAGCCTTTTCCTTAACTAGCCACGTATGAAGCAAAACCCAGAATGACTGCAGGTGTCCCAGAGAGATGGCTATTAGGAGGATATCTGGAATGACCTCAGTGCCCTGAACTGAAACCTAAGGAGACCCAGAGAGAGTTCTTGTCAGAGTGTCACACTTCGCCGTGACCTGGGGAAATCACTTACGATCCCTTGTGCTCAAGAGTCCTCATTTACAAAAGAAGAATTTTTCTTTGCTTTAAGGGTTGTGCCCCACTAATGACAATGAGCATTCAGCTTCTGAGCTGATGAAAGGTGGTCAGATATATGCTGGTCATCTTTAACCTGCTTTGTATCTTTTTGGGTCTGATGTGTAAAGAATGCATTTTTTCTATACCACCTACCATGCTACGTGTAATTTACAGAATCTAAATAAGTATCTGGAGAAAAATATTATGTGATGGGGCTGACAGTCAGAAAGGACAGAAGTGGTTAAAAATAGTCTTTCAAGAGATAGAGAAATAGGGTTCAAATCCCTGGGTATTTGAAAGTTACTCATGAGTTCAGGGGAGGCCAGTTGCAATCTCCTACTTGGCCATATTCTGGGCTGCTCTGCAGTTTGAATGTGGGAGGGGAATGGTATTTCATATGTATTTAAGTGTTGTTTTTCTTTTGTTAGTGTCTCCTGTAGCTGGTATATAATGAAATGACATCTATTTAGAAGTGTTATGTTTCCCTTTTGTGAGATTTTTGTGAGAAATGTACAGATTATGGCAAATTTTCTACTCTCTGTAATACATCATTCTACTTTTAAATGGACTCTAATATTAATAAAGTCTTTGTAAACCCTAGCAGTATAACAATAGTGTTAGAGCTTGGCTTTTTGCTCAGCCACCAAAATAAAGAAAATATGTCTAAAATTTTTTTTTTCTAAGAAGCATGAAAAGATGCTGTGAAAACTGGGCTGAAAGAAGAACTGAGGTAGAAGTTTCTCTGGTCAAGTCACTCTGTCTTTGGTTTTGTGTGTTAAAGCCCATCAGGAACACAATTATGTCTTAAATCTTCTGATCTCTGTCATGAGTAACAGATTTTCAGTTCCCAAGAGGACAAAATAATTGAATATATTCAAATTTAACTCAAATTTTGATACCTATTCTTATTATTGAGTTCAGTGTTTCTTTTGAGTGATGTTTGTGGGAATTTGTGAGAATGGAAATGGAAACCAAGAAAATCTATGTGTGGGCTAAAGGTCCAGCCTGTGAAATGACCTGATTTCTCTGTTCTATGAGACTACTAGAAGAGGTCTTAAAGGAGAAAAATTCTGAGTTTTCGTCTTTACACAAATACATATTGTGATAAAACTCTGAGCTGTGAAGGACCCAAATACTTATTTTAACCAACCATGTCCAAAGCTAGCTACATATGTACATTCCTTCTCTGACAAGTTCTGATAACTTCTAATAAAAGTGCAAAGGATTTCTCCAGCGGTATCTACTTGAACACTAGTTCATTTAATGGCTATGTGAAATCAGCTAGCAGACATGAGGCAATTCTACTCCCCACAAAAATGACGTTGTCAGAAAAGAGAACAGTTTGCAACATGATCATGGGATCAACAGAACAGGCAATGTGCCACTAAGCATGGAGACTGAATGCTAGTTTCTCCCTAGAGCTGGTCTCTTTTTCTCATGCTGATGCAGGGAGACAGTAGGCATTTTGGGGAAGATTGTGTGTTTGTTTTGCTTTGTTTCTTGTCTGATCAGTGGTTGAAAAAATGCTATACATTCTTGAGCTATGTCAAGCCAGCAATTTCCACCAGCACTACTAGACACTAAAGAAAAACTATTTCTGAATGTCATCTGTAATATTTCAGTTGTCTCCTGAGAAGAATGTGTTAGGTGCTAATTGTCCTGGAAACCTGGTGATCTGTTTTTCATTGTGAATGTTTGTTTATCATTTGTGCCCTTACTGAATTTTTGAGACACAGCTCAATAAAAAATGAAATTGTTTCCCTGTCATACTTGTTAAAGAAGCACTCTGTCAAATACTGAAGTTCAGCCTAGGATCTTGCTTTGAAGACATTAAAAAGTATTACTGCAGGCAGAGCTCTTTTTTTCAGCCAAAAAAAGTACCCCTCCCTTTACCTGTTCTCAAAGTTGGGACTAAGAGTGCACATCTGATAGAGGTTGGAAAAATTCTTGGCTTATGCAAATGAATATGAATGAAAAGCACTGGGGTTAAGCAATCCAGTGTGGTGCAGAAATGAAGTATTTGGAAGTAATTGTACAGTACCAAATCGAGGCTAAGAGTGAGATCAAATTCCTTCATTGTGGGGATGCTTTACAGTTTCCTCCTAATAAGCAGCTTTCCAAAGCAAGTGAGATGAAAAGGCACTGCAATTGTGCTTCATCTGTAGAGTAAGAGGGTCTTGAGTGATCTGCATGTAGGTCTAACTGCAAGAAAAGGGTCAGACTGGAAATGCTCCTCGCACAAGGGAGTATGATGCTTTATGCTTTTCTATACTGTGCATCTTATTCCCACTTGTATTTGGCCAGCAGACTCAAAAACTGTTTTATGCAAACGTATGTAGTGACCAGCAAATATGTGGTAAAATGGAATATAAAGACATGTTCTTTTTTTTACTGTTCCCTGATTGTATTCTTGTAGTCACCACTGGAAACAGGACACTAGGCCAGATATACTGTTAGTTTAAACCAGTATTCACTTCTCATCTGCAGGCATGTGTATCTATTGAAAAGGGCAAAACCCACTGAAACTTGTGACTGTATTCAGTGCTTCATTTAAATCTTCCTGTGGCATTCATGCTAACTACTAATTAACACTGATTAGCGTTAACTCCCCTCAACCTCCTTCTAACAGGGCACTGTGCATGCATCAGCTCTGCTTTTTTGTTTGTAAACAGCTTGTCTGAACCAAAGCAATTTAAAATCTCCTCCTCACTTTTGTGAATAGAAAAGATAGGTGCTCTTACTCATTTTACCAGCCGGTCAAGCATTGCTGTTTCAGAGCCTGATCCAAAGTCCATGGAAAGTCTCCTGCTGGGTTAAATGTGTTTTAGATCAATCTCTTAGGAAAGGCAGCACTTTAGTAAATCACAGACTTGCAATCTCTCTGACAGGCTGCATACCTTAGTGGTTCTCTATGGCCTGTTAGCTTTAGGGTTTTCTTTGTCTTTTTAAGGATTTCATTCTACCCAAGCAATCCTAACTTATATTCTGTACAGACCCTATGAACATAAATAGAGTTTTACAGACTGTAAGAACTGACTCTGATTCTCTGATGTTGTCTTTTTCTGCTCCGAGTTCACTGTCATACGAGCTTGTCTCTTCCTCCTCTTTTCCTTCAAAATCTCATTTCTCTCTTATTTCTGTGTTTGCAGAGCTCTGGACCCATCACTCAGCTGCTAAATCTCTGTCTCTCTATTGGGCTGCCTTCCTCCTCTAAAGTGCCACATCTTTTCTCGCTCCCAGCAATCTTATTTCCCTCCTCAAGTGCCATAATGTATTTGCTGTTATGTAATGGGATGCCCAAGATGAGTGAACTGACACTCTCATTCTGTTTCCTTGCATCCTTATATGGATGGCATGATAAATACAAGCCAAAACAACATTTTCTGCTGAGGAATCTCAAACTCCTAATAAACATGCCTTCCCAGTTCTCCAAAATAGATAGGACTATGTCCTTTGACAGCAACTTGACAAAACTCCATTGACTTCAGCAAAGTTACTTTGACGTATGGCGACTGAAGATTTAGCCCATAGTACAAATGGAGCTTGTGTTTCACACAAATCATAAAAAGTACTTAGATGTATGGTGAATTAAATTAAATAGCTGATGTTAAATTACTACAAGTTACTGAATTAGTGATGCTTAATATAAAATCTTAAATTTGCATCTGAAGGCAAGTTAAAATTACCATTATCTAATGGAAATAGCTCTGTACTATATCTTCAGTGACAGTCATGAGTTTAATAATATAACAAACCACTGGATGTCTCTACTGTGTCATATAAGTCCACTTAAAATATATATATATCTGGCACAAAAACCTACTTTTAAAAAAAGGCAATTTGAACTTGGAAATATTTGAAATGATGGGACAGATATTTGAGATAGATCTCTCACTGGATATGCTATGAAATGCAGACACTACCTACATGATACAGTAAAATTCAATTCATTCTTTCAAATATGGAAATTATTTTCCTTTTTGTTATTTAAATGGTACCTGTTCTTCACAGGTATAGGAAGCCACAGATCTTTAGTAGGGAGAATTTTATTTCTTTACCTGATCTGAATGGCATTCAGATCTAAATTTTTGTCTTCCTTCTTTTAACACCCTTCTAGAACCTTGTTACTTTGCTATCCCTCTCCATGGACTGGGGATAATGTTTCTCCTCTGGAAACTCTAAATGTTAATTAAGTAACAAAAGGCTACATAAGGACCAAGGCAATTTAGAACAGGAAGGATAAAATCATAACGACAGGAATACCTAAGGGGTGTCAAATGTATTACATGGACTATGTGCTTATATGTGCAGGGGAAAGGGGATGAACCCTTTGATAGATACCAGCTGGATTTAATCACCATGGCTACACATGATTTGTTCTGTCTGTCCCTTCAAGCTGTTTTTTCCAGTGAGAAGGATTGCAGGGCTATGAGATTTCTGTGAGGTGGGCATCACACCACTCCTGAGATGGGCTGGCAGCAACCCATCCAGGCACCTGATGGGGAGGCTACAGCCATTTCCTTGTTCATACATGTCACTGGGTAAAAGAAAAGCTGTACTAGAAAATAAGGCTGGTTTTATTTGCTTAGCATCCTGCACTCTGTATCAGTGTGCATTAATTTGTTACAGGATTCTGAAAGTGCTTTGTGACATGCATTGTGCAGAGCAGATAATTTGTGCATTCCCCTGGATTAAACATCTACTATATGAACCACGTTGTTCCTTCTGGTTCTCTTTTGATTTGAAGTTAAAAAATGAAGAAGTGAAATTAATAATAAACAGCACCATCATACAGTTTTCAATTTACCACAAAACTACCCATCCATCAGAGTAGTTGCAAGTCATTATCAGTATGGATGCTTTTGCTTGTTTGCAGTGCCTCACACATTGCTTCCACTTCTGAAGAGGACTCAGGATGTGAAAAATGGATGCCTAATTTGAGAACTGGGGGTTATGGCTCAGCCAAATGCTTCTTTTTAGTGCCAGTAGTGACAATTCACTGTCATCTGTAGTATGGCTGCTGAGTATTCATGCAGAAAAGAAGCCATGTGTGATGCTAGAAGGTGGTGATGGCAAATTATTGTGTTAGGCTAACAAAGGGGGTATTTAAAGACTGTCATCAAATACTCACAAATTACTCTAATCTGGGAAAAGATTATAAAAGGGGGCTAGATACTCTTACCTCAGTCTTGATGACTTTGACTGTAGTTGGTACTTTTGTTTTGGTATTTTTCAAATTCATAAAAATCTTGAAATGGAAAAAGCTAATGTCTATAATGACAGTGTATTCAATTTTCCTTTACTCCATGAACTTTGGTCTGAGCAGAGCAGTTGAGTTTTAAAAAGACTGCTCTATTCTCCTTTATCTATAATAAATTCCTGCCTAGGAAAGTTTAAATATGCAGCTTCAGGGAACAAAGGAAGCCGCTAAAAGGTAGATAAATCATCAGCTTTTATTCAAAGGAACCTTTTCACCTATTCAGTAACATGAATCTTGCAAGATGAAAACAATATTTTGAATTTTATAGTAGCTTTCATCCAAAGCACTTTGTAAAAAAATGAATAAATTAGTTTCCCCTGATGGTATGGTGTTTGCAAACATTGGTATTTCAGTTGCAAGTTGGAGTAGGTCAAGACAAAATGAGGAATATTGGTTTCTCCAAAGTCCGACATAAGTAATCTCTGCTGAGTCAGGAAAAGTGCCTGGATTACCATAAAACAAATGTCCTGCTTACTGGATTTGAGAAACAAAATAATACAGAAGACAAATCTGTGAAGAACCCAGTCTACTGGTCATGACAGAGGATGAAAAATCACCAGGTGACAGTAGGTGTTTCTGTACATAAGGCAGAATAAAGGTAAAGAGATGTTAACTTTATTGATAAGTATATGCCTCTGCTCATAAACTTGAGCTAGGCCATGTTTGCAGCTATGTGCATGGCAATGCCAGGTCTCATTGAGGATTTAGCTCGTATTGTCTGTGTCACCTTGAGACCCATAGAATGGAAATAAATGTGTCTTTCTACTTTGCAATTATCTTGCAATGATTAATATATGGATGTTAATGGATTTCAGGTGCTTAGCTGAATCTGCAGCAAACTGTGTGTTTTGCCAGAATATCTTTCTTACTTTGTCCAGGTTCCCATGTACCTTGACTCTTATTGTGCATATCAGACACAAAGATTTACTCCTTTCTCCAATCTGTGGCATTTCTCTAATGTACATTTCTTAGTCTTACATCCATACAAATTTTAATTTCCCAGAAAAATCAAGTTTGCAGTTTCACTTGGGCAGGCTATTTGCTGTCCAGGTAAATCTTCTAATCATCATTCTGCATGTCTTGATTCTATTTCCACACATATCATTGTAACTTATGCATTGCTCCAAATAACTCCTGTTAGTGCCTTTAGTTTTGTATCTTTCAAATACTTGACACCTCCTATTATATCTCCTCACCATGCACTGAATTGTCACTTAGCCAAGCTATCATGAAGAACCATAATAATCATGAAGAACAGTAATAATAATCCCATAATCTTGCCTCATTATTCACCTGTGGATCCCTAATTTTTGGGGGGCTTTAGTGTAAACTTCCCCCTTGTTTGTCAAGATATTTTGGGCCGTGAATTGAACACAACACACCAATTATGAATATACAAGAGTTGCACAAGGGAAGGACAAGCCCATTGCAGTTTTCTCATGTGACATCAAGATCAAACTGCTTTGCTTTTTCTTGCTGCTTTGTAATGTGCATCATGAACTCTGCATTGCTACCTCCTACCCCTTCCCCATCCTGCTCAATGAACTCAGAGCACTTCTGCCTGGAGAGTGTATCTCCCATGACCCTAATGAATGCTTGTTTCTCTTCACTAGCATTCACCAAAACACCTTAACTATTCTCAGTTAGTTACTAAAGGAGATTTCTTTCTCATCACCCTCTGTTTGCTGAGCTGTTGTCCAGCAGCACGACTAAGTTGAAAGTAAAGGAAGAAATGCATCTTGCGTGCCAAAAGGTGTTTTGTACTGAGCTGTGGTGGTGGTCCTCATGCCTCCTGAGTCAGCAGGCTTTCAGCACGGCCCCCGTATGCTGTGCAATCCCCCTGCATAGACCAGTGGGTAGGATACCATCATTTAGGTTTGTCACAGTCACTAATGACCATGAGAGTCTGCTTGGAGTCAAACTGGACTAATAATATTGCTAGTGCCTTGAAAGAAGCAGGGGGAGGAGGAACGAAGCTGCCTGCGGAATTGGAGGCTGCAGGAGGACTGTGTTTTCTACAACTTTTCTGAAAGCCTTTTAGTGGTCTACTTCATGGCTTCATTAAGTGAACAACATCAGAGCTTTAAAAAGAGCTCTTCGTGATTCTTACACTGGGCTGGTAATATATGTCACAACAAATATATGTAGAAAAGCAAAGGAGACAGAAATGTGCCATGTGGTTGGACCCCAAAGGAAAGAGCTAGAACACTTCTTCTTTCACCCTCCACTCTGAATCCTTGCAATAATTAGCCAAAGTAAAATGAATATTAGCTTATGCTTAACTGCCTTTCCAGCATGTTACTCTGCATTGACCCAGTAGTGCTAAACCAATTATTTTTTGAACTTTCTGGCTTTAAATAATCCTCTGTTCTAAAACTCCCTCTACCCCTCAGCTACTTAACCACAGGCCCGACTGCCCTAAATCCTTTTCTTATACTTTGTAGCTTTTTAAGCAAGCCCCCTCTTTAAGTAGACATAATCCCTTCTCTGTAGAAAACATGAAAGACCTTGAACAAATCAAGATTTCTCCATGGAGAATTCAGCTAATCCTGTGCTTAGCTCCTAACAAGGAAATCCATCTCACCACCAAGCACCCCATTACTAGAACTAATACCTGACTTGAATAACAAGCACATTATTGTGCTTTAATTGTAGCAATGCACTGTCACATGG
Organism: Actenoides hombroni; assembly: GCA_024336885.1. NCBI lineage: Eukaryota > Metazoa > Chordata > Aves > Coraciiformes > Alcedinidae > Actenoides > Actenoides hombroni. Next base: position 1,109,159 of record WUAM01000431.1, read on the forward strand.
GGAAGTTGGAGAGGAACGTGACTCGGCTTCCTCCAGGAAAGACAGGTCACGGCTTTTTGTTGTTGTTCAGGTTGCTGTGATTTAAAAGCAGACTAAATTAACTATTAATATAGACTGCACATGCTTCAGATTAGATGAAACAGCTGCATTGTAGCTCTGTAGTACACTTTATTATAAAACAAGTGCTGTTACACTGAATTACTATTCTCCTTTATATTGTCTTTTGACTGTTGTGAAATTCATATGCTGGATCTTGAAGGGGTGTAATTGTGCCCTTCAGGGGAGTGAGGCCTCAACTATTTGGTCACAGAAAATTATGTTAGTGTTAAATCAGAGTAAAATCAAACTAATCCACAGGACAGATGCATGGTCAGCACTTTTTCCCGGAAAGGCTTCCCACAGCACAAGCTGGTTACTGCCACCATGGTAGAAGGGACAAAAAACATTCTGTGGGAAAATAACCATATGTATCAAAGAGAAACAGAAGGTACTGTTCCAGCTCTGGTGTACTGGTATTAGCACTGATGTAAGGTGCACATTGGGTACCATCACAAAACGGAAACAGAAAGAGAAGAGACAGCTGCCCCAGATCCTAGGCACAAGGGGGTACACCACATTCATGGGCCACTGACATCGGAATAGTCACTGCAATTATTCCTTAGGTACCTTGTGGTCCAATAGTCACATGTAAATTGGAAATGAGCAGTAGTGTGGGAAGCAGACTGTAGGAACATAGTTGTGTGCACTTAACAAGCACGCTTGAGTGGTGCAGGACTTTTTTCCCATCTTGTGTGACACCTTTTTGGTGAGAGGTGTCCCTTGCATTCAAGCAAGAGTGGTAGAGGTATGTGTAGAGCCAGGAGCCAGTGTGTAAGGATTGAGCCCTATAGAGGAAATACTCCTCCTGACTGATGTGCTCATGTAAAGCCATGCTGCTTCTGATTTAGTCTCTTGATTAGCTCCATGGCATGGAATTACTGTGTACTTCTGCTGATTCAGAGAGTTTTGCAAAGCTTCTCTGGATGTAGTGTGGGAGTACAGGTGATTCCCCATATTTTTCTGCATTAAGAAGAACAAATTCATTTAGAAGATGTCTGGAGGGACTCCTGGATTAAGCAAGTGAAGATCTTTTATGCTGTTCGGTAGAGTGGAGAGAATTGACTATGAGAACTGTAATTCATTTCTCTGCTTGATAAAAGCATATGTGTATTACTAGACAAGAGTGATTTTAACAAGATAAGAGGAAATATTGTCCATTCCACTGTGATGAGAAATTAGGATGAAATACCTTTTTTGTTCAGGTATGGTTTATGTAGAGAGCATAGGGTTGCATGTTTATTCTCCTGTTTTATAATGTGCTTTTTAAGTAAGATTTTTTTTTCTTCTCTGTATAATAGAACTTAGCAGTGACTGCTGCTGCAGTCATGTCTCTAGACCCTGAAAAATAACACCGAGGGGTGGGTGGTACAGGGAGGACAAGCAGTAGCATTAGAGGGATTTAATGTAACAGTAGGCAAATATTGAGCAAGAGTTTAATTACAGTGGTAATGGCAGATTTTTCTGCTCCAGGAGATGTCAAAAATCATCCTATATTTAGTAACCTAAATACAAGAATCTCATTGCCTCCTCTTTCTATCTCAAGATGTATGCAAAGTGCAGACTAGGAGTTAATGGGTTGTAGTTTAAGGGGAGTTCCACTAGATGATGGTATAAATCTTCATAATGAGCAAGACCAAAGCGGGCAGCTTAAACAGGAGTGCTGGAAGAGCAAAATCCCACACAATCAGAGGCAGTGACAGCCCCTAATATTCCCCTTGATGCATTAGAATGAGGGTCCCAGCAATCGCACCAGCCACGTGCACACTAGCAACGTCCAGCAGCATTGCAGCTGGCTATGGCACCACGCAGGGAAACTGAATGGAGGGGCTGATTTACTTGATTTAAAATCAAGTAACAATTTGCTTAATTTATTTTGCAAATTAGACTGGGCTAACATCAATTCATTTTTAAATGATGCTATAAATGAGAGTAATTGTGTAATTAGCAGCAAATTAATTACAGGGCAGAAGATCCATTTACATGAATCTGAAATAAAAAATTAAAGCTGGGTCTTAGATTCTACCAGCTGACAGACGTCAGGATGTTGTTGGGGCACAAGTCTCAGTCTGTCTGCCCCAGGAGGAGAAATGAGCTTTTTTTGTACAGATACATAGTGTCTTCTGTAGCTCACTCAGATTGGTACTGGAGGCCTCCAATAGGGGTTTCATGGAGACCTTCTCAGGCAGGAGGAATATTCTCTGTTGAGATATCAATTACAAGAAAGGTCATATGGGGAAGACAATGTCATCAAGAAAATCTACAGGAGAGAACAACCTGTGAAATGTATCAGAAATGGAGAAATGCTTGCCTTAGTTTCTGGGGATAGTATAAAAGAATATGCCACTTCTGGACGCCCATGAGAAGAATACTACCAAGGTTCTCCACTTTCACCTGAGGGCTGGTGATTCTCCCCTAGAATGTGACTGCACTGTTCAGCTTGAGGAATGTAAAGCCCAGGTTCCATTTTCATTTCTCTTTCATTTTGCTGGCTCTGGCTGAGATGAAGTTCATTTACTTCAGAGCAGTCCATAAAGTGCTCTGTTTTGGATTTTTGCCAGAGATAGTCCTGAGAACACATCAGTGTTTTGGCTATTGGTGAATAGAGCTTCCATGGCACCAAGGCTTTCTCTCTGTCTTACACACACGGTCCTGTTTCCTCAAGTGAGAAGACTGGGGGTGGTCATGAGGCTGGAAGGGGACACAGCCAGGACAACTGACTCCAAAACAGGACAAAGAGATAGTCCATGCCAGATGACATCGTGCTTAGCAAGAAAAGCTTAAGGACAGCAGCAGGAGGGAGACCATTCAGTGTTATGTTGTTTGTCTTCCCAAGTCAGTCTTAGGTGTGCTGAGGGCTGGCTTTCCAGGGTGTGTCTGGACATCTGCCTGGCCATGGGAAGAGGTGAATGAATTCGTTGCTTTGCTTTTCCTGCAAGTGCAGCTTTTGCTTCACCTGTTGAACTGTCCGTGTCTTCATTAAAGAGTCTTCTCGCCTTCCTTGTATTTTGTTCCCACCCCACAGGAGAGGGGAGTAAGGAAGCAGCTGTGAGGATGCTTGGCTGCTGACCAGAGTCAACCCAACACATTCATGTAGTGGATTTATTACCTTGTAATTAATTAACAGAGAATTGTGCAAGTACTTGTATTTAAAGTCTGAATAAAACCCACAAAACCAAAACCACAAAGACATCAAAGATGAAAAAGGAAACAGAGCTCAAGAATACTTATCCACAATGTCCTGGTCTAACCCATGTGAAGGCAATACTCTGTGTTCCTGTAGCAGCTCTGCTCTGTAAATCACTGTATTTCAAAAAGGAACGGGAATGAAAAATCTTGCATGGTAGGACTTGAAGTACTTGCTGCCATACAAATTCTACATACCTATGAGCACTTACCTGTTCAAAGCTAGAATTATATGAACATATGATGGTCACTGAAACTATCACAGTACTAATAGATATTGGTTTAATGGTCTTAAGGTAAAATATTGAAAATCAGAGCAGATTTAATGTAAACAAGTCTCACACATGTCAGAGGAGCTGGGAAAAAGGCCCATAGTCAGGAAAGGTTTGACTCTATGCCATGCACCGTCTGCTTAGCCTTTCATTTCAGCTCTAGGTGCTTTTGAAAATAGTGACCTTGATGATTTGTGTTACCTGCACAGCTTTATAAAACTGTCTTGTTACATCCTGTGGGGATGAAACTTCTAAGAGCCGAAAGCCAGCCAGAATCAGCTGTTATTGTATGTGGAACAGCTTGTTGTGAAGGGCTGATTGGTTATAAATTGAGTAGCAAAGGCCTCTGTAAGTCATCTGAGTAATTACGGAGCAATTTGCATACTTTCACAGATCTGCTTAGGAAAGCCATGAATCTGTAAGCCCAGCCTGATGTGCAGAGATGTGCACACAGGCTGCAAATGAACATGAGCAAAATTAAGTACTAAATTTGGGATTCTCCTCTCTGGCAGCAGTCATTCATAGTCTGTAAAATGCCATGGCCTTGCTTTGGGCATACAAAACCGGTTAGCTGTAATAGAGGGCTGTGGTTTCCTGAGGGAGCTGGGCTGAATAGTAGTAGTTGCTGTGATAATGCTGTATTCGACCTCAGCTACCCAGTAGGAGCAACTTTCTTCTGCAACAAGCCTGTACTTGTGATTACCACAGGAAGAAGTCACAGCTTGGCCCCTTCCACTCTTGCTTCTTTGCCCTGTGTACCAACTGCTGCCTAACTGCTTCCTAATTTCAGCTCTGAAAGGGTTACCATGAGCCTGGAGTCCCAGGGAATCACTCTGGCTGCTCCCATTGAAAATCAGATGTCTCACAACTGCTTTGTTCTCATTAATGTGAGCCTGCATTTCTTCTATCCACTGACCTGCTGATTGCCTCTTACTTTGATTTGTTGAACTTAGCAGTCACACACTCCATCTCTATGCTTTATGTAATTAAGCCCAAAACCAGCAAGGGAAGTAGTAATTGCCCTATGTTTAATGCCAGAATTGTGCACTGCTAGACCCTCACCAGACTGAGCAGCAGCACAAGCCAGATGAGGGCTTGTGCTCACACTTCTGTCAAAGTCAGAGCACACAGGATAAAATGTTATCTGGCTGTAGTAAGACAGGCAATGATGGATCTGTCATGAAGCCTGAATACACAGTATTAACCCATCAGAAAGCTTTGGATGCATGTGAAGCGGTAGCATGAGTCTGTACTGGTTGGCTACTTCACATCACGTGGATGCAATACTTCTTATGTGGTGCTAGCCCCACTTCCTCTATTGTCAAACCATGACCTGTGCAGAGAGAGGATCATTAGATCATTAGTTTGACCTCAGTGGCACAAAAACAGAACTAAAAGCTTTTTACACGTCTTTTGTCAACTAATGGATCTTTATTTCCCCAACCCCCAACAACAATAATACTTCTAATATTCTCACAGAGGATGCATTATGGTAATTTCTGTGGGTTTCCTTTCCTCCATTTACTATAGGATTGCAAAATCAGTGCCAGGAGTTCACCGTGTATGGGGTTTTAATGCTGAGTAGTTCATAGATTTTTACAAGCACAGGCAACATTCTAAAATAAAGAGAGAGGAAATCTCATGGCTTGACATCTGAAATATTCCCAGACTTCAAAGAAGTTTCAGCTGACCAAGCAGCCTCATTTCAATAACTCAGAAAGATTGATTTAGGAAACCAGGGAGTGGATGAGTTCCCACCAGGGATAGAGCAATGGAGAGCATGAAAGAAAATAAATCCCTCCTGGTGGAACAGAAGTGTCAAGGAGCTGGAGTCCTAAAGGGGCCAGTGTGAACTTCAGACTGACGGATATACAGGATGTATTTGGCCTCAGTCGACTCTGATATAATAAAGCAACTGTCAGAGTTGGGATATAAGAATGAACCACCTTTGAAGCTGCTCAGAATGTTTCTAATGTTCTGATGTCTTTTTTTAAAATTTT
>WUAM01000431.1:1189091-1200140 GCA_024336885.1 Actenoides hombroni
AGTGCTGTGAGTGTTGCTTTCACCTTTTATAGCCTTATCTTTTTCAAGTGACCACAGATTTGTTTTTCTTTCAGATTAGGTGAAAGTTTAGAGGGAGATTTGTAAGCATTTTATATTCTTCACAAGGATGCTTTCTCTTGCTAGGATATCTGAGGTGGCCTGAGTATCAATATCAAAAAGATATTTCAATGGAATTACAGTCAAAGAATTGTCATATTTATAAATAGTAGAGGAATGATTCCTTTTTCTGTTTTGTTTTTTTTTTTTTTTAATAAGAAAATACCTAATTTCTCAGTAGAAATAAATGCTGGAAGCTATTACAAAGGCAAAGGCTTTAGAGATGTTAAGAAAAAGTAGATAGATGCCAAAATCCACCATCCATATAATGGATAAGACAAATGCAAATGAATTTTCATATGTAAGTCATATATTACCTAATTTCATTAGAAAAAGCCTGAGCAATTCACAAACTGTAATGATGAGGCAGTAAATGAAAGGCAGTGTTCTGGAACTGTATTTTAGACAGTCCTTTATTTTATTTTCCTGAAACACTACTACTTCTGAGATACAGACCACCAGGAACTTAGTACAGCAGTTCCACATTTCATCTTGCTTCTATGATCCTTTGGATTTTTTTTCTGTACAAGCACTTATTTTGGAGCAGTGGTACTAATAATAGGAATTTCATTTTCTATTTAGTGGCATCAATTATGTGCCAAGGTTGTACAATTTCAAGCTGTGTTGCCACATTGTAATTTTTCTGTGTTGTAATCGAATGAAGTTACCTGTGCTCTTCAGCATTTGTGTTTTCAGATGCTACTAGTCATTTGTTTTTATTGTGATTACTCAGGACCATGCTCTCTATGATTCAGGTGAACTGACCAACAAGTACAAATTGAAGAAACACCAGGGTAGTGCCTTTATTCTCCTGATGGTGCATGCTGTTACCTCTCTCTGACACTGAGTGAGGTTCTTTTTGAAGAAATTTCTTATTTTGTACTCCTTTATGGAGTATAAGCCATTATTGTGTTATTTGTATTTTTATTATTTCCTCATACACACTCTCTCATGAATTCCAACCGTGTTTGCAAAATCTGTCCAAACTCCTTCAATTACTCAGCTTTTTAAGACGTCCTGGGTCACTCTTTTAAGTCCATTCAGTGCTTACAGACTTCTCAGATAGAGGGCAACTTGCTCAAGTAAAGAGACGTGCCAGAAAAAGTGTTTTCATATAGGAAGTGAGAATGAAGGAATACTCTTCCTGGGATGTGGGTCACCTAAGATGAGCACCTTCTAAAACTGAAGTGAGGGAAATTATTTTAAAAGTAAGAAATTAGAGTACATGCAGCTGGCATTTCTTCATCACTTCCTGATCACCCTGGAGGATGAAACAATAAAATGTTTAAGGGTGTGCAAGCTCTCTGACTGAGACTTCTGTGTTTCTCTGAACCCCAAAGACTGCTGACAAAACAAATTTCTTCTAAAGGCATTCCCTATTTCAAATAATTACAGATCTGACTGAGATCATTCTTTCTGAATGCTCATATTTTCCTCTAGCACTCAAAGCTGCTGAGGAATGGAAAAAATCACAGTTTTTAAGAAAAATGTAACAAATGTAAAGGCATAAACACATATCTTTATATTGTACTGATCAATCTGCAGAGAATAAACCATTCATCATTCATGGTGAGATGGTGTTCTTGATCATTCTATTGTGTGTTCTTGATCAATCTATGGAGAATAACATGTGCAGCATTTATTTTGGTTTCCATTTTTAACCTTTAGCTTATTTTTTTATTAAACTGAAATTTTTTGGGTTGTCTCTTTCTTCTAGTTTCAAAGACAGGATCTTTTTTTGTTGGGTTTTTTTTTTTTTTTCAGTGCATGTCTTTAATCCAATATTATTGAGTGAAATAATTTCCCAATAGACTACAAAACGTGCGTCCAGAATAAGATAATTCATGATTGCACTTTTCCATAATTCAGGAATTATTCATTACATGAAGTTTTAATGTGTGGTAAATCCCAGAGGTCACAACTGAAATCAGGGCCTAATTTTATTAAACATGGTGCAGGTTTTAGAGGTAATCTCTGTTTGGAAGAACTAATAATTTTCATGGGTAAGAATTAAAAGTTAACTTTCGTCATCTAGCCTTGGCAGAGGTGACGTAAGTTGCAGGGGGCCTGATGTTTTTGTGGCAGTGGATTGTCTATGCTCAGGCTTCATCTGCAAGAGAATTCTGTTTGTTTCAAAAACAAGTCTGAAGCCTTATGGCTCTGATGTGACTTACTTGCTGGTTTTATAACTCCCTATTTTTGTATGTAGGAATGTTTCTGCAGCAGTTGTGCAGAAGATGTAAACACTTTTGACCTTTGATTTGTGTAGGGGTCTCTCTGGAGTAAAGTGATACTGTTCCTGTGACATGGTATAGAATTGAACTGTAACAACATTTAACATTCTGTAACACATCAAACTATATTTAGCATTCATATATCTTTTATTTTTTGACAAGTTTTGTGACACGTAAAATAGCTTTCACAGTGATAGTTTGCCTATTATTATTATTGTTAATTACTATTTCATATCTTCATTGTTTCACAAAATCCACAATGACTCACTGTGCCAATGCAGACATTTTTACAATGAAAGGTACTTGCTTGTCTGTTTCTTACATTCTGTTAAATATTTCTTATTCCTTCAGACTGCACTACAAGGACCATTTCACTGTCCCCTTTGGCTTCTGCATCTTGCTTCCAGCTTGAACAGACAGGTAATAACCATTCAGCAGGGCCATTACCTCTTCTAAAGACTATTATCAAAATGGTCATTATACATAATGGAGATTATTACAGGCAGCTTGAGAGATTTTTTAGATACATCTCTGCAGTAATAGGTGGCCCTTTTTAGCCTTACACATTGGTGGGAATAATAGTAGGGCACAAAATATGTGGTAAATGTTGCTTTTTATCAAAACTTTTTTAGCTTTTAGTGTCTTTCCAGGATTGCCTTCTGGATTAAAATGATATTTATAAAACAACTGTAAACACTACCTGTTGATAAGTATATCAAACTGTAAGTGCAACAATGAAGAATTACAAATTTAAAAGGTAGGCAAGGTATATTTTCTTCCCCCAAAACCATGAAGTTATGAGTAAAAAAGAAATATTATAATAAATCAGGTTTCCAGATAGGTATATACTTTACAAAACAGTTTGAACTCAATTTTAAAGAAATCTTAATCTGTTCTCCTATGGGAAAAGAGACCATATGTAATCACTACTCGTTTTTTTTACATCAGCATTTGTTTTCCAATTTATGATATTTTTGTTTTACTTTAAGTTTGAAATGCAAAACCTTGTCTAATCCAAGGAATATCTCCAGGAGCCCTGAGCCTAAATCTTGAAGACATGTGTCTTTTCACTCTACTTCAGCAGGTATTCTATTCATAGCACTTACAAGAATATTGTTTGCAGCCCTACATCTTGAACTTTGGGCAAAGCCAAATAAACTAAAGTGCATTTACAACTTGGGCTGGCAGAATGTATTTTGAAGAAATGCTGTCAAGAGGAATGGTCTGCATGGTGAGGGGGAAGAGGTGATCATATTTTTTCCAGTGTATTCATGACTCTTACCCAGAGGATACTGGCATTATTCATGCACATCCTCAGAAATTGTCTGTGTTAGGAGGCGCATCTACAGTGTTCCAGATATACTGCTAACTATGTCACTCTTCTCAATTCTATCCTGTCTTCAAGCTACATTTCAAAGCAACCCTCTTCTAATAAGAGCTGAGTGGATATGAGATTATTATGAGTATTTTCCTTGTCTTGATTATCCCTACTACATGTTGATTATATACCTTTCTTCTTAAAGAACATTCTGTCTTTCTTTTGGAATATATGCTCTGCCTACTCTGCTTCTAATAATGGCACTTATCATTTGAAGGAAATCAGAAATGGCCTCCTTACCTAGCCTTTTATTTTCTTTCTCTGCTGTATATTTCATTCATCTCCTTTTTTTTTTTCCCCTTTTTTTTTTTTTTCTTTGTGTTGCAGAGATACAGATATCTCCCAAATCCATTGTATTTCTCATCACACAGTTCTTGCTGAAGCAATTCATCCTCCTCTAAGTCTCACTGTCTCTTTCTGACACAGCCCTGGCTAACAGGAGAGTGCTGACCTTTGAAATGTGCATGAGCAGGCAGTGAAGAAGGAACTTGGGCAATAACAACTGCAACCAAGGGGTGATCAGAATAGAGATTCTGCCCTGAAATATGTTTTCCAGAATCCTGCTTAAAGATGGAGGCTTTTTTTTTATCCCTTTAGAGTTCTTTAATCCAAATCCACTATACTCCAGTAGCCTTTTATAGTCTGACAATTAAGAATCTAAATGTGTGCATGGCTTGCAGAGAGGCAGGCACAAGGACACCTGACAGAACTTTTACTTTTGTAGCTTGTGCAGCGCACATGAATATGAACAGGACCCTTCTGAGCAATGACAACATCTATGCCATTTATGGCTAGCCTGTTACAGAAGGGCTCTTAAGCATTCCTATCCTCTGGCTTTCAGTGGTTCTTCCTTTCTCTTCTCATCTGTCCTGCAGGCATCAAACACGTGACTATTGTTGTGTATCCAGTCCTCCAGAGTGCAGACAGCCAGGAGCTTGAGTCTTTCTGTCTTAAAATCTCACTATTTGTGGCATCAAGGCATCTTTTACCCAGGACTTTTGATGTTAATAAGTTACTGTGATGAGTGGCAACAATTGACCAAAAAGAGCTGTTTGGACCAAAACACCACTGAAAATAGAGGTCTGAACATAAATTTAATCAGAAAACTTTTCCACTTTGGGACTGGTTGCTTTAACTCATCTGAATCTGTGAGTCCTCAGGCAAAAGGATAATGTGCCAAAAATAATGTTTCAATCATACAATTATTATTGGTTATGAATTCATATTTCCAGGCCCCTCCCCTCCCCCCCCCCCCTTCCAGTATATGTAGGTGTCAGATATGATAGATTTTGGACCTCATTCATAACTATCACTGAGGAACTCTTTCTGCAAGAGAGAAATGGCATAAAACTTATGTACAATTCCATTGGGCTCTTTCTGAGCCTTGGAGGTACAGGGAATTAAGTCACTGTGGCAGCTTAGTAGTCTTTTACTTCCCCTGTCATGCAACAGCTTTCATCATTAACAAGGACTTGGTCTGGATCTGTGAATCTGTCAAATGAAAAAGATAATTGTCAACAATTAATAATATCTGCATGAATTTAAGTTAGCTAAGAGGGACTGTCACACTTAAAGCCAGAAACCATTTGTGTTACAGCTATATCCCTTCTTTGTCTCATTTGCAGCTGCAAAACATGTGGGTGGCACAGGGACAGGTTCCTTGATAACTGTAACATTAGTGAGACCTTTTTCCTGTTGCCAGAGCCTCTGAGGGGTTTAACTGCATGAAATCCAGGAATTGTCACTTCACTTAACCAGTGGCTTGCACAGTGGGAGAGGGATTTAAACAGAAATAAGATTTTTATTTTTTGAATCTTACTTATTCAATCCATTTGATGTGCAGGAAAAAGCAATTAACTGGCTGGACAGCCAAAACTTACTGCCCCTTACACAGTGGTTAAGTTAGGACCTGTAAATGCTTAGAAGTGTGGGAATTAGTTTGCTAGTTTGCAGCAGCCTTTGACTCTGATGGCAAAAAATGGGGGTTGGTGGGGTGAGGGAGAGAGAGAGAGAAAGTCTGCCAGCTATTCGTGAAGTAAATGTTCCCATTTCTTTTAAAATACAATAGCGAGTGTAATTTTGTCACATGCATCTGTTGCTATCACCTCTCACTTTGTGCTGAAGTGCTCACCAGAGCATTTACAGAAGTGATTCTTCCTCCCACCCCTGACATCTGCCACTGAAAATGCTGCATTATTCATCAGCGTGCTAATGGCAGGTGATGAGATCTTTTCACGCTACATCCCTCTCAGTAGGTGTTTATTACTCTGTTCACCAGCAGCCCTGCTATTACTGCGGGGCCAGAAGAACTCTACATACTCGCTTGACAGGTAATGGGAAACGTGCTCTGCTCACTTGGCTTACAAGTGCAGATGAAGGTTATTACTAGGGCAGCTGCAATATCGTGGGTGCAAAGAAGACGGTCACTTTAACTGAACAGCTTAATTCTGGAAATCCATACAAATCATGTCAGCACCATGATAATCCATCTTCTTTACCTTCTATCATTTCAGCAGTCATCACACTAATAATTTTCTCCTGGTTCACCTGTGGTCTCTATGAATAACAGGGTTGGGGGCAGGGGGAGAGGCAGGAAAAGAACATGAGTTTGGCTTAGTGTCTGACGATCACACTGGTGAGGAATTTATCTCTGTCTAGTAAGCAAGATACTGTCTTGTGTGAGAGTGTGTGTACACATGCGTGTGTGTGCACATGATTGTTTATGTCTTGAGGAGGGGAGAACCTTGCAAACAACACTGAAAGTGTGTGTTTAATTTTAAAAAACAGCTTGACAGAAAGGCAAATCTCTACTGATTTTTTGAAGCCTTGTGGTAAAAATTAAGGAACATGAACATGACAGAGCACAGGGGAAACTGAAGGACAAGGAATTATTTTTAATCCAAAGAACTCAGTTCATTAACAAGCCTTCACTGGTTGTCTTCCTTCTAGATTTCTTAGACACATTATGCTGTCCTGGGCAATCCATAAAAAAATCTTGCCCCACACCAGGAATGGGCAACTTTTGTACAATTTAAGTGGCTTCAATTTCACATGAAGGATAAAACTTTCTGAGCCTGATGTTTACTTTTCTAAAACGTAAGGTGTGCTGGATCTGCAGAAATCTCATAGGTCCCTTGAAATGAATGATATGCTAAGGCACTGTGTTTTTTGCAATGTATCCTCCCAAAAATGAAAGCTAGGGAGATTTTGAGACAAGCAAAATTGACTGCAGTTTTATATGTGCTAGAACTGCTGAACAGCACCTGTTTCCCTATTAGTACAGCCTACAATAATTAAACTAAATCTGAACTGTGAAGGAATGAATTTTTTCTTCTCATCAGGCTCTTGTCCTTAAAATCCTGTTTTTTTATTTCCATGTAAAAACTGCAGGATTTTTTTGTTATGCCTAGCAGAGGAAAAATGCATTCTAGTGGGAGGAAATAAAGGTAAAGAAAAACCCCCACACATTTCATTTATCTAGTTTGTTTTCCATCCCTCTCTTTTTGTCAAGCACATTTATTTTTATCTATTGAGCTTCTGTATCAGTCCAGCCTGTCAAACTTTTAGATGGGCACTATATATGAACATGTGAACTATCTGTAAATTAAAAAGTATCACAATCCAGAGTTGGAAAGTAAATAGATGCACAGGGCAAGACTTGTTAGAGGCATTAATATTTAGTCACACAAGTAAATGGCATGGGGAGAGAATAGAGTGGTCTCAGAATAGAGAAAATCTCCTGTGTAGGAGTTTGCTTGCACCTGTGACTGTGGGGTACTTTGTGCTAGGGAGGGATGGTGCTGAGTGGCTGGGTGTGTTTGTGGTGCTACAGCTGTGAAGTGTTAATCCTTTCCTGGGGTTTAGGCAAGGGAATAGAGACAATTCTGGAAATTTTCTGTGAAAATAATTAGGCTGCCTTATTAACTAAAATGATGATTTCACTAAGGGATCTCTTCTCATTCCAGTGGTAGTAAAAACATAAGCTACAGCCTATTACTAGCCATAATTTCTCTATTGCAGTATAAGAGTTTATTCTAGTATAGCTTTAGCTGAAAGGTTTAGTAAGACAATAACAGACTGAGCAAGATAGAGATGTAAGTCTGCTAAGATTGAATAGAAATTCAACGACAGCATGGATATATTTGCTATAATTAGAAATTATTAATTTCTTTGAGGTTTATATGATCAAAATGCCATCAAAAGAAATTTCTATGTGCAAACAAAAGACAACATCTCATGGTTTTCCTATTGCTAAACATATGTCATTTATGGTGATGTCAACATTGTCATTAAAATGTAATTGTGATAAAAACATAAGTCATCACTTTGGGTCTATCAGGTGTTTGAGAGGGATTATATTTAGGAAGTCGTTGTACTTAACTGTACTAGGGATACAAACACAGTAAAGATCAATGTTTGTGCTAGAAATATCTAGTTTGCATAATGCTGAACTTGAGGAAACAATGACTTTCTCCTTATCCTAACTTCCTCTTCAAAGTAGCAGAAAAACAGTTTGGACATGTGAAAGTTTGGTAGTTTTCTCTAGGCACATATAAATTTTTAAGTATACCAACAGAGATAAGAAGTGCGTAGGACAGAAAATGGTAAACTCTAAAATAATCAATATTAGTGTTGTTGTGTTGTGACCAAAAAGAAAAAGTGACCTAAAACCACTATGAGAATCTATGTATAGAAAAAATGTCTCTTATTAATATCAACTTCCGTTCCATTTGTATAAGGAAGGGATTGTAGAATCTTGTATTCAGTCTACTAAAGATAGCATCCAAGACCACAGGGGAAAGTTTGCCAAGAGTATTGTAAAATACATAGAGAAAACAACAGGAGAAAGATGAGGGAGTGTATTTCAAATACAGATTTTAAACTTAAGGTAGTGGAGTTCAACATACTGGACTCCTTTAGGTGGGAGGAAGGAGCCAACATAGTTCTGCAATTAAAACATTTTTTTTCACTCTCTCACAGTCACTAGTGGTTAGGTAAAGAGGGCCTCTAACCTCTTCCTATCCATGGGAGAGGGAATATTCCCTTTCTAGTAATGTAACTGAAATTTTTAGGAAAACTGTTCTCTAGCTGCCTGGTAACTATAAATGGCTAAAGAATGTTCTCACTGAACTTTGTATGGAAAGTCTTGCCTTTATTACAATACACAAGGAATAAACCCTCAAAGTTTGTCATTTTTATGATTGAACATTTTGAGTTTTGATTTAATTATTTATTTCCCCCCTAAATTTTGTGTCTTGTATTTTAAACTAATGCTGCAATGGTAGAATGTAATGTGCTGATGCTATCAAACAGTATCCTTATCCACCAAACCCATATATTTTTAATGATTTCATATGAAATACTTATTTTTCTTGGATTCATTCTTTCTTTCAGAACACCCCAAATCCACCAAAATACCAGAAATTTCCATGATACTTGTTGCTCACCTTGACTGTTAAGGTATGCTTGTGCACAACCAGTGTGATACAATCAGGAACAGTTTTTAGCCTGAAAAAAAAGCATTCCTTATTGCCTTGGCATCTGTATGTTACTATGGTCCATGCTGATCATCATTGTAGATTACAGAAACTATAGAAATATTCACAATTTTTGTTGGACTAGCTATAGTTTGTGTGGCCATTTGAATTACTCAGAGTTTCTGTGTCTTGTGATTTCATCTGCTTGCTTTCTCCAGCTATGCTTGTTGCATGCACAAACCTAAACCAACAATGTTTTCCCAGCAACTTTTATCCTTATATACATTTTTGTGTAAAATTGGATTATATAAAACATCAATCTTTTAGAAACTAAAAGTGATTTTGGAGAGACTTAGTTGGTCACAGAGTGGTGATACGACTTCCAAGAACTCTAACTATGAAGGAGGGACTGCAAGCATAAAATGATGAAACCAGAAAGAAACTCACACAGGAAAATCCACATTCCTTGGGTAGAACAGGGAGAAGGAGGACTAGTGTCTCTTTCACAAGCTCTAATGCTATATTATTTCCTTTTAGCTTTACATTTTGGGTATCCAGATTTTCACTGGTTTATAGTGATTTATGGACATTACATAGCCATGATATTAACTAACTGTTCTTTAAAAAAAGATGCTAATGATGTAAAGGGAAAATTAAATACATGGGGTGAACAGTGTAGTTAATAAGCTGGGGATTTAGTTTCTGTTAGGCATGAGTTACATGCAGAATTTTGAAAAAGGGGTCTTTTTGGATTTAGGTTGGTTGTGTCGCTTTACATTTGTGACTTGGTGGGAGTATAGAAGTGGGGTGTTTTGTTTTTTTTTTCTGGAAAACAAATGTTTCTCCTCAAATTAACTCTGAAACTGGAATTTTTTGGCTTGAGAAAAATGACAGCAAAGCTGATGGCACTGCTCTGGAGGAAAGAGAGCAGCTTTCTCTGTGGCATTGATCTGTGTGCAGCCTGTCATGTTCGCCTTGCCTTGATGTCCTCAGGAGGATGGAGGTACTCTCTTCCTTGGAATGGCAGTCAGGAAAGTTGTCGAGAGATGACAGTCAATAACCATACTCCCTAGATTAAACAAAACAAGTTGTTATAGACTATCTGCAAAAGGGAAACAATATTTTCTCAGGAGGTACTGCCCACCTTGTGTAGATGCAATGCAACATCTATGCACTTAACGTATGTCCCTGCTACCTACACCTAAGCTGTCTTTAATAAATGACCTTGCTCCTTTTTTGGTCTGTTAGAACTGAAGGCTGAGTCTTTTGAAGTGTCTTCTGAGGAAATATACTATCGTCTAAAGACCAGCATAGCTGACTACTTCCATAAAGCTATATCTGTAGTTATATGGTTCTTATATTTTTTTTTACCCAGAGCACTTACCTATATATTTCTTTCTCCCTTTTCATGATCTAATTACTCATATATGAAACTTGTTGTATATATACAGGGGCGAGCTACTATTACATTCATTTGATTTATAATGGTAGTAGTACAATATATATTGGTTAATCCTGAAGTGTAAGCTTGCCTTTGACCTGTGACTATTTCTGTATACACCTAGCTTTATCTGTATCATAACAATCTCCACTAAATGAGTGGAAGTTGTCAAAGTTCGTAAGATTAAGCACAAGAATCACGCTTTGATGGGGTAGGGCCTCTCTGTTTCTCAGTCTGATTCTTCCAAAGGGAAGGCTTTTAAGATTGGATTCAGTGTAGAATACAGACAACCCTGTAGATTTTGGTCTGCAACTAAAAACATATTCTGTTTTCTTCCTGGACCATAAAATGTTCCCTCATCTTACCTGATGACAGCTATATTATATATAGTACTTTAAAAAA
>WUAM01000431.1:1207927-1221540 GCA_024336885.1 Actenoides hombroni
AATGTTTTCCAAGCCTGCCAGGCATGAATGTTTGATGTATTTCTGTAGTATCATGTATCTGGTTTCCACTGTAATCTAATGTGAGTGCTAGAATGTCTACTGCTGTCAGTGATGTATCTCATATCACAGCAAATGTCGAAAAAAGATGACTCAGCTCATGAAACTGTCCTAGCTGCTACCAAATGCATATAAATTGCAAAATGCTAACCACTTTCTCTGCTCTCGACAAATGGTCTTGTCAGGCATAATGACGTGTCTGTTCAGAATCTGTAACCTCATGTGACCTGGACTGGTTGGCTTAGGAGTATCCCTGTGAATGCTGTATGGGCCTTTCGTTGGCCTTTTTGTCCTGAGATGACTGGAAGAAATTTGCTAGGCTGCTTTCTGAATCTTTTGTGGTCATCCTTCAGCCAACCAGGCCACAGAGTAGCCCTAGAGCAAGGGAAGCCTCAGGCTGTTTTGGACCTCTCCGGTGCCTTGGTTCTCTGCTCCACTGACTTCTCCCTTATCATCTCTTCTGGGCTGTCTGTAAGGAGGGAGAAGGTCCTTAATCTATTCCTGTTGAGCTCATGTCTCTTTCTCACATTTGCCTCCTGTTGTGAAATAATTTGTCCCAAATGAAGGAGACTGAGGCCACACATGTTAACAAGGTAATGGGAACCTCAAGTACCTCCTGGGTTTCAGAAGCCACTGGCTAAGTGCCAGATAGGATACTGGTATTGTACACAGGGTATATAATTTGCGTACATATAAGAATACTTACATATTATACAGACCTTTGTTATACATTTCATAAACCAGATATTTGGATTCTGCTATGTTCACCAGTCTCCCTCATGATTCATGTTATATATGCTGTACAAAGAGCAAGAAAGACAAATATACCTTTTGCTACTTATTTTGAAGTTCATCTGCTTCTTATTCACATTGGTATGGGCCAATAAAAGAAATCAAGTTAGTCTTTAATTCAGTTATTTTTCACTTTATTTCTTTACCTCTTCCAAAGACTTAATTAAGTGTTTACATATGAGGTAATGGAAGATGTAAAGGTCTGTTGGGTTAGATAAGGTGTTAAGTAAGCCTCTGCAAAATCAGCAAGATCCAAGGTCACAAGTCATTGCCTTTAAACAGTTACTGTTCGTCAGTAAGGAATTTAGTAGCAGCTGATAAAAGACATCTGCAATGGTATATGGTAATATTGAATGACATAGAGTTGTCTTTGAAAATTTCTAACTATTGAAAATTTCAGAAATTAGAAAACAATGAATATGGAAGCAACAGATAAAGCACCCTTTGCTGATTCCAGAAAAAAAAACAATGGGAAGAAACTTCATTATTACAGGAAAGAATGGCTTTTCAGATCAGTTACATGTGGGCCACTCAGGTATGTATCGATTAGATGATTTTTTCACTCTTTCAGTAAGAATTCAATTACAGCCTGAAAACAAGTATTAGAAACTCCAACCCCCCAAAAAACTTTTGGAGTGGGAAGGAGAAAGAAAAATTATGTACTTACTTAAACTAGATGTTTTCCCTTATTCTCAGAATTCTGCAACCTATGCATTTTTTTTTTCCCCAAGTTTCCTTGAGAGTTTTTATTTTATATAGGGAAATGGTTTGGTAGTTTCATTTTGGAGAAGGCATTCTTGACATTTTTTCTTCCTTCTAGTTCTCAAGGTGAGACATAGTAAAATAACCAGCACCTCTGTGGCCTCTTGGTGTTGGGCTTCTTTGACAAAGAATTGAATGGTCTGGTCAGATCACATCATGTTTCCTGTTTTCTATTCTCTATATGACAACTCTGTTTTTTCTTCTGAGCAAGTGTATAATAACACTTTCTTTTCAGCTTGTCATTTTGGATTACAACAAAATGACAATGACAATACTCCTTCGCATGAATGTTAAAACCTCTCAATCTGCTTAGTTTTGTCTTACTCTTTTCCTTACTTCTCTAACTCTTTCTTTGCTCAGAAAAAGGAGTGGATGACTTTTAAGGGCTCATAAAGACATATCCAGTAAAGCCAATGAGAAGTCAACCACGTTGCCTTAGCTGTTATCACCAGCAAAAACATGACATCTGAAAAAAACTTGCCATAGGCTACCAGAGTGTTGGTAATCTAGTAGCCTGAAAAATTATCATCTTGTGAAAAAAAGTCAAGTTACTCACTGTCTGAAATGAAAATAAAATTGTATTTCACTTGGTCATTAAAAGCAACTTCAGACCACTTTATAATGAGTGAGCAGAATTTTAAACACTTAACAACTAAACCTGACAGATCAGGAAGGGTAAAAATTTTTGGACTCATCTCTCAAAAATATGACTGCAGAATTTGAGGTCACCCTTCAGCCCATTGGCTGTGTTACCATGTTACAGTTACTGACTTCTTATTTGTAAAACACTTGGTTATCTTTTCACCTAGTTGGTCACTGGACACAGTTGCCTCAGTGCCCCTCCATACTTTGTGGAAAAAGTCTGGGTCATAGAAAAGCTATGGCACTGGGGGTAGGTACAATGTCATGTCATTATGTAATACCCTTCCTTAAAGAGCTGGGGTCTGTGAAAGCACAATAATTACTGCTTGATGTTACCATCATTTCTGTGTCTTTCCTGTGTTTCTCTTGATTAGAAATACAAAGTAAAGTGACGAATTCTTTGCTCTACTTTCAGAAGAGGCTCTATCTATGCTGTCTTTTTCCTTTGTTGTAGACTTTGCTGTCTTTTTCCCCTGAAGGTATTTATTTTAATATTCTGCTTTGTGGCTTTTATCATTCATTCTTTTTGACATAAAACTATGCTCAGCTGACACGAATGAGCTTATAAACTTTGTTCATGCTGTCACATTTTCCTGCTCTCATCAGAGAAAAGTGAGTAATCTCTGGTGAATAATTTGTTAAATTTAGCCTCTTTTTCCTCTCAAACTACATAATTTTCTCAAATGCATCTATTATTAGACAGTGTGGCACAAACACTTTGGGCTTTAGTTCATTTATTGAATATGAATATTCAAAATCTGAGCTATTTAGTTTGGTAGAAAGAGGTCAGGAAAAGGACAACATAGTATTTCGCATTATTATTTTTCAAAAGCATCTTAGTGAGTTAAAAGCTCAAGTTGCCACTGTGGTTGTTATGGGGAAGACTGAAATTCAATTTCTTTTTTAGCAATCATTATTTATCTGCTATTAACGTTCCTAGAGAAATTGCTTTGATGACTTTTTTCCATGAATGTTCTGAACTTCGCACTGGTTGCTATGGCTTATATACTTGAGCAAAACCCATTCAAATCTTTTCACTTTTCATATTTGGACTTTTAGTTTGCATGGAAGTCTGATTTCTGTGACATGATGTATGAAGATTCAGGATATTCTTATTCTAAGACTCAAATCAAACCACTATAATGATGATTATTTTATTGCAATGTTGTAAAACTTTATAAAAGGCAAAGACAAACTGAGAAAGCAGCTTACTACAGTGTGAAGATTCGCAGATTTTAGAAAATGTTATTTATTCAAAAAAGAAAACTGTTGACATTTCAGGTTATGATTGTTGCTTTATCTGTCTCAAGTAATAACTAAATGGAAAAGCAAGACTTGAAGAAACCTTTTCCTGAACTGCTCAACTTGTTGGATTTAAAAGAACTGAGCTGTAGGTTTTATTGTACCTATTTGAATAAATACCACAGTTTTTTCTATTGCTGTATTTAGTGAATAAAGTTAGTGCTGTTTTGGCAGAACTACTTGTTTTACTCTACATCAAAAAATTGGAAATGATGTTCCTGCACTTTTTGTGACTTTGACTTCTGTAAGATGTTCTTAAAGTAACAATACTGAAAATTCTTTCTAGTTTTCTCCCCTGACGCTTGGGTGCAGAAATACTCCTGCATTCATAGACATAATTTATTATGAAGATCAAATATCTTCAGTTTTGCATTTCATCTTGTTTAACATGGGAGGAAAGAAAAAAAACCAACCAGTGAACCAACTGGTTAAAACCCCCAATGTGAAGCTGAAAGCTGAAGCTGAAGCTCTAAACCATCTGCAAAAGAACTAAAGATGAAATCTGATTTGGAAATTTTCAAGTTAAGTTAGTGAAATATTTTAAAGGAAATGAATCCATTAAATTCAGTACTTGGGACATTCCCCTACTGAGCAAAGTCTGTGGTTGCAACTTGGTACAAAACCAAATGTTATGAACTATAGTTAGTTCTTTATTTATTAGAAAATATCAAGTCCCTGGAAATGTGTCAAGCAATTAAAAATTAAAAATTTCACAAATAATTAATTGGAAATGTCCTCTAGAGGTAGAGTTGTAATTATGTATAGTAGGCTGCTTTTGGTAGCCAAGGTAGCCAACCAGAAAGCTAGTTTTCATATCTTATGGCTACATTGCACCATCTTTTTGAATTTATCTTTTGAAATACGATCAACCAGAACTGAAAAACAATGAGTCCTCCCTAGGACTTTTTTATGATGTTAGTACTTTCTATCTCTACTGGAAAGATATATATAATACAGGTAGGACCAAATTTGCCTTCTTTCTTGGTCAGATTATATTGACAGTACAGTGTGAGTTTTTGCTAAATTCATAAATCCAGGTATTTCCACTCTTTCCTTATTGCTATATCCTAAGCAGAAATTATTGCTACTAATCACCTTGCACTTCTGCTTTTTTGTCCAGCTCTTGCATGCAGTGTAGAACTATGCTGGAGGAAACATCTGGGAAGTATGTATGTCTAGGAGTGCCCTCCCTGTGCTGAGTGTGGAGGCCTTTAGGACAAGGACAGAACAGTCTATTTGTGAAAGCTTGCTGACTGGAGATATTCAGGGATTGAAGCTGCACCAGTCCTGCTGCCTGGGGAGAAGGAGTGTGAGCTTATCTCCATTTCCTCCACTCATGCCACATCTAAGGGGAATAAATATCCTGGATTTCTCTGTGATGTGGGTGAGCACCTGGTGCCCATGGTGGACAGCTCTACAATGGAGATGCTAGTCATTCTGCCTGTGCTGGGAAATTTGTGGGGATCCCCAATGTTTTTGCGGATAACAGCTCCTAGGTAGGGTGTCCTGGCTGTCCACCCCAGAATGGAGAATGTGTTGTTTGCTCTGTATTCAGCAGCTCTCTTGGTGCTATTGGCAGCAGAATGGTAGGCAAATGGCTAATAAGAACTTTTATTGTCAACAAAGAGAGGGAAGGGACAAGGATCCCACTGATGCTCAGGTAACCAGGTAGCTATTGCATGTCCAGAACACAACTCCACACATAAGGGCAATTTTGGGGCTTGTTTCACCTACTGTGTGGGTCTGCAAGGAATCTTTAAAAAACATATCTTGTACAGGTCTCAGAACTGTTCCTTTTCAGCAGCACAGACCACTCATACCTATCCCCTTTCCACTTGAAGATCCAATAATAATTTCAAATCTAATCTGCCTAGAAAATTAGTTAAAAACAGTTCCTCCCACTACATTTGTTCCCAGGTTCTCCAAGTGTTTTTAATACATTTTCTTCTTATTTTAAATGGTGCTGTTTTGTTTTCTGCAGCTGCTTGAGTAACCTATACAAAAAAAGACAAACTATTTAAAATAAAGACAACCATAAAGCTGCAGAAGGAAGCACTTTCAAGTGTACAAAGTAAAGAAAATGGAAGCATAATTTTTTCTAGGTTCTAGATTTTAGTTGTCTTTGTTGTTATTTGGAACAGTAGGAGTTGAAAAACATGTAGAGAGAATGTGATCTTTAAGCTGATGATGTCTTGAAGGGTCATGAACCCTTTAAAGGGTCTTGAATCTGACCAGATACAAGATGCAGGCAAAGAATAGAGAAAGATAGAAAAACTTAAAGAAAATTTTAGAAAATAAGACAAATCACTGGAGGCCAAAGAAATAACTAATGCAACAACCTAATAACTTTGGAAAAGGGTCTAAAAGAATTGCAGGAAATTGTACCAGTCAGTTTAACATCAATTTTTTAAGTCTCCAAACTATTTTTAAAGGATCAGATGTGGCTATATTCAAAGAGCTTGCCTTGTGGCTTAATGAGGGGGTTATGAGGTTTAAGTAATTTGTGTATGTGAATACACGTGTATGTTTTAAAGATATCAACAAGTGAAACAGTGGGAGTGCAATAAGCAGTATGAAACAACACAACTATCTGACAAAATCCCACTTTGATTTAAGAGCAAAGGCATGAAATCCTCAGAATAGAGGAATATACAGCAAGTACAATTGATGGCTGACTACGTTAGAAAGAGGAATAGATGTCTGATCTTTGGCCCTTGTTGGAGTAGCTGAATTTCACAGATATGAGTCATCAGCACCAGAAAGCTCTAACAAGCACGCCATATAGCTTCAAAAGTTCCTGGTGATCTTGTGTGATGTGTTTGACCCTGTGTGTGAGATGTGTTAAACACAGATTACCTTAAAAATGGTGATTTTTTTTTTTCCAATGGACTGAGAAAAATATCCTGCTAAAGAAAAAAACCATGAATCTGAAACATTTTTCTGACATGAAAACCATTCAGCTTAATATGTGGGATATGTGTACAGTTGGTGGGGCATGAAGAGGAGAAGTGATGGAACTCAAAGTAGTAGAAAAGTAAGTGCATAGGGAAATGATGTCTGAATGTGTGAATGATGTAATTATTTGCATAAAAAGAACATACTGCTTTACAGAATTTTTGGAAGCCATGTGCAGGTCTTAATAGACATGGCTGAGGGCAAGAAAGAAGGTCATGTCAGAGGGATCATTTCAATGAAGTGTAAGATACCCTGTAGGGATTACAAAGAAACACATAAATCTGCTATAAAGCTCACTCACGTATGCTAATAGCAACAAAGAGAAGATTTGTCTGCTTTCTGATGCTACTGAGTTAGAAGCCATGGGACTGTAGTCCTATGAGATACTAATTCTGTCATATACATAGATGGTAAGCTCTTCAGATAACATGTGAGACACAAACCCAGGATGAAGATTTAAAATTTAGACATCCCAAAGCTTTGCTACGTAGGTAGAAAACACTTATAAAAATTCATATTTCAGTACAGATTTTTAAACTCAGCCAAAAATCAAGCTTCACTAACAGCTGGGAACTACCCAGAACTCTAGTGATGACAAATGCCATACACTGGTGAACATAAACTGTTGATTGTATCCTTCTGCAGCGTTTGCCATCAGAATGATTAAATCATGCCGTTTCATTGTGCTGTACATTGAACATTAAAAGTAATCTGAGTTGTATTTGCAGCCACTTCTCTAAAGTATTTCACAACTTGGCCTGGATATATTCAGATTAAAAGGAGCAGAGGATAAATGGAGACAAAATGTGATGTGTGCCACATGTGAATTTGGAGCAAGCACTGCTATTGATTTCACATGGCAAGGTTTTGGTGGCAGATGGTGCTACAGTGGTGGCTTCTGTGAGAAGTTGCTAGAAGTTTCCCCTGTGTCTGGAAGAAACAGTGCCAGCCACCTCCAAGATGGACCCGCTGCTGGCCAAGGCCAATCCCATTAGCAACAGTCACAGTGTCTCTGTGATAACATATTTAAGAAGGAGAAAAAGTTGCAGCAGAAGAGCAATTGCAGCTGGGAAGATGAGTGAGAAAATGTGAGAGAAACATCTCTGCAGACACCAAGGTCAGTGAGGAAGAAGAGGGAGGACATGCTTCAGGCACTGGACCAGAGATTCCCCTGCAGTCAGGGTGAAGAGCATGGTGAGGTGGACTGTCCCATGAAGTCCATGTTGGTTAATGGTGGAGCAGATATCCTCTGAAGTGCCCCATGCTGGAGCAGGTGGATGTGACTGAAGGAGGCTGTAACCCTATGGAGAGTCTGCATTAGAGCATGCTCTTGGCAGGACCTGGGACCCCACAGGGAGACATGCCTATACTGTAGCACATTTGCTGGCAGGACTGGTGACCCCATGAAGGGACCCATGCTGGAGCAGTCTGTTCTTGAAGGACTGCACTTTGTGAAAAGGCCTGTGCTGGAGCAGTTCATGAAGAACTGCAGCCTGTTGGAAGTACTTGCACTGGAAAAGTTCATGGAGGACTGTCTCCCATGGGAGGAACCCCATACTGAAGCAGGGGAAGAGTGCAGGGAGTCCTCCCCGGGAAGAGGAAGAAATGGCAAAACCAATCCATGATGAACAGACTGTAGACCCTATTCCCTGTTCCCCTACACTTCTTGGGGGGAGGAGGTAGAGAAATTGGGAGCGAAGTAGAGCCCAGGCAGAAGGGAGAAGTGTTAGTAAGGGAAGGGAGAAATTAGAAGGGAAGATGTTAGTAACATTTGTATTTATTTCTCATGATTCTCTTCTGATGTTATTGGTAATGAATTAAATTATTTTTTTCCCAAGTTGAGTCTTTTTTGCCCATGATAGTAATTGGTGAGTGGTTCTCCCTGTCCTTGTCTAGACCTACAAGCTTTTTGTTGTATTTTCTCTCCCCTGGTCAGCTGAGGAAGGGGAGTAATAGAGTGGCATTGATGGGATCCTGGCATCTAGACATGGTCAAACCAGCACAGCACTTGATGCAGGGTAACAGCTTTGTGTAGCTGTCTGTCTGCCTGTCTCTCTTTTCCCTAAAAAAGCTGTTGAATATTTTTGACTCCGCTGTCCTCAGTTGACATAGTTACTATTTGGCTCCCTCTCTCAGAGAGGATGGGAATAGGTCACATCTTTTTTGTACATTTTCAGATGACTCCAGTCCAAAATGCCTGGAATCTTCTCTAAATGTTTTATCTGTTCTGTGTTGGCATTCACCACTTATACAAGGTGTGAAAGACTACACATTTTAAAGACATCTGGTAAGAGCATAAAAAGCTGCTTCATGTATCCACATCAGCTAGTGTTACACAGACACTGAAGGAAGCAAACTCTGATGTGTACTTGAGTGGTTTCTCAACAGTTCCTATTATATTGGCAATTTTTGCCAGATCTCCACTAACTGAAAACAAGTGCTTTAGGCAGCAGGTCTGTTGACCCCACCACTTGGACATGTTTCTACTGTAAAATTTGTATCTAACCAGGGTGGCAAAATAGAAGAAGGTGGCTATAGCCAAGTACCATATTTTAAACACAACTTAAAATTTAGCAGTAATCAGTCCTATTTGTTCCATGTTCTTTATGGTTCTCCCAGACGATTAAAGTGTGGGAAGCCCTAATAACTTGAGTTGTCTGTTAGTGGTGAACTGGCATTTGTAGATTTCTGGGCTGAGTGTAGTTCAAGCTGTGTTGCTCACTGAGTCCTTCCTATTCATCTCTGTTTGACTCGAACCCAACTGCAAAGTTCAAAATTCTTTTGTATCCATCTTCTCCTTTGGTCCTGGGTTGTTGCACAACTGCCACCTCTGCAAATAGCAAGTTACTTCCTGGAGGAGAATCTGCTCCCTCTCTTTGCTGACCAGGAGCAGGGGAGGTGACAGTGCCATAGCCATGCATGACACAGGAGGTGGAAGGCAGCTGATGAGTATGATCATTCCTCACAGTCACCTTCTGGTGTAACTTCACATCCAAAAGAGAAGTACAATTGAGACCTTACAGATTTTTACAAATGCTACAGCAACAAACTCAATTAAGTGCACCTACCTCCTTAATTTTCTTTTCCAGTTATGACTAGTTCCTTTGTTAACATATCTCTCTGCAGTATATATTGTGACAGTGTGCCTGTTCCCTTATGAACTATGTGGGTCCTGATAGTGTGGTTAGTGTGTTGGTTTTTTGTGTGGTGGCATTTTTGTTTGGTTGGTTGGTTTTATTTTGTTATGTGTTTTTTGTTGTTGTTGTTGGTTTTTTTTTTTTTTGTTTGTTTTGGTTATTTGGTTGGGGGTTTTTTTTGTTTCCAAGGAACACCAGAAAACCATTTTGCTATTTTTTCTTAAGGTTGAAATATTTATTATCCAAGCCTGCTGGTCAGATATTAGAAAAGTAATATCTGAAAATGAATGAACAACTCTTTCCATTCCTCTGGAAGCGGAAAAAGTAAAAGCAGGAGTAGAAAGCAATCAATGAATTTTACTTTATGTGTATTTACTTATTTAGGAAGAAGGGTGAAAGAAAAGGTTTTCAAGACTCACACACTTCACCTGTCATTTCCAAGACTGCTTCTTCACCACCTGGTCCCCTGCGCAGTAATCTATCATTGTATAAACTGAACTCATTCTAACATCAGTTGCACTACTCAAGTGATCTGCCTCAGTTCATCAGCAACCCTTGCATATTTTGGAGACTCAAGGATGCTAAAAAGTGTCCCAGTTTCACCTGTATACTGGAAAGCCATATACCTGAGGATCAGCCTAAGGGTATTTTGTACATTGCTACTTTTTACTTTCCCCCTTCCCAGGACTAAACTACTGTCTCTGTTAGGGTGGTTGGAAAGGCTTACAGGAGTCAGTTTGTTATTCAGACCTGGTACAACAGGGACTGTAGTGTGAATGGCACCAGACCTGCATACCCAGTATTGCTGTCGTTCTTACCCAAGAACTGCCTGACAGATGCAGAGTCAGGCATGTGGCACTGCATTTCTAAATTAGTTATGAAGATCCCTGTTGAATTTCAGTCTGACCTGAAAGTTTGAGAGCGACCATATGGCTGCCCTCCACAGCTGAGGTTACTGCCTTTGGATTCAGTTGACTCTTCAGATATGAGCAGTTTAATTAAATCTGCCCACTTCTGCACATAGATAATTATCAGTCTTTCTATTACTCATGTTACCACACAACATCCCCTCTCTATGACTTTATTCATTTCAGACAGGGACAGCAGGTGCCAGATGGCAAGCCGATACTGTGTGATACTCAGTATTTCTATCACTTGGTGCTTAGAGTTTCACCTTGCTCCTGTGCATTGGCCTGATGGGGATGACTGCTTTGGTTCACTCTAATATGCTCTGGAGCATAGGAAGTGATAGTATATCATTGTTTTAAAGGAGCAGTTTAAAGGTAATGAACATTGTTACTGTCTGTATAAAAAGGGACTGGCTGTAGCCTCTTAGACTTGTAAGAACAAGAACAGATTTTACTTTTGCTCTTTCATGCACCAGCTTTCAATTTCACCAAGTATATTAAGTGCTCTTTAGGTTAGACTGCAATTTACTAAGAGAAGCCTGACTCAAAGTTTAATTATACGGGCCAAGTTTTTTCCTAGTGAGGAAATTCAACACAAATAGGTAATGTTTGTTACTTACCGATGGCAGCAGCAGCTGTATAGAAAGCTGTAGTGGCCACTAGAAGGTGCGTTTTGCATTTATTTTCAGCAGTTTGCAGCCAAAAAGAATGGGTGGGGGTAAGTCTGTTTTCCTTATGAAATTGTAAATTACGTGAAAAAAAGAAAAAGAAAGAAATTGAAACATGAATAGACAAAGACTTTGTTTATTTATTGCCAGGAGAGACCCATTAGGATTCAGTGCTGTGTTTCCATGGCATCCCAGAGGCATAAACAGAAAATACAGGCTAATGCATTCAGTTAGACAGAGATTTTAAAGTCTAATGCACGATCTAAATATATATCACATATGCCCACTATTTATTTATCTATTCTATACACTGCAGTGAGACAGAGAACTCGCTAACTATTCTAGGGCTTTAATCCATTTACGTATGTGTCTTCTGCAGACGTTCAGTACTTGTGGGGGATATATGTAGGTAGTGTTATTTGGTTTCCTTTCAGGATCCTCTCATTTCTCTCCATACCCCTTTCTATTTTGTTACTATCCTTACATTTGTAAGTATCTCTGTAGTATTTCTGTTTTGGAAGCCCAAATCAAATTCAAATATCCAGCCCTTCAGGACTGCATCCTGCTTAATCCCATCTTTCTAGTGACCTAAATATCCCTGTTTGTTGAGTGTTTCAATTTATGAGTGCAAATGTTAAGCCTTGTGTCATTTTCCCCTCCTTGGTGTAAACCCGTCTTTTACAAAACTGAACAAAAAATCTAAGCAGGATTGCCCTGTACTCCCTACAACCCCTAGCTGATCTTCAGTGAGTAAGAAGCGCATCTCACAACCAAAATGTTACAAACTCTGTGGAGTTGACAGCACCTCCCATGCCATCAGATCTTCATCTGTTTATGAGAGGTATGAATGGAGCTTCTTGGTAATGCTGCAGGAAGGCTGGTAGGGTATGCCAGAGTGAAAGATGACCTTGGAGGGGCATTTTAGGCTGTCTTTCCTGTGTGAGATCTTCTTGTTTGTGAAATCACCTCCCACGTGATGTGATATAGGCCCATTGCTTCTTGAGTCATTTAAAACTCTAGGAGACAGAGTGCTGGAGAATGCTGCATAAGGCTGTGTCTCTACTTTTTCAATTAAATAAATAATATGGGACCCTATTGCACAGAAATGTTTTTGAATGGGGCTTTTCATTTGAATTAATGCCTTGAGAAGTATCAGTTATCTGCAAGGATTTAGAAATTCTCTGGGTTTTGTTAAAGATTTTTCAATGAGAAGGGGTTTACTAATTCCACAAGTTTAGAAAGAAAACGTCTCGTCATACTTTTTTCCACTCCTTGTCGGATCTTGCAACTTCTAGTCAGAGAGTAGTGGCTTAGATAACCTGCACACTGCATCAAACATCAAGGCACAGTGTATGAGTAAACCACCCTCTAAATATCATTCATCCAAATTGGTAACTTGTCTTGAATTCTGTCATCATAGTGATCTGCTACAGGTGTCTCACGGCATTTTGGGGTATCACATTTGAGACAGGAGAATTAAAACACACTGTGAATTCTCATTCAGATCAAGGCTTTCCTGCATCTCTGAGCCTGAGATCAACTATGTCTCTGAGAGTGTGGTGTAAGCCCTAGGTGTCAGGTGAACTGATGGGAGAATGGGAAGGGTTCTGCTGGAGTTCTGCCTAGCTTTTGGTAAGTTCGCTAAAGTTCAGGGGTTTTTGGCCAAGCAGAAGCTTTGAATCAAAAGCCATTGTATTGGACATATCTCAGACATTGTTTGTGTTTATTTTTAATGGCACCTTTTTTAAGTACTGATTCACTGCTGTGGTAAAGCTACACAAGAAGCACTGGAGATTTTTACACACTGTTACTTACCTTTTCTGTGGAAAGGAAGATTTCAGTTCCCTTGGAAAAATAGTTTGGCAAGGAGCAGAAGTAAATTAGGGTGCTTTCTCAGGTGGCCTCTTCTTCATGAGATCAATACATTTGAGATTGGCAATGGAACACATAATGGAAAATGGTTACGCAAAGGACAACAGAAAGGAAAAAAAGAAAAGAGGTGGATGGTCACAATGAATTTCACTGTAGTTAAAGATTTCTGCTCAGATCCTTGGCAGGAAAAC
The DNA here is from genome assembly GCA_024336885.1 of Actenoides hombroni. Taxonomy (NCBI): domain Eukaryota; kingdom Metazoa; phylum Chordata; class Aves; order Coraciiformes; family Alcedinidae; genus Actenoides; species Actenoides hombroni. The sequence goes on from WUAM01000431.1 coordinate 1,221,214, forward strand.
ACAGAGGTGCATTTGTAAATGTTTTTTATAATTCTTTTTCTTGTATCACAGAAAAAATGGATTAAACTCAAGGGAAGAGCAAAAGAAAGACAAGTAGAAAAGGGCATATGGGTAGGTAGGAGGGAATACAAATGAAGAACAGTGTAAAAGAAGTTTTGTAAAAGAGATGAAAGGGAGATGAAAGAAGTAAAAAGCACCTATACTTTCAAACAGATTTTGCAATTTTTAATCAGCAATCTTTCTGTTTACATAGAATAATTTCAGAACAGAAACTGCTCTGACCAGAAATGATCTGACTTCATAATCTTTTATGTAAACAATATTTAG
>WUAM01000431.1:1229102-1258337 GCA_024336885.1 Actenoides hombroni
AAAGAAAAAGAAAAAGAAAAAGAAAAAGAAAAAGAAAAAGAAAAAGAAAAAGAAAAAAAAAAAAGAAAAAGAAAAAGAAAAAAAGAAAAAGAAAGGAAAATGGGAGGGGGCATCCAGAACACTGAAATATCTTTGTTGTACCTTAAGTGTTATGTTTAGATGACAGTTTCAGTAATAAAATGCCTTCATTAACTGATAGTTAAACATATATGCCTGTAATACTTCATTTTTAGCAGGCATTAAATGTATATAGTACAAAAATAATGTGCGTATGTGTCTGTGTATGTGTGTGTATGTGTGTGTATCAGTACCTTTAGTTACAAAGGCTGCAGCTATATGTCTCCCTGACTCATTTAATTACATGACTGTCAAGGCTCAGGTCTGCTGTTTGGGGAATTATTTAATATACCCTGTGCTGTGTATGAAATAACATGTGTTGCACACCCATCAGCTCTGTGCAGGGAACACACTGGACTTTCCTAAATGCTATTCACCAGTGTCCTCTTACACAATTACTGCTTATAAATTTGAATGCTTGTACTTCAGTTTCTGCCATTCTTACCCGTCTCCTTAGATTAATTACCTTGAAGAAAGCATCTGTCTCAGAAGACCTGTGGTAGAAAACTTTTAAGAGCAGGTTGCTCATGCACGAACATATTCATGTCCACCCACCATATTTAGCCTCAATTTCATGGAAAAACTTTTCATCTCCTGAGAAAGTAAGATCTGGTCCCAAGAACATATGTAGAAGTGCAAAGCAGTTTTTCCATAGCTGTTTACATTACCTTTCTGTAGTTGTTCTTTTTTGTTGTATGAATAATGATGACTAAGCATGAGAACTTCTTTCCTCTTAACTACCCACTATCCTCCACAGACTTCTGCCATTTGTGCTCATATTGTGTTTTTCTTCTTTGCCTGAGAGCTTTTTAAACACTCTCAGTCTCCAGCTTTGTAGCACTTTTCGTGGATCTCACACTTGCCTGAGTTAAACCAGTGGCCCTTAGGGTCATGCTTATTATACTGTCAATCTGCTTATCTGTTCTGCAAAGTACATTTAACAGTAAAGCTCAATTGCTATTGAGTCAACCACAGAATGACCACAGATAGCTGGGAGGTGTGCCTGCAACTGCTGTGTATGTGACATTTTGTAAATGCAAATAATATGTAAGCATCCTTTTGAAAACTCTGGGTGTAATTCCCTGTTCAGCTAGACAACTGCATCTTCTTCTGTACTTGATGAGATGTGTATATAGAAATTTGGAAGCTGACCTAAAACATTGCATTGATTCAACACCTGAAATTGTTATCTAAACATATTTTATGAGCAAGTTATTCAGTTGTGCACCTTGATGTGGAAATGGGTCCATAGACTTTGGTGGTTAAATGTTTAATAGCAAATCATTATTTTTAAAAATTATTTCGTTTTTAAAATGCCGAGGTGTATTTGTTGCAGTTCACTATAGCTTGTTTGCAAAACTGTATCTACTTAACTTTCAAATAACCAAAACTCCTTTTAAAGGAATGAAATAAATTAAAAAAAAAATAACCAACAAAAAAATCCTGACTTACTCACCAATTAAGAATTTTTTTGCCCTGGTGCACCCTGGGGTGAATTTTTACAGCTGAGATATAAACTGATGAAAATCTAGTTTTTTAGTGGAAATGCTGACAGACCTTTGGATGAGGTGGTATTCCTGAGAGCTAATAAAAACAAAAGTAACAACACAAATCACTTTAAGTCTTTAAAATCATATGTGTTGTCCTCCATGAATGAGGTTTAGCATAGTATAGTGGCTGCAATGATGGGATTGAATTATAAAGGTCAATAAACTTAGAAAACAAAAGAGTCCTTGAATTTTTGACCAGTATTGGTGGGACAAGGTTTCTTAGTACCTCAATTACCTTTTCCACTCAGAAGCAAAATAGTTAATTGCCTGGCAATTAAATAGGAAGAATTGTTGTTGTTCATTGACCTATGTATTCTTGTGGCTTGCTGAGCAGACTGGAGGCTTGGAAAAAAAATACATGGGACCACATGGAAAGACTTTCCATGGTGTCATGGGGACCTCTGAGAATGGCATCACTCATCATGTATGTAGCCTACAGCCACTTTGGTTTGACAGCATTAGCTGAAGAAGGAACAGTTCTGCACAGGTTGGGTGCTTCCCTTGAGCACAGAATTGAAACATCAAGTAGTTTTTCTTATGTGAAATCCAGCAGGAGCTGGGTCTGCCTGGGGACTCAGCTCCTTTGAAGAACATCAGAGGACCACAGATAGATAAGAACATGAATATACACAGGACTGTGCATATGAGAAGCACTGGTCTAGGAAGTGTCCATCTCTAGGAGATGACTGAAAGGGCTGTAATTCTGCTGCTCCTTGTTATGTACCAGTCTGTGCCAGCATGGCAAATAGGGTCCTGGGCCTACTGTCTGCCTTCTGACCTCATCACAGCCCTTGGAAAAATTGTTGCAATATCAATCTGATTGTTTATGGGAAACTGGGACCTGTAATTATAATAATTCCCTTCACATGTGTGCTTCCTGCTTAGTAACACTGAAGGGAGGTCTAATAATACAGAAGTTCTGTGTCATTTACTTTTGCAGTTTTAAAAGCTTTTTTTGTTTGTTTGTTTTTCAGGTGGGAAACAGTTTCCAACAGATTCTGCAAAAGCTAAATTCTGTGTTTATCTTTACACACTTTTTTCTATTTATCTTAGAAGATTATGAAGTTGTTGTTGTGATATGGAAAATAAACTTGCTTGTACCAACTTCAGTAAACTTAATTCTTACCGCTTTTCATTATGTTTCACATTGCCATAATGTATGCAATATGCTTAGGAAGTCAAAACATCTTTACAGGTCTTTTTCCTCCCGTAATAGCCAAAGCAACAGCAAAAGCTCTTCATGGTTTAAAATGTACTGACAGAAGAACTCTGACTGTACAAATATGTACTATGTAGTAACTTAAATACTCATAAAAGTTCAGGATTTTCACACAAGTAGACATTTCTTTCACACACACACATACACCCTCACCCCCTATCAGTGATTCTGTGGGCAAGGAACCGATTTTGTCTCTGCACTACCAAGTTCCCTTGACCTAATGACATTATTGATTTTCCACTATTGTCTTTATTTATATTGGTCTGTGAGGACAAGCCATGCTAGTGGTTCAGCCATTAATTGTGATCTATATGATAAGTGTGCAGGAAGCCCTTTTAAGAAGAATAGCGTTCAAATAAATGTTCACATACATGTAGTAATAGACACCCGAAGAGAAGGGGATATATGTGCATATTCTCTGCAGTGCTGAGGAAATGATTTCAATACATTACCCAGTCACTTCATCTCTTTGTGTATTTTGGAATAGATTTTCATTTGCACTAAGTCTCCTATATACTCTGACAGGGGGTAAGAGGGACTTTAAATGAGTACATCCTTTATGAACAGAGGTAAAAAGGATCTTATCATAAATAAGGATTAGACTTTTAGGGTAGTGTTTAATTCAGTGTGAGAAGATGCTACATGTCATTTGAAGCCAGAGAGCTATACAAATACAGGCTCTGTTTGCTATGTAACTGACAAGGCTGATAGCAGAAATTGGGCCATTTTGAATTTTCAGTTACTTTGCAACCAGAGATCATGAGAACAAAGCTCATGTGGTTTCTAGTAATGTCAAAACTGAAAAAATGTGGTGGGACAGGCTTGTGATTACTATAAATGGTCATGTTTCTCTACTAAAGTCATGTACATGTATTTTATAGTCCTTCTAAGAATGACATTTACCCAGACTTTCTAGTATTTATAGAAAAAATCTATTAGGAACAGCATTTTCGAGGGAGGTACCTCAGTGAGCTGCAATATGCTAAAGTGGTCCTTATTGTGGCTATTATTTGTGTGTCAAATATTTTTTTTTCTAGTCTAATGAAATGCACTGAACTATATTGAAGAAGACATACCTTAAAAATAAATGAGATTTTAAGACCTGCAGATGAGATTTACAGTAGTGGACAGGTAGGATGTTCAAGTAAGCTGCCAAAGGGTAAATAAGAGCTTACTGTAATTCTGCATGATGCCATACACTGCTGATAGGAGCTTAGGACTCCAAAGTAGTGTAGCAGTGTTTGCACTGGATTTACTAGTTCTGCCTCTACTTACCCTTTTAATTAGCAGTTCTGTCCTGATTTTGAGATGCCAGCAAATGTCTCTGAGTGACCCTTCACTGTGCTGTGCAAAAAGAAACATTAGTTTTGTATTTGCTGTTTTCTCATCTGCTGTCTGTCTTGATACAAGAGCAAATTAAAAAACCCCAAAACATTCTGCTCTTATTTATTTGTTTTATCCTTTATTATATGTTTATGGAATGTCTGTATAATTTTCTTACTGAAAAAGCAAAATTTCTTTTTGCACCCAACATTGGTATAGTCTAACTCTCTAGATCTATGCTTGTAAGCAGGGCAGTTTTACAGAATGGATCCAATGTCTTGGCAAATATACAGTCTGTTGTTTTATATAATTCTCTCTGTAGAAAGTCTCTCCTCCAACTCTTATCCATGCATTTTATTAAAGGATTCATCTAAGTGATACAGGTGTGACTCCTCTGTAACAATCTGAAGTTCACTAATCTTATGTCACAGAGGTGAGGGAACATGAAAAATGAGATACTTTGCAAGTATGTGAATTGTGACTCAAATCCAGAATTGGGAAACTGATCCTTTTAGATTTTTTCACTTGCCAAGAAATGCCATTTTATTCATCAACACTGCAACATATCAGTATCTCTGATTCTTACTAATACTTATTAAATGAATGAAATAAAATTCTAAAGGTTAATAGACAGGTGCTGCTACATGCTGCAGAAGACCTAATTCTGATCCTATTTACCTGCCTTTTTCCATTCCACTGCCTTTTTTTGTCCATTTCCAACACATTTCACACAGTTTTCTCTTTGGCATGTTCTTCCTACGTAAACTGGCCCACAGAGCTGCTCAGTGAAAACTCCCCCAAATAAACATTTATCTGTTGCTGAGGGGAAACCAGCTAACTAAAAGATCTATTCATCTATTTATTTTAGGATCCTACTGTTCATTTCATATATAGGAGGGGAAGGACATTGGTAGTTAGATTGGGAATGAGTAAGCTCAAACCAATAGCCAAATACCCGAGAGAGAAATATAGGATCAAGACAGGGTGTATTGAATGATTATAGAGAGAATGAAAAATACTCATAAGAGTTTTAACTCATAAAATTATGAGTAAGGAGACATTTTTATTAGCCATCAAACTGGTCCTTTTATGTGGTGTTTGTATCCTTTTCACCTTCTATGTATCTTTTCTTCATAATTCACTTTTTTGAAGGAGGAGCCCTTCAGCTCTGATGTCTGAGAAACAGCTCATGTTTTGAGAACTGGTGCATTCTAAAGACCTTAAGTTTTTAACTCATTTGGAGTTTTAAAGCATGCCACCAAAGTAACATCTCTGTCTCATCTGAAACTCTAAAGTGTAGTGGGTTGGCTTTAGCCAATCTCATCTCACAGTGCCATTCATAAGTAGTGGCTGCTTTTTTAATATACTGTCCAAGTGATGGGATCTTTTTGCTGCTTTTCTACCTCTAGAAGCTATGATTTGGTTTTAAGCATTGGTAAGAAGTGGGCAACAGATTTCATAATTATTCAAATGTAAATGTTTTTCCTCTTCTTTGACTTAATCAGAGTAGTTTTCCCCCTGGAGAATCAATAATGAATTATTTAAGTATCTATTTATTGTAAATTCTCACTTTAATCAAGTGATTCTTCAGTAGACCTCATTTAGCCTTGAAGTAATTGTTTTACTGATGCTTCAACATAAAGAGATTGGACAATTCCTGGTTAATAACTTTCAAAACATATTGTCTAGAACATGCAAGCAGAACATCACTCTTAACAATATGGCCCCATGGATGACAAAATATCTAGGCTGAGGAGCAGGTTTAAGCACATCAGTGGAGCTTGAATTAAAAACTTGGTTGACATTGAATCCTGAAAAACTGCAATTCTTGCTCATTCCTCTCCCTTACTCAGAATCAGTATAACAGCAGGTTAACTGTCTAACACATGGGCATTTGTTTTATTTGTCAGTTTATTACAACACTTGTAAACTCACTTCTATCTGTTCTTTGTTAGACATTTGCAAAGTTTTACTTTCGTCTGCTCTACCCTGCAGACTTCTGAAGTAACTTGTGAAACCATCTGTCTCTCTCAAGGAAATTAGTCAAGGACCGACACTTTGAAATTCACTCAAGACCTAATAAGATGTATATCTGTGTTTGCATTTATAATACACTGGGACTACTTGTCAATATTAAGTAACTGCATGTATAAATTATTAGATATGTGCTTAAAGCCCAGCTAGACACAATGTTGATACATGTACCCTAATGTTATGCTCCAAACTGCTCATTTCCCTTAGTTATGTCAAATGCAATGACTTCTCTTTTGCATCTTACTGGAAAGGTTACTGGAGATGCTGGTGGCTAAAATGGCTCAAGTGCTCTGTTATGCATAGCAGTCAGTTTCAGCTACATTTCTAGAATGGCCCTTTGACTCATGGAAGATATCTGCTGAATCCAAAACAACTTTTGTCAGGGATGGCTTTTACTCCTTGCTGAAGCATTGGATAAATGCCCTCAGAAGATAGACTGAGAGTATCACCACCTTGACTGTATTTAACCTCAATTTCACCAGGGCACCTCCACCCATGAGGAGAGTGCTAAAAGAGCTTTTATTCTCTCGGGTTCCCAAAAGATAGCAATTTAACCCAATGCACTTTCACCTAGCCCACAGTCTCCCTGATTATCTCATCCAGTGTCTCTTCCCAGGTAAATATGACTGTTTGCAACCTGCTACCTTCCAGCTGTAAAGGATTGTCCCTAAAACCTTAAAATCTGGGGACCACCACTGCAACCTTCTTAAGCCTGGGATAATGGGTCATGTGTAGATCCAGTTAGTTTTTGTGCCTAAACTAAATAGATTTGTGCAAGTGCAAATAAATTCCAGAAGGTGTGATGCTAAGCAAATATGAACTATCATGTACTTCTTGTGAATTTGCATCTCACATACTTGGATAGTGCTGGGCATATGGTACATCTATGCCTAGTATGCATTGTGCATAATGCCACTACATACTGTGCTTCATGTGAGCCCAAGTATTTCCCACCAAGTATTTTTAGATGTTTTCATTTTTATTAAATATCGAATGGAAACATCAATACCAGTAAGGAAAAAAAATATTATTTGAGGCTTCCCACCAATCTTGATTTTAGAGATGTTTTTTAAAATCAGAAACCTTGGAAAGCCAGACATGAAAATGAGCATCTTCCTCACCAGACTAACAAATGTGTGAAATTTCATACAAATCCATTCTCACAGTTTCATAATGCAGAGGATTAATGTTTACTGCTGGCAGGCTGCAGGTCCACACTAATAAGAAAAACTACAAAAGGCTATTGTATCAGGGAAGAACATTTCATCAAACATTCCAAAAACATCTAAAAGGTTTAATGAGTAAAAACTTAGCTAGAAAATGTTCTATTTGTGTTCAAGCAATTTCCTTATGTACAGATGAGATTTTAATCATACTCTAGCTTCACAGTGTCCATAGTGTTACTTTTTGTCTTTCATCATCTTTGACTTTGATCACACAGTTGTAATAATTTGAGTTTTATTTGACCTGTTTTGTCCCTGTATAACTGAAAATGGTTTGTTTTTATTTTCTTCCTTATTAGATTGGAATGAATATCCAGATTATATTTATTAATACTATCACAGTGACCGAAACATGGGACAGTCAAAAAAATGTCACTGGTGATTGTAACTTTTTAAAATAAAAAATAAATTATTCAGCTTTCTATTAAAAATCTTTTGTAGACTCCTTCTACAAACAGTCTTGTCTGGAAGTTTTCCACAGCATTTGTATAAGCAAAAGAAAAATAGAATTCATGAACTGACTGGAAGATGATTCTTTTAAAAGCTTGGGCAGATACCTCCAGAAAGCTGTTGTCAGTACCAAAATCAGTAGACTGATTTTCTCATCCTTAATTCACTCCACAGCACTGTACAGAGCGAAGATGAGAATCCTTCTCTACAGGGGATATTCTGTTGAGTTCAATAGGTCCTGAATTTCACTTAAGATGAACAGCTTCCTACTTAATGATAACAAAATACTATGGTCTTAGTCTAAACAAAAAAGAATCCCCTACAAAGGTATTGTATGAACATAATTTGAACCTTAGGGTGGATATAAATATGTAAAGAAGCAACCCACTTCATGCTCACAAGAAAGAAATGTTGCAAAATGCACTAATTTGAACAAAAAAGATGTCCCTTTCAGAACTATTACTGAGGTATTTTGTTGAAAGTCAATACATTACCAAGACCTGATGAAATAATCTAGTAGTTTTTTATGTCCTTTTGAGGATTTCTGAAAGCTTCTCTGTTTATATTTTCAGGATATCTCAGAAAGGAAAAGCTTAGCTGAGAGTTTTACCTCTGTAAATATACAGAAATAGTATTGTAAAAACAATCTCAGAAATTATGTTTAAGATTTGTTGGTCACCTGCTCAGTGCTGCTATCTGAGCTGTTTCAGTATGAGTTCATAGTCTTTAGAATGGATTTCTAGCACATATATTTCCTATTGCACAGTCACTTGTAGACAGTGAACAGTGTTTGTTCAAAATTAAGTTTATTTAATCTTTTGCAAAGGTTTATAATGACATGTGGAACTGAACCTCTTGAACATGATGGTCAGTTGTCTGGGTTGTGAAAAGCTTTGCAATGGCTTCTTCAGTTGGATCAGCCAAGACTCCGTGGACTGTTTTTCTGATGAATTCTTATAACTCACCTGGTCAGTGGTCCTGCATGAGCACCCCCACTTTGTATACAGTCTATCCATTGCTCTTGATTGTCTTAGACTGTGTACAGCATAAACATAAACAAATAGGCAGTAGAAAAGGTTGTCCTACATGCCAATTTCTATATCTGCAGGTCTAGTTTTTGAAATTTACTAGGGTCTAATCTAGGCACAATTTGGTCAGATCTGCAGCTGGAACTGCCTGGGACACCTCTAGGATGGTCAGAGTCTCCAGCAGGGATATTAATAAGCACTTGTAAGTGTAAAAGTACTGCCCATCGTCTGGCCTATACACAGCAGGATCTGTCTGCGGAGGATCTTCCAGACTCCAAAATTCTCCTGGAGTGTCCTGTTGCATCTAGTCAAAAGCTTTGTCACAAAGCTGGATAGAAATGGAGTCTATCACCATGCCTTAGGTCAGCCTGCTTTTACTTCTATGCAGAAACTGGTTGCAGTGTTCCTGGATGACATGGGGACTTGATGACTGGGTGTGCTGGGTTTGCACACAAGTACAATCCTGACACCCAGCTAGAACACAGCCATGACTTGAACTTACTCTTCACAACTGTAACTCAAATGCCTAAGGTTAGCCTCCAATATGTTACAAAGGAAAAAGAAAAAAAAATAAAAATTTTTTAATTATGCTAATCTCAATTCTTTAAATGAAAGCTTTGTGAGTGCTACATATGCACAGCAAACTGTTCCTGACATCCTCATATGTTTACGTATGGAAGACCACAAGGATGTAAGCATATGAAATGTCTAAACGTTTTGGGAAATTAAAAGAGTTTATACCCCAAAGACTGACATCTGTCACCATTTTCAGCAAATATAGTTCCACAAAATAAATTGTATTTTATGTATGAATGTCGATATATTGTTCACAATGTTCATTTTTAATGTGTAGTCAAATTATGTTTGTAAGAAAGGACAGAACAAAGGAAATATCACAAAAAATCAGAGACAAGGAAGAAAAAAATTGGAAACAAGTAGCAGCTTGAACTACTACTGAAACAGGTTTATCTAGGAAAGATGTTTTTGGACTCTGTTCTGGATGAAAGAGTTTGGACAGAGGGGAAAAAGGCTGAACTCTTCCTTGTTGGATTACTTGCTGTTCAGAAAAAAACTGAAGTTTACTTTTTACTCTCAGTAAATAATAACCTTAATCCATAGAGGCAGACTTTTTCTGAGATCTAGGTCTTAATTGATCTCAATATTAGATATGACATGAAAACCTGAATAGAACTAAATAGGACCACAACTGATAAACCAATGAAATACGCATCTGTGGTTACTTTAGGAACAACTAGAGTTTCAAATGAGCTTTAAGAAGTTAATTTATCCTTTCAGTTTCAATAAAAAGGTAGCATCTAATGCTGGAGCCATTTTATTCTGACAAAACACTGAAGATGAGTGCCAACAAGCATTACACCTTATGAATAACATAAGAAATAAGTGTTTCTGTAATGATGATTATCTGTTGTAGAAATCCAATGCCAGAGGGTAATAAAGAAACCTTCAGATTTTTTCTCTTTGTTGCATTTTGAAAACAGCACTAAAAGAGCTTTATTTTACCCCTTCAGTTTTTTAGCAGGTATATCCGATACACTGATTCAAAATCACTTGGTTTTCTTTGAAAGAGTTAGTTTTTCAAGCTCTCTCAAGTTTTTTATCTCTTGTTTTTTCAGTTTTAAACAGATCATAGCATTAGAAATTTGAACTGAGCTTGATAATAATTTTAGTGCCTAGCAGCCTAGAAAAATCTCAGTTTTCTGCAAATGAATGTTGTCATTGTACCTGAATGTGCATCCATGGGAGGCTTAGAGGCAGCGGTAAATTTTCTTACAATTATCATGGATGCTGACATTCAAGTATATGGATCACCACTTCCTCCCCATCTGAAAAGTAATTTAAAACTCTAGTATCTTCTTGACAATAATCCTCCACTCTGGAGCTTTTGGCAGTAATAAGTATACACTATGAGAAATATTTATACTATAAAGACTGACTACACCTGAAAGTAGGGATGGGACAGCTGAAGATACAAGGCATAACACTTAATTATAAAACATTGTATAAAAAGAAAAGGCTCATAACCTCTCATTTGAAAACAAAGAGCTCTAGTTCTAAGTGCAATAAATTTTATGAATAAAATCTGTCACTATAGTTACAATACGAAGAAATTAAATCCACTATAGGTGAGAAGTGTTATCTAGCAAATTCTGAACTGGAGGTGAAGAACTCCCTCAGCTTGTTCAGTGTCTTGGAATGAGTGAGCATTCATTAATCAATGCTCTCCACCTGAAGAAATCCCACCCTGAATTTTCATGCTAATCCTAAATTGATCCTATTTAATTTCATGCTCACTTCAAAAATAGGCAACAAAAATAGTAAGATGGGTAAAACAAAATGGCAGAATTCTTTATAGAAGGTGTCACCTCTCACCTTCAAAGTTTTAAGATTGTATTTGTTCTATACCTTTTGATGTGTGTATGTAGACCCTGTGTTTAACAGCTATATTCTTATTTCAGAATCAGTTGTGAGAGTTAGTGTCAAGAGTTTCAGGTGATGTGTGCTGCTAATGGACATTTCCGCATAAAGTTGTATTAGACCAACAACACTATAGCAGTATTACCAACAGGATGTTCTTATGAAAGAAATAAGGGCACCTACACTGTAATGTACAAACGTATGTAGAACATGTGTGCCCATTTATTCCAAATGAAGTGGATATAATAACTACCATCAAAGAATGATGTTGTGTATAGTATTTTATTCAGGGAATAGGTTCAAGACAGATAATCAAAGTTAGTTCTAGAAATATAACCTGATCCTTAGCCTGGAAGAAATATTCCTGACAAACAAAAATTTAATTAATTTTAAATGAAATTAACATGCTGAGATTTATACGTTTGCTGAAAAAGTTTTCACTTTTATTTTCAACATGGATGGTTGTCCATATAGCTCAGTAATTCATTCATGTCTCTGCAAACTATTTGCTGTAATGCTTTTCAGCTTTTTACTGGATTAGGATACAATGCTCTCAGTCCTGTATAAGTATGTTTTTCACTTTTAAATTCTTATTTACATAATTTCCTTTTATTTTTTTATTTTTAAATATCTCTGGCAATTCCTCGCTGTTCAGTCAATCTCAGTTTGCATCTTTTAATACAATTTGGTTAAATTTTGGCTTATTATTATCTTAGTGCAAACCACAAAGTCTTTAAGAAATCTTTAAAAAAGGTGTTTTTGTTATCTTACTGAAGATTCATTTTACTGTTCTTTTAAAATTTCTGAGTTTTACAGAGACCTTTGTACTTATTCTAATGCTGAAAAGAAAAAATTACTCCAGGCAGTACAAGAGGAAAAAAACCAGCCAAACCCCCACAAGTATGAGATTTCTTCTGCTTCTCTGCTTTATTGCCAGATACACATTTTTAATTCTCATAAATTCCTAGGGTAGAAATGCAAATTGCAGGTAAAGGCTAGTGGAGTTTCTGGTGGGAATCTCTGAAAGCTGACGTTTAGACTCCCTTAAGACAGGTATAAAAGTCAGGCCTTTTAAATACACCAAGTACTCACAATAGCTTTATTACCACAATGCTACTTTACTCTGTAGATTGCACGAAGGCCTGGAGAATAATTTCAGCAACAGTCACAATTTACTAGCTATAGTAGCCCTCAGATGAATAGTTTCTTGTAAAATCAGTGGCAGCTTTATCTTACTGGAGCACAAATAAATCAGTTCTTATTATTCCACATTCATTTAATCCTGAGACATTAGTCAGTGAGACCTTTCTGCAACCTAATAAACAGCAGCAGCAGCAGTTTTTCTTTATGAGAGTAGTTGTTCATCCTAAATTAGAGCTAGCATTAGGGGAAGGCAGAAACTTTCGCAGCATGATTTAAAGATATGTAATATGAGACTTTAATAGTGTATGAAAACTGCACCCATGTGTATAAATATAGCAGGGCCATAATTTTGCTGTATGTGGGTTACTTTAGAACATGTGGGTTATTTTATCTGTATATCTTGAAAGTGTGTTATGGTGTGTAATAGGTGTGTTACCTGGTTATTTCCTTGGATTTGGCAGAGGTTTCTAACATTTTACCTCAGTTACCTTGTGCAGGGGTGAAAAAAAGTGAAAATAACTTATTCAAAAATATTATTTAACTCTTTGTTATTATTTTAATTTTGCAATCCATAAGCAAGAAAGCATTTACAAACAGTACTTTGCTATAAAATATTTCGGTGGTGTTTGTGAAAGGACAATATCTGATCTTTTGACTGTGTGCTGTCCTCCTAGTTAGTGTGAAGGATGCTTTTCTTTTTAAAAGCTTTTATTTTGAATAATTTTCACAATTCTTCTTTTTATCAAATATCAGTGTAGGTCTAGCCAATAATTTACAATACAGGTAGATTAGGTAATGTTCACAATGAAATATGAATCTTCAGAAATTCAGTTTTCAAGAAAGGAAGACATTTGTCTGAAAACTGTACAAGAGCTCCCAACTTCTTTAAAGTTTGTGCTAGGACCATTAACATTTTTCCTGGTTGAAAACTGCAGTTTCAGTTAAACTGTATGGGATTATGTATTTGCTTGAATAATAATTTCAAAGTGAAATACCAGAGTTGTGGAAGTGAAAATTTCGCTGAGTGTCTCAGGATCACACGGGTTCTGATGAGCTGCTTTGAATTAAGGTTTCTGAAATTTTTAGCATTTAATTTTTTTTCTGTTGAGTTCACTGTGTTTATACTGCTACCACAGTCTGTGAAGGAGTGTTATTGTTATTTATTGGATCTGACTAATAGTCCATTACTAAGAATCTTCTGGTTGAAAAATGGTGTCTCTTGAAGTACTTATTTTATGTCAGTTTGGATCCTTAAGTTAGGAAAAATTGAGGATGAGTGTCTCACTGTTTGGAAATGATTGATATACTTCATAATTTCATTTGCTTTTAGGTTACACTTTTCAGTTACACTATTATATGAGCTCATTTTTATGATTGCATAAACATATATGCAACATATATGTGTGCACACAAGAAAATGGATACATATATATTTATTAGTTTGTATATACATTTATTATTTTCTACAATTGTATTATCAACTGTAGTCAGATATCCAGAAGTCATTTACTATTCCTTCATGTTCTCCATGTAATCTGGGTATTTTCTTCTGTTTTTTAAAATGGATTTTGTCTGCAGCTCTTAATTTGATTTCATTCTGCTATATTATTGAAATAAAAAATAAGAGACTGAACTGCTAAACTCTACAGATTGTATGATCTTGCTACCTTGTGGTGGGTTGTTTTTTTTTTAATTGTAAACATCCTTGCAGCTTCTTCTCTCTCTTTATATCACTGATATATAATAAAACTGGAAAAAAATCTAATATGAGCACTGCTTTATGGGTTAATTGTCTGTTTGTGGTTGAGTGGCTCTAGGACTCATATAATCACTGCCAAATACCTGGATGAGTCTTTTAATGAAAATTACAGCTTTCATGCTTGCCAACAGTGCCAGGAAGACAGAGCAATTGAAGCAAAACCATAATTTAGTACAGTACTTCCAATCACTTCTACCAAACAGAGAGGACATCTAATGCTTCTGTGTCTGTGTGGATAACACACAGTATGGGAAGATGTTGATGCAAAGTGTCGTCCAAAATACTAGCAACTATCAGGCTACAACTCTCATGAAGTTAATATTTTCCAGGATTCTTTGTTTCTTTTCATTCACATACACTGTCAGCCTTGTAACAGTCCAGGATAATAAATGATATTTTTTTTCTTCATGAATATTCTTTGAATAATCTTGAGTTGATCAATAAAGTAACAATGGAAATCTGTTTCTGAATATGAACGACCTGTACTCTTTTTTTGGTGCTTACATTCAAGATTCATCCTTCCTGCCTCTAAATATTTTTCACCTGTTTTCTGAGAGATGTCCCATAGATGTCTTTCCTGCAGAATATGTTGTTATGTGAAGCACAAAAAGCATAGCAGAAAACTGAGCATTTCTTTTCAAGAACATCACTGCTGTTTTTTGCAGAGGTGCTGAGGACAGAATTCAGCAAACCTATATTTCCACGAAGTTAATAATATACCTAATAGGGTAATATGTAAAGAGGGTCTGAACATTGGTCACAGTTTACCCAGTAATACAGGCAGCATGGAATGCACAGAACCTTGGACAGCTTGGTACAAAACGTAGCAGAACCTACACTCAGTCTTCTTTTGGAAATGAGTAGCCTTTCAGTAGCACTCAGTCTACTACAGTCCAAGGCACATGCTATGTCTCACTACCTTTGACTAGTGTACTTAGACCTTGCTTGTATAAACAATACACCTGAATTCAAAGGATACGGTTTGAAATTAATGTAGCTAGGCACATGCACTCTCATGTTCATACCTCCAAAGTCTCCATTTAAATTGTAAGACTAAATCATTTTGAATGTGTCTCATGGTGTATCATAACATATGCTGCTTAGTGGCAAGCACACTGCTTGCCTGGAGGAGTTGAAATGATGAAGAAGAATAGCTGGTGTTTGATGTCCTTCCTGCTGCAGCAGGAAAGACCCAGAAACAGGTTAGCAACCTAATGCAGAAGTCCTTACTATCTATGACTGCAGTGCACGGTTGAAACACGTGGACTGAGTCATAGCCTGGAAGACATCCACACATTCTCCTAGGGAGAAGGTGCTACGGGGAGCATCCTCAAGCAGTTGAAAAAAAATTGGCTCTGCATTTTGTGATGTCGAAGATTTTAAAGTTCTGATGCTATTTCCTTTACTGAGCTGTAATAGCTATATCAGAATCTGACATGGGCAAAGATTGCCCTGAACAGGCTGTCTGCACCTTCTCAAGTGGCTGGCACTGACCTTTATTGGAAAGTGAAAAGTGAGGTAGGCTAGCAGGCTGGTCACAGCCAGGAAAGGGATTTCAGTCCACCAATGCAGAAAGGGGGAATTGGAGGATGCTCTTGATTTTTATCTTATTTTTCCCTTTCTCTCCAGCTCATTTTGATTTTATCTGTGGAGAACAGTCTCTTATGACATCCAGGGTTAAATTTCCAGCATGATAGGAAGATTAGTTGCATTGTCGTTTCCATTCCAGTAATGAGTTGTTCAGCTCAATTCCTGCATACTCTGCTGAACCTTTACCCCCAGGGTCTCAAGTATCAGCAAGGAGGGAGGGCTAGAACTCAGGAGACTTCTTCAGCTTGAAAGATTCCTGGACAGGAGAATGGAAAATGACAACTATTGCATATGGTAGAAAGAAGAGCTCAGGACTGAAATAGCAGGGGGATTGCAGTTCAGGAGTAAGTCACGTTGCCAGAGTGGCTTGTGGGAGTCATAACATAATGTATACTCTCACTGTGCCTGGCTTTAGCCACTCTTAAGGTGTGACCCTCTGATCCTGCATGTTGGACATGGGCAAAACCACTGTCATCATGGTAGATTAAACAGATCATGTGAGCCCAGTTTTCGACACTCATTTGCTCATGTATTGCTCATTAGGGAACCCTCTGTCGGCCAAGGCAGATATGTGATTTGCACACTCAGATTTTGCCTCCATATTCTGCATTGGCTCATCTCATGCAAATGTATGCATTCAGTTGCATGCACCAAGGTTTGGAAATCATTCCTCTGGTTTCAAGGAAGAAAAAGACAGAATAATAATCACATCCCACCTCCTCCCATCCCCAGCCTATTGTCAACAAATTTCAATTCATCACTGTTGATTTTGCTGAAACCTGCTTTGGAACGTTACAGCTCGGATTGATGTTATCCAATGCCACTTTTATCAGGGTTTCACTGTGCAATACAGAGTATTCAGGGGAGTCACTGCAGGCTGCTGGTGCCCATGATTGCCTCTGACATGTACAGCTGAAAGGACTCTTATTCCAAGAACGATCTTCTTTTTTAGACTGTATTGAGTTGAGACTGATTTTGATAGCCAGTTTCAGTCAAGAATCATAAAGTTATTGCACATTTAAGACAGTCAGTATGAGAATCATTCTCTGTCTCTGTCTCCCTCCCCCTCTCACCGTTATTTCCCCTCCCTTTCTCTCTCTCATCATTTCACAGGACTGCAAGGTTAGAGAAAGGTCTAATCAATTGTCAAACTCTCCTTTATCTCTGAGAAGGTGGTAAAAAAATCTAACTGCCCTACTGTAGGGGGTTCTTCTGACTACACAGCACCCTTTTTCACATACAATGCTACCATGATTAATGTCCTCCCACCTCAGACCTTGTTAAAACCTGTTCTTTAAAGCAGGCTGGTGTACCACAGTGAGAGCAAGAGCAAGGTTGCATAAATCAACGTGTTCTCACAGCCCCCAGGATATCCATTATAGATGCCAGCTGGATGACTGGAAGATAGAGAAAAATGAATATTGTATCCTGTGGCCTTTTGCCTCTAATGACCACTTTTCAACATTTTTGAAGGCATGATTAAATTTTGATAACTGGGGAAGTCACTCTGAGCAGGCTGAAATAGAGATAAATTGACTGAGGGTCTGACATCCCAGTGGAGAGCAGGCAACTAATTAGTGTGTGAATCGCACTCTGAAAGAGATGTAAAAGGGAGGCTGGTTTAATCAGAGGAGCTGCTGAGGTACAGGAATAGTCAGGGATAATAGCGGCCTAGGTAGAAATCACAGGCTCAACGAGCAGCTTTTTCTATCCGCTTGATTGGCAGCCACTGACCTAGTGTCCAAAACCTTTGAACTCTTACAACAGTAACAGCCTTGTCAAGGCAATTTGCTTGCAGCTTTCTATGACCAGTTATTTCAGCTGTGGAGCTGGGACACCCAATTTGAAAGGGCACTTTGCTCCTCTGCTGCAGTGGAAGCTGGGCGGAACAGCCTCATTATTTTTGATGACTTTACTTTTGAACCCTTTATCTCTCCCTCCTCCCCCCACCCCCTCTCAGCTCCCCTCCTCCCCCTGTCCTCTCTTGCACTATTCACTCCACACACTGCATATGTACCCTTTCCCTGGAGACCTTGCTGTACGGATGAAGTGTCAGATCAATTTAGCTGTTGATTGCAGCAAGGGAAATGGGGGCAGGGGGAAGAAAAAAACCCACCACCCTGCAGTTTTATTATAGGAACAATGCTTCCTCAATGCCTGAACTGGTGATGCTGTTGGACATAGGAGTCCCTTTCACTGGGTTTAGAGAAATTAAAGACAACATACTTAATCTCTTTAATTAGTGGCTGGGATAACACCTCCTTTAGTTGGAAACAACAGATAGTACATCTGCGCAAGAGACAACTAAGACAAGGTCTTTCCCATAATTCTTCTTATTTATCCAGTGTACACATGTAGCATTCTCTTTATCATAGCAAGAAAGTTCTGACTTAAACTGGTGTTTAGAGGAATAATAATCCCCTGAAGCTGCCATAGCTGGTGAGGCAGATTTCCTTTTTTCTTGTAGGGAGGGATGATAGCTGAACAGAGAGTGAGAAGTTCGAGCTCAAAGCTTTCTGTCTTATTTCATTTGGTAGTGTGAATTAGTGTTGCTCTGAATTAGTTTTTTTTGCCTGGGGCACGCTCTTTTTAAACTGATCACTCCCCCTGGTTCTTGTATTATACCAAGGCCCAAGATACCTGATGTGACTGGGTTTTGATGTGACAGTGTACTGTTCCTGCAGCGCCTTCAGCTAGGATTTTCCAAAACACAATTTTTCACATGAAAATGAGGGCCAGTTGTAACTTGATCTACCTAATTAAGCACCTGCTGTATATTAATACTTTATTAGTAGGTGGTTTAGTCTAGTGGTAGCTCAGGGCATGGTTACATGAATAAGGCAATCTCAGCTGCTGACTGATGAACATGCTGGCTATTCCATGGTCCTTGCCTGTGTCCACACGCTTACCTACAGTACAGGACTGGAACCATGTTTATGCTCACACATATCTTCAGGTAGCAGTATGCAGACTGTCAAGACAGGACATCTTCTGATCCTTCAGGGTCTCTGATTGTGTCTTTCTTGATATTTCTTTCTAAATGCAGAAGTATTTCTTTATCAAACACTTTGAGCCTATTTACAGGCCACTGGTGTAGGTACCCAAAATAGATGCTTTTCAACTTCCATGACTCTGTTCTCTCATATAACTATGGAGTTATACCTCTGGGGTACACAAAACTGTTTCTCAAATATTCTTAAAATCTAGAGTGGCAGCCTTATCAGGAATATGTGATAACTTCTCCAGGATGTCACAAAATTCATAGGGAGACTGGGAAAACTTGAACTATGTTTAATTTTGCTTTGATGGGAAAGACAAGGCATGTGTGTGTTTTGCCAAATGAGGGTCAAAGCACTCAGAGTTCTGAATTCCTTAATCACTGCTATCACTATTACTTAAAACAAATAGGGAAAGCAAAGTATAGAAAAGTTAAGTGTTTTGTCTAAGGCCATACATAAGATCAGGCACAAAGTAAATTGTTTTGGCCTAAATGCTGGCTTCCCTTCCTCATCAATCTGGGAATATTAAAAAGAAATAACGAACTCTTCAAACTACTAACTAGACTTGAAGAAAAGCATTTGACAGCTGTGCATGTGAAACATGAGTCTTGTGACAAAAGCCATGTCATGACTCCTTGCTGACATGCTGTGAAGTAATGACAAACACTGTGCTTCAATATTGGAAGCAGGAGTGGCAGCAATAAAATTAAATGAAAAAAAAAAATCCTACAAACTCACTACAATTAGAACAACAACAATTTGTCATGAAAGTTATTTATGAATCAGGACATTGGCTTCTATGAAAAAAACAAGAGACTGGCATGCTAGAAATATGGGAATCTTGTATAAATATTACCTAGAAACAAACCAAGAATTAATAGATGAGCTCTATAGTTGAGGCATATTAAAACCAGATGATTCTGGTGATGTGTCCCTGTGGCTATTCCAGGTTCAAGATGAGAAATGTGTATGAACAGACATATAACCTCAGAAATGATGGTATTTGGGGAAACAATGTTTGAGATGAAGAACCACTTACAACTGTGTTAATATGAGAGGAACATAATATAAAATAAGAGTGTCAATTAATGAACTTTATTTTTCTACCAGTTTTTGCTGCATGATTTCTGTCATTGGTGTCTGGTTGTGGAGCAAAACGGTTCTGAAGGTATGAGCAATAAAACCAAGCACAATAAACTTGTGTAGGCCAGGCAACTGTGATGACTTAATTGCTACTTTAGTGAAAAGGCTGCAGACATTATGTTAAATTATTAAAAATAACACTTATTGTAATTTATCAGAATTTTAGCCATTACTGCATTTTATTTTTTTTAAACTATCAGCAATTTTAACATTACAATGTTTGGTATAATAAAAGTCAGCAGGGGTAGCTTGAAGTACAGTACAAGGGTGGTAGAGATAGGAACATGTACTTATGTCAGCCCTGCCAGTCCTTACAGCTTTAGGTCTTGTGGTTGGAAGACTTAGAAGAAATACACTATTTGTGTCCATTTGAGAGGAAAGGAAAAGGAAAGGATCATCACGGCTAGGGACAAGGCTTTGAGTCCAGGAACTGCAGCCCCCACTCTCACATGCTATTGTTAATAGTTCTGATTTTTGGTTCTGATGCACAACATCTATGCAAAGCTTAAGACTGTGTGAAGGCGGTGCCATTTACTCATTTTCCAAGCAAGGTAACTGCAAATTTAAGCATTGTCAGGATTTGGGCCATCTCTGCTGTGTGTTTATGCCTTTAAGATCTCATCTATCCAAACTCTGAAATTAACAGCCTTTACTAATAAGGTAGTCTTTCAGAAACCAGGCCCTATGAAGAAAGACTCTTGTCTTGCCATTTATGGGTATTTAGATATTTTAAATATTACAAGTGAGCTTTCTGAGAGACACCCCAGAGATGCAGGTGAGTCTCGAGAGCTTCTGTTCATCAGAGGAGGAAGAACATATATGACTTGCACTCCTTTGAAATGTCTGCTTTGACTAACTGAAATATTTTCATGAGAGAAATGTGAACAGTTATATCTGTCAGTCTCCCAGTACTCCCATGGCCAGCACAAACCAAGGAATTTCTTTGGTTTTAGGCAGAACAGGAGGTTCTCAAATAACTACAGAAGTCAAAGAACTGAGGCATGCAGAAAATTGCCAAAGATAGAAAGACTGAGAAAAGAAAAGGCTCAAGAGTCAGATGTACCTATAGACACAAATTGAGCTTTAGACACAGATTTCACCATGTGTGCTACTTATGATGCGAGTATCTCACAGTCCCCTTACTCATGCTTTAAGGAATGATGGGGGAGCAGAAAAGTAGGAAAAATGCTGTGACAGAAAATGGTATTGCTATCTGGGACTCTGGCAATATTATAAAATGGTATTTTAAACCAAAATTTTGCAGTGGATGTATCTTCTTAGACCAGGTATGTGTTTCCGGGGTGTATATATTTACACACATGCTTGTGTATATAAACACGTGTTTCAGTACATGCGGAGATACATAACGGAAGCAACTAATTCCATTTGATAGCAATCTATAAAGTGTTGTGCCTTAAATGGCTCACTGTAAAGTCTGTCATAATGGCAATTCAATTAAATGATACTGTACTATTATTCCTCACCCTATATGCAAAATCTAGTGAAAACTTTACTGGAATTGAGAGAAACCATTCTAAACATTAGCAGAAAGAAGTGTTTGATTAGAATCAGAACAGTGCCTTTCAAAACCTCTAACAGGTAAATGGTGAATATTTACAGATATGCTTTCGTTATATAATGTTAATTTGATGTAAGATTAGATTTGATGTAAAATTCAGACTACCTATGGAACTTTAAAAATACCATAATATACACTCAAAGACTAAAATAATTGGAACACACGGTTCTCAAAAAAAAAAAAAAAAAAAGAAGAGCTTCAACTGATTTTTGACATCTCTTTTGCAAAAACTAAAAACAATCTGGAATTGGTCCTAACTACTCATTTCTCTATTAATACAAAGAACCATGAAAAGCATCTTTATTTCCCTCCATACTGAATCCTAACATAATTATTTCTTAAGTGCAACCTGTGCTAGAATTATTGCAGGATTTGAATCCCATTTTCTTGGAGATTTAAAACTACCACAGTCTCCAAACTGTATTTGCTGAATTTACTGAGTTAACTCTTGTTAAAGGCCAACACATTTTTACAAATGTGATGCTCAGTCATTGGGAGAAAAATAGAAGACCTCTTTTAAAAGGCTACAAGGATGCAGATAATTAAAGAGCAGAGATCTTAAATATTTTTCCCTGAGTAAATTACATACTAGTTGGAAAACACAGGGCTAGAGCACAGAGAAAGATGACACTGGAAATGTTACTCAGAGGAAATTATATAACAGTAACTGGAAAAAAAGAAAAAAAAAAAGGTGATCCAATACACTTCCATGACAAGTGCACAGTCAAATTTATGGTCACTCTTGGGGTGTTATATGGCACACTCACATTCACACATACATCCAATAAATATTCAGTAAGTGGCTCTCACCTTACAATCTTCAAAGCTAAAAAACTTGTATATAGCTTTTAAACTAAAAATCAGTATTGGTAACCTGGCTGCAGACGTTGATCCATACTCAGAGAATTATGTGGGCCCCTTCGCATCCTTTAAGCCTGAGGTTTTTGGAGTCAGGTAAGGTTTATATTTTGAAAATGCAGCTGAGTTGAAGTATGTTGGTTAAAGAATTGAAAGGTGACTTAGTGAATGAGGAGGCCAGTTTCTGAAGAGGCATCATATCATGAGACAACACAAACTAGTATAAGTTATGTATAAACTGTTATGTGAAGAGTTGATCTATCCTCATGAGCGAAGAATGTGGTGTTCTTTGACATGTAGTAGTGATAAAGAATAAGGCATAACCTGAAAAAAATTGAATACAGCAATGTACTGTCTGGTTGGTTCTGAGAAAATATTTGACAAAATTTGACAAAAAAAGAGCTGATTTTTTATTTCAGCTAGAGATATGGATGTTCAGCTCATGCGATAACACTATTTCTCAGAGACATCACCCAGCTAGGGTGGTGTCCATCAAGTTAATGTTCTTCAAAATAAAAGATCACTTCAAAAATTTTGAATGTTATCTGGTATCCTCATTTTTTCCACCTATCAAATAGAAGTAAAGGTCTACAAGTAGCTCTACAGTGCCATTATGAGGACATCTTAAATAGTACTATTATCAGTACACCTTTTAAAATGCACAATCTGAACAAAAGTTAGAAACTTATTTATTTATTTATTTATTTATTTATTTATTTATTTATTTATTTATTTATTTATTAAAAATCTGGATTTCATGAAACAATAATTTGTTATCGTAGTGTCATAATACTAATCTTTGGGTGACCTTTAAGAGTAACCTGTGTTCCTTTAACTCCTTATTTCTGTATTGACAGAAGTGGCTGATGGCAAAACTACCCTTACCTTATAATATTTCATGAGGATATATCAGATGAGTTTTTTAGGCTAAAAGAATATCATCTCACTTCATTATGGTAATCAATTTTTGCATTTCTTGTGTGGCTAAGCAAGGCAGGTTTTGTTATTTTCTGTGCTGTGAATATTTGCCATACAAAATGGGTTAGACTTGAGTTGCAAGTACAGATAGATAGGAAATTTTACCTGTCCAGGGTTAACATAGAAATGTTGAGCAAAATAATTCATGGAGTTTCTTTGCCCTTGGAAATGTGGCTAGGACCAGCTGAAGAGAATTATGCTGTTAAGAAAGGGACTATGAGAAGAGATTTAATTCTTGCTACTATCTTGTTTCTGTATTTACCTGGGAAGTGGAGCGAGGGAGAGAGGAATTTGGCTGTGAAAAGTCTTCAGATTCCATTTAGTGGGCTGTTACTTCTTCTAACGTTAGCTTTCCTTAGAAAGCCTCCAGAGTGATGGTAGTGGTGTGTAAGTATTAGATCTAACAGTTGAATAAACATAATTTTAGTCAATTGTAATAAAATTCAGAAAGTAGAAAGGAAGATCAAATAGCTATGATGAAAGCCAGGAGAAAACTGGGTTTTATGCAGATAATATAAAAACACAGGCTAGTGAAAGGACAGGAAATCCCTTTATTTCTAGGTCTGGTTAATTGAGGTCACATAATTAAACATTACAGCTGTCAAGGGGGACAGTGAGTTATACTGCTTTTAGTATGGAGCTGCCAGTGGCTATCATTAGTTGCTCTGCCTGTTTCGGGATTGTCAGGGCATCATTTTGATACATATGTAGTTATAAATAGAGACATGCATTTAGATTTTAGACATTGAATTTTCAATCATTTGTGTTTTTCTACTAGAGAAATGTTGAAGGAGGGATGTCCATGCTGGAAGACTTCTTATCAACTAGCAGTCATTACTTAATTCTGTAGGTGCATAATTTGACAAGAATTTTTGGGAGTGGCTTGCTTTTGAAGATGATATGAGCTATTAAAAAATATTGACTGCACTCAAAATGTATTTTGAATTTTTTAAGGCACATATTGGTACTTGGGGAGGAAAAGATAGTTGGACTTCTTTACCTGTGCTTGAAGGTTTAGGCAGTACCACAACTCATTGTTATAGTGGAAAAAAATAGGCACTCTGTCTCCCACTGTGCAATGAAAGCCCTTCTGTAAATGGCTTCTTTCCAGACAACTGTTCCAAAAGGAAGAGACTGAAGAAAGCAAAACGGTGTTTCTCCTAAAAATTCCATCTGTATCATGTTTTCTTGAAAATGAAGGCAAAAGTATTTTCATAGGTCTGAGTGAGGGGCCATAGAAGAAGACAGAAATACAGCCAATAAAACTGACTTATTTTCAAGTGCCGGATGGCTGTTGAGATGTTTTAATAGTTCCTTAATGCATTTCAAATATGATTGTTGTCAGTGAAGGATTTTATTGTGCTCACCTTGTGAAACGTTCATGATTTACTCCTGAAATAACCTCATGCTTTAGACAGAGTTTAGAGGCAGCTTACCCCTAGTGTCTGGTTTCCTCCTGAGTGTAAGGTAAACAGAAGGCTACATTCGCTAAGATTTCAGTATTAATTCAATTAACTGTACTGTGGTAACAAATGTTTTATTGTCTCTGAGAACTGGGTTTGCATAGATGGAGTTATTTATTTATTAAAAACCAGAATGTCAGAAATCCAAACATTGCATTTGGGTTTCTAACTTGGAATCCTTTGCAATATTTTAAGGAAAAATCCCTTCTTACATACAGACT
Source organism: Actenoides hombroni (assembly GCA_024336885.1). NCBI lineage: Eukaryota > Metazoa > Chordata > Aves > Coraciiformes > Alcedinidae > Actenoides > Actenoides hombroni. Next base: position 1,254,216 of record WUAM01000431.1, read on the forward strand.
GTTTGGTGAGTTTCAAGCCACCAACAGAATGTAAGGCAGTAGGCCATCTCCACCATATGCTATTACAAAAGACAGAAAAACAGCAAATATTCAGGGTTGATGAGCATATTAGGCATGTAGCAGCCATCAGCCCGCTGTCTCCTGGCAGATGCATCTGGATGCTGTGTCTGCTATGGTAAGAAGTTAAAGCAGCACATCCAAACTGAAAATATAACCAATAATCCTGTACTGACTGCTATAGATAATGCCTCTTTTTTTTTTTTTTTTTTTTTCTGTGTGGTAGTACTGGAACAGTAACTGCATTTCCCAGTACTCTGTTCTTCACACCATCTTTTTTCTTTACTTTTTGCAGGATGTACAGATGGAAAAGAAGTATTGGGACATCTGGTTTTAGTTTTGCTATGTCCAGGCTCTAAATACTTCTGCTGCAGGATTGTAGACGTTACAGTTCCAAAAAACAGATTGGAAAAGGGAAGGAAGTAGTAAAATGCCTGCTTTTTGTTGCAGACTCAATTTCTTTTGCTAAAAATGTCAAATATGACAACTTTTTTTTCTATATCTGCTATTCTGTTAGCATGTTTTCTATTTACTGTTGAAGGGAAATTATCTCCAACAAAAAGGAAGAAGGTAGCAGAAAAAGGAGACTCAGAATGTTATTCCTTCACTGAAAAAACAAAGTCGAATAATCCCTACTAACAACCTTTACTAGGACTGCCACCATTGATAAGAGGAGAATAAATACACTCTGCCAGCAGCAGTTACAGTTAAGGATGTCAAAAGGGTAGAAAGGTATTGGAGAAAGGCGAGCAGTTGGTGTGACCATGACTAATTCAATACACACAATATGATTATGGACAAAAAAATGTAACAGCAGAAGATAAAAGAGTATATGTACCCTAAATGTACCCAAGACTACACACGCTTACTGTATGAGAATGCTCTCAGTCATAGTAGGTATTTATGCCAGCTGACAAGGAAGTTAACTGAAAAAGTAGCAAACATTCCCGAGGACGTCATTGCATATATTGAGTAAACATGGAGAGAGATCACCCTTTATTGCTTTATTCCTTGCTAAGAGAAGTGGTTCTAGTGCAAACATGAAACCTGATCATGAGACAAGCTAGGAAAAAACTCCACTTTTGACACTTAGACCTCCTCTCTTATCAATTAACAAGTGTCATAGGAAGACTCCCTGTAAGCCCCAAGATGACAATGGCTATGGGGATGATGATACTCCCTGGAAATACTGTTGCAGAATTAACTCATCAATAGCTAAATGGGACTGCTTTCACATAGCTGAGCACAGGGAGAGGTAGACAGGGAGGCAAATTCTAACACTTATCTTAAGCACTGAGTGAAAGCAGGTGCTGCATCTTTCTTCTTTGTATGCACATTTAACCCCTGAGCTCCAGATGACTTGTCATAACACTATGTGTCATATACATACATACATTATACATGCATGTAAATATTCACCAAGAACAATGCAAGGCCTTCGGGAGTAAGAGAGCTATCTAAGTGATGCCTTTTAATAAAGTAGGTAGAAGTTTATAAAAAAACCCCTCATTGATGCAACTAACAGCCAAGTTATTATACTTGACTAATACATTGAGTTACGAGACAATATTCATGCTGATTATTCATGTGGACCATTCACAGGGTGATGAAACCCTGCAAACTCTGGGATGTGTGGTCTCTGTTGTGGTTGCCATGGCTATTACAATAATACTAGGCAGGTGAAAGTGGAGTTCTCCCACAAAAAACATCAATAGCAAAGGAGTGAAGAGAGCTATTTCAGAGAATACTGGTCCTTTAGGTGTCATGTATTTGCTTACATGGATGTTTGTGTTTATTCATTTACCCATACAGACCATCCTGTATTCATGGGCAAAACATTCTGTTAAATGGGAAATTGTCACCTGCCCCTCTTGATGGACTATGGGTCCTGTAAGGACTGTCAATACTGAATAAGTAAATTGAGATTTTGCCTAAAATAGAAGCTTTCTGGTTAGAGATGTGTGATCTTTTCCTATCTGAGCTAGTGTCTGATGAATCTCACTATGAAACTATACGGGTCTTAACCTGATGCCTCTCCTGGGTGTCTGTGAAGCAGAAGCAGCACAATGGGTCTTTTCAGAGAGTATTTCAGTATCTCCTCAGCAAGATTTGAACTACTGTTGACTCAAATCCTTTGGTACTAGGCTTGGCAGCCTCTTTCCAGAGTTCCTCATAAAGATGGACAGAGTGTGATGAATGAGATCTTAGGCACTATGGAGACTTGCCGCTATTAAGTTTTCTGGGATCAAGAGTCTCTATGTCTATCCTTTGCATTTGGTGGTGTGGTTGTACAGACCACCCTATCCTGGCAAGTAGACCTTTTGTTAGGGTTCTGTAACAAGTAACAAGGGGAAACATCTTTGTGCATTTTTACATTGCTGCGACAGGTGGGTACTCTTAGGTCTCTGTAGCTTGGTTTTCTTTATTCCCTTATCTTTTCTTGAGGCCAGACATTCATATTCATGCCTAAAGGAAGGGTGAGGAATGATTCGGCTTTCATATGGGTTTCTCTAGAAGCACTGTTCTGTTAACCAGTCTGTCTATGGTGATCCTCAGAGTGCATATAAATACTCTTTGAATGCCTGAACTTATTTACTTTATTTTACTGAGTACTTGAACTTATTTAATAAACCTCTGACTCTTTTCTGAAACACTGGAAACTTAAGGGTATTTTCAGTGAGCACTAATGATTTGCCTGTAGCAAGTACTTCTCTGTTATCAAGATACCCAATGCCTAACTTTTGGAGTCAACAAATTATTTAATATGTAAGGTCATCTGCTCTGATCCCCTCTTCAAATCAAAACCATCTTTGAAATCAGTTCAGGTTGCTCCAGTTGTCCAGTCTATTTTGGACTATCCAAAGATAGTCCATAGTTGCTTTGAACAATCTGCCCTAATGTTTGACCATCCTCACAGTGACTTGTTTTTATTGTAGCTAATCAGACTTTCTCTTGATGTACCTTTTGTCCATGTCTTCTTATCCTTCCACTCTGTACCACTGAGACAACTCTGGCTGTGCCGAAGTAGTCAAAGAGAACAGTTAGCTGATTTCTCGCTATCCTTCCTTCTCTTCCTCATTCAGGCTGAAAGAACATAATGGATCATTGTGTTGCTTCTGGTCTGCATCAAAGTTTGTTAGAGAGTTGTGAATTTAGTGCTTTGCTGATTCTCCTTGTTTGACTTGCTGTAACCTACACAATGATGCTGCTGACAACAGAAGCCTGTTGGATTGAATCTTTATTACTGTCAGCTTCCTTTGTGCTAGATGAAACCATGTGACTCCTCTATGTCCAGACAAGTGTCATTCTTTTTCAGTCTTTATGTACAGGTGGATGTCTTTCTCTGCAGTTGTCATTGTCTATCTATTTACTGTGTCCAGTTTTGGGCCCCTTCCATGAAAGACATTGAGGTGCTGGAGCATGTCCAAAGAAAGGCAACAAAGTTGGTGAAGTGTGTAGACCACAAGTCTTATGAGGAACAGCTGAGGGAACTGGGGTTATTTATCCTGGAGAATGGGAGGCTGAAGGGAGACCTCATTACTCTTTACAACTGTCTCAAAGGAATTTGTAGTGAGGTGGGGGTCATTCTCTTCTTGAAAGCAACAAGTAGTTAGGACAAGAGGGAATGGCCTCAGATTCCAAAAAGGAACAAGTGGAGGAAGAAATGGAGGAGGAAGACAAGGAAAAGGAAGAGGAGTAGGATAAAAAGGAGCTGGAGAAGGAGAAATAATAGAAGGAAGAACATGAGAAGGAACATAAGAAACAGGAGGAGAAGGAGCAAAACGAGGAGTTGGAGTGGGAGGAGGAGCAGGAAGAGAAAGAATAGGAAGGGGAAAAAAGGAAGGAAGAGGAGTAAAAGGAGGAGGAGGAGATGGATGAAGAAGAGGAGGAACGAGAGTAGGATAAGAAAGAGAAGAAGTTAGAAAAGGAGGAAGAACCAGAGGAGTAGGAGGAAAAAAAAAAAAAGAAGAGCAAGAAGCAAAGAAGGAACAGGAGAAATGAAAGGAAGAGAAACAGGAAGAAGAAGAGAAGGAGATGGAGTAGGAAAGTGAGCAGGAGGGCTTT
>WUAM01000431.1:1264093-1275033 GCA_024336885.1 Actenoides hombroni
AAGGCTCAAGGGAGATCTTAATGGGCATAAATCCCTGAGGGATGGCTACAAAAGGTTTGAGCCAGGCTCTTTCCAGTGGTGTCCACTGGCAAAACAAGAGACAATGAGCACAAAATGAAACACAGGAGGTTCCCTCTGAACATCAGGAAACACTTTTTCACTGAGAGGCTGACTGAGCACTGGCACAGGTTGCCCAGAGAGGTTGTGGAGTCTCCAAACTTGGAGATACTCAAAACCCAGCTGTATGTGGTCCTGGGAAACCAACTATGGGTTACCCAGGGAGTTGGAGAAGATTACCTCCAGAAGTCCCTTCTAACCTCAACCATTCTCTGATTCTGTGAGTCTGTGATTCCATACCCATCTGATTTTTCTCACATTATGTTTTAAGGAGCAAGATCCCTTGACTTGCTATTATTGTTCTGTTTTTACGGTAAAGCCTTGATTCTCATACACCACCATTAATTGTTAATATATTCATACTTTTTGTAAAGAACAAAGAAATATCAGGTAATTTCAGGACAACATAACAGGATATGAATGTATTACATATTTGAGCAACTCATTAATTTCCTAAATCTTTATGAAGGAAACACAAGAAAGTAAAATCTCCCTAGTATCTTTAGGAAGATATCTTTTTCTTGTATAATTCTTGTATGTTTTATTATAAATTGATACGTGAATCCATAAAGATTTCCTCATACTAAAGATTAATGGTGATTGATGGATGAAAGCCTCATGTCATATTCAGGATTTGTGTGTGTGTGTGCATCTGTGTGTTTCTCTGTGTTTTTTGGCATCTACATGTGTGTAGATGCTTCTTCCCTCTTTCTAAGAATCTAAACTATTAAGTCTGATTTTTTCCATAATTTTGCTCTTATAAATCAGTTGTAATACTGTAGTTAGTGGTGTTACACATGACTAACACTAATTAGAAGAGACTCAAACTTGTAAGGTTGTGTAGTGATTTTATCTAGATTGCTTCCCTTTGAGGTTACTGACAGACTCATGATCTTTTTTTCCCTTCTGAAGAGACATAAATTCTTTCAAAATAATATATTTTGGAACCATTTCACTCATAACTTTGTTCAACCCAATATTCAAATGGTACAGACAATCTTTTTACTTTGGTCAGTGGTGCTGCCAGTCACAAGGACAGAATAGTAAATCAGTGAAAAGTGTCAGGAGAAAAATTTTTTTCTTCATCCTATCAGACAATATGAAAAAGTTGGGTTTTTTTATTAAATCTAAACAAAGATGCAAACTCTTGTAAGGATTTTAATATTAACTTTATTAGGGAAAAAAAAAAATCTGTCTAGACATGAATGTAGCTTCTGTTTCAGTTCAGACTGAGACATTAAAAAGTTAAATGTAGCCAAAAAACAATGAGAAATAGCTGTTTAAGTGCCTAATACTTTAAATCTTGGAGGAAAGCCCCTCAATTCCTTATGTACATTTAAAATATTTTGCTAGAATATTAATACAGCAATTATCCTTAAAAAGTCAACATTTGCCAAAAACTGCAAAAAGATCTGAGGGAGACATTACAGTATTTCCCTGGACTGGCTAAAAAAATTGAGTCACGGTTGAGACATTGGGTAGAATGTTTTAAGAAATGTTTTAACAAATTTTGAAAGTATTTAAGAAATCTTTTGAAGGAAAAGCATTTCATACGTCTTTGTTTCAGGACGCTTGCTTATGGAATGAAAATCAAATGAAAATCACACATTGTTTACAAGGATAAAAGCAAGGAAGATATAAGACCACTTAAAAAAAATGAACACTAATTTTTCGGATATTCCATACTCACTCTTGACTTTGTCATGCATTCTTTATTAAATGAAAGTACATATCTACTGTCTTCCTTATTTACTTACCAATTTTTTTTACTTGTTTGTATTCCTAAGTTTACAATGAAGACTTTTACTGAGGGGCATTAAAAGTCAGGGTCTAGCAATACAGAAACCTAATTTTTCCCACAGAAATCAACAACGCCAACATTTAGTGATCCATTAAGAATTTGATTTCTTCTTCCACTTCTGCAAGTCTAAATCAGTAGTAAATCAACTGAGCTGAAAAGCTCTAAAGCTAGAGCAAATTTCATCAAAACCACACCTTAAATATACAGCAGTGTTTTAATTCAACATCTATTAAAGGTTATCCTGTTTCCTTGCTTGTAGTTTTTACTGTCTTCCAAAACTGCTGAAGCTGGTACTATGTCTACACCATTGAATGTTTCCTCAAGGGTTTTAAACATTTACCACATTTATTTTTTTTTAATCACAATTGATATGGAACAAATTAAAGGAGAATTACTCTCTTTGAAGTCAAATGTTAAGATAAAGTATACCTGGACCTTTTAAACAGAAGATTGCACCCTAAATCGTCCAGAGTAAAGTGGTTGACCCAAAACATTTGTCACTGGCCATAAAACAGATGTTATAAATTCTGTGAGATAGCCTCAAATATCTTAAGCAATCATTGTCACAGAAAATTCTTGTTAAAAAAGACGAAAAATGTCATCATTAATTCATGGCTCCTCATTTAGGATCCAGTTCATCACGAGTCTTTAATAGTTGTGTACTTCACATTCATATACATCGCACTGAAGTCAATAGATGCATTCAAAAGCACAAGGTCAGTGGGATGCTTTTACACCTCGTAACAAAGGCCTTTGAGGAAGCTCCTCAGAAGCAGTCCCCAGTGTTGAATCTAGTCTGCTGCTTCTGTGTTCAGCAGTGCTTAGAAAAACACAGCTTATTTCTGTGACTGAAACACCTAAATTTCATATTAAATGACCAAATTATCAAGTAATTCAGGAGGTTAACAGGCTCAGAGAAGGGATTTAAAGAAAAGTCTTACTAAGGCTCTTTTAAAGTGCGAGACTTTCTAACTAGCTTAGTAATGACCCAAAAACATTAAATATATTAAAACAAGCTTGTCTTAGGAAATGACCAGTTATGAGCCATCAGAATTACCAGTTACTCGTTTCATAAGACAGTGGTGTGACTGTCTGGTATTCATTATTTACAATGACAAAACAGATATCCTGGAATTTGACATTTAAAATAAATATCTAAAGTAACAGCTGCTTTTTAGAACAACAAAATGGGAACGTATGTGTCATTGGAGTTGCCTCAAGAGTACTGTCAATAGAACACAATGCAATGTTTCCAAAGCTGATATATAAAGAAGGAGAAAAAAAAAAAAAATTAGCCTTGAGGAGAAGGAAGGAGAACTTTGTGTGGCAACTGCTGTTGGTGAGGAATCACAGCAGAGTCACATTTTCTTTTTTTTAAATTACATGCAGAAAAAATCTGAAATGTGTCGGTTGGAGAAATACATCTTTTCATAGGTGGCACAAGGAATTCACTATGCATATTCTGAAATATGCCTCCTTTGTCTTGAACACGGGACACATATTAAATGCAAGTGCATGGCAACATTTTGGTAGGAGGGGAGTTACAGGGTTGTCTTCTGTAAGAAGATGCCAGAAGCTTTCCTTATGTCCAAGAGAGCCAGTTCCAAGTGACTTAAAGATCACCTGCAGCTGGCCAAAGCAAGCCTATTAACAACAGTCGTATTTAAGAAGGGAAAAAAAACTGCTGCAAAGCAGCAGCTGTAAGAAAGAAGTGAGAATATGTGACAGAAAAAGTACTATAGACACCACAGTCAGTGAAGGAGGAGGAAGGTACCAGAGCAGAGATTCCCCTGCAGCCTGGCATGAAGATCATGGTGAGGCAGGCTGTCCCCCTGCAGCCCATGGAAGTTAATGGTGGAGCAGATAGCCACCTGCAGCCCATGCAGGATCCCACCTTGCAGCAGGTGGAAGTGCCTGAAGGAAGCTGTGATCCCATGGAGACCCTGCACTGGAGCAATCTCCTGGTAGGACCCGGGACCCCTGGGCAGAGGAGCCCACACTGGAACAGGTTTGCTGTTGGGACTTGTGACCTGATGCATGGATCCATGCTGCAGCAGGCTGCTCTTGAAGGACTGCACCACATGAAAAGGACCTGTGCTGGAGCAATTCATGAGGAACTGCAGTTCACGGGAAGTACTCCTGTTGGAGAAGTTTGTGGAGGACTGGCTGCCGTGAGAGGGATCCCACACTGTAGTGAGGGAAGAGAGCAAGAAGGAAGGAACAGCAGAGAAAAGGAGTGATGACTGCCTGCAACTCCCATTCCCCATCCCCCTCTACCATTTGGGGAAGGAAGTAGAGAATTCAGGAGAGAAGCTGAGCCCAGGAAGAAGGGAGGGGTGGGGAAAGCTGTTTTAAGATTTAGGGTTTATTTTCTCATTACTATACTCTCATGGGGATGGGAATGTTTGTACGTTTTCTCACCCCTGTGATACCTACTCTGATTTCATTGGCAATAAATTAATTTCCCAGAGTAGAGTCTGTTTTGCCCATGATGGTAATTGGTGAGTGATCTCTCCCTGTCCTTATCTTGACCCACAAGCCTTTTGTTGTATTTCACACCCCTGTCCATCTGAGAGAGAGTGAGAAAGCAGCTTGATGAGCACATGGCATCCAGCCAAGGTCAACCTACTATGTTCTGCTTCAGTGAAAATGATTGGTTTCCAAGGTATTTATACATGCAGCTATCCAGAACTACATTTAAGTCCATTGACTATTCAATGCTCATGTATTTTGTCCACCTTTTTTTGTGCAAGTCATTCCACTAGTCCAGGCTTTTCCTGGTCTCTGTCTCCTATTGTTATCTGTATTAATTTTCTCTCTTGCTTGTTTCAAAACATCCCCACACACTTTCAACTGATCCTATCTTTAGCCAAAAATGCTTTTTGCAGCCTTCATACCTTGCGTTATCTCTAACATTTTCTGCTAACCCTTCATATTCTGATTCCCTCAGTGATGCTGAGGGAAAGAAATCCTACTGAGAGAAGAAATCCTACTGTTTGTGAGAGAAAAAGAGAACCTTTATGTATGGTTTCGGGCAGGAAACTCATCTCTCTAGGGATAACTATTCAGACTCAGTTAACTAATCCATAATATTCCAGACATCCTCCGGGAATTTTTTTTCTTGTATTGTATATGTCCTTCAGTAGGGAAAGTGCCTGAACCACTAGAGCAGATATCTGAGTAATTTTTCCCTGGAATTTCATGTCATTCCATCTCATAAATACTGACAATGGCCATCACAACTCACTCCTTTTAAGACAATTTGGTCATTGAGAATGGAAGTTTCTATTGTGTTATTGTTAAGACTAGTGTAGCTGTCAAAAGTCTTTATGACTTTTTTTTCCTCTGTTGTTTAAATAAACCCATCTATCAGGCTGTCAGAGTATGTGAAAAAAAAAAACAAAACCCTAATATGGAAAACTCCACACATGGCTTCCTTAGTGTCAGCCACATGGATGATTGCGATTAATTTCAAAGAAAGGACCTCTGATGTTCAATGTGACTTATTACAAAGTGTCTTGAAGAGAATGGTGAATGAGCAGTAGGAAACTGTATCCATGAGAAAACAGATAAAGGAATCTAGGTTTGAAGTGGCTTAGTGTACATCTGTGAGTGGTAACAGGGATCTAGCATGTTGACCACTACTGCACTTGGCATATTTCACCATGATTATCCACTTGAACCAGCGCATCAGGCTCAGCTTGGAAAAATCTGTCCTGGTAAAAGTTACATGTATATAGAGCTGATCTGCATGAAGTCTTCCTACAGGGATGTCTGTTTTTTTCAGACTTCATTATTTTGAGCTTCTCCTTTTACATTTTTGCCATATATTTCAGTGAACATTCTCCTATCTGCATGGGATTCCTTAACAGAAGCACTGTCTGCCCTGCATGAAATACACTTGTATGTGAGGGAGGCTGAGGAACCTCCTGTTGATATAGATGGGGTATAAGAAATGCTTACATCAATGTAACCACTGTTTTGGACAGTGGAGCCTCATAGGAGCATAAGATGAGCAGAAGGCCTTATAGGAGCAAATTTTTATCCAGAGAATGAACTAGAAGCCAAAGAAGTCATGAAGGGAAAATAGAGGAGGCTTAATTGAGCTGCTGTGTTCGGATAGTTTTTAGTAACACTATCTCCCTCTGGACATTAGCAGTTTTAAACCAAAAGTATAACCATTGATGGTTAACAATCTAATGCATGCTGGTTTAGCAGGTCCTCAATACCCAGAATAAGTTGCCAACTCAAGCTAAGCAAGAAACACATCTATCTGAGACTCACAGATGAGACCAGACAGAGCCACTCAAGGATGTTCTGCCTTTTTTTATGTGTAGACTACTTGCCCTGTATCATTGCAGTGGGACAAAAGAAGAAAGTATTGTAAGGTAGGATATTGTCTAGTGGATAGGTTGTAGTAATTCCTCTTTAAAAGCAGGGTATTGAATTGAGGGAAGCTGAGGAGCTTCTCAGATGCTTTTAGGCTTCATATATACTGTAGCTTTTGGCAGGTAGCCAGAGAGACTCCACATCTGGTTTGATGTTACTTGTGAACTGAAACTTGAGTTAAGAACACTGAAAACCAACAGCAAATCCTTTGCCAAAGTACATTTTCCTTACTACCTGTATGGGGAAAGTATGGTGTGGAAGACAATTAGGATCACTATTGACACGCCACAGTCTGTGTAAGGACATGGACTCAGTTGTGGCAGCCTTCTTTAGTAAGTATGGGGACAAAATGGAGAACCATTTGCACCACATTGGAAGGTAGCCAAATTTCAATCCAGAAAAGAAGCAAGAAGTGACAATTTTTTTCTAACAGCCAGGCCATAAGTTTTCTACCAAGTTCTTTAAAAAAGTATGAAAATATGAAAACAAATAAAAAACGTGTTTTCCTATTTTTTGAATTTCTGTCTTACTAAAAATCAGTAATTGTAGCTTTATTTCAGGAGCTTCTCTCAGAAACGAAATTCTGTGCCACAGTTTCTATATTCCACCCTGAGTATGACAAGTGTATTTCCCTTCCCACTTCACAATGGTTTAGGGAGCTTGGACATGGGAGGAAACAGTAGCCTGGGACAGTAGAACCATCCCAGCGCTGCACTGAAACTTTAGCTTAGGTTGCAGACATGTATGCAAATTAATTGAACTAATGATGTAGTGGAATTAGTAAAGGCAAAATAGTGAGTTACCAAGGATTGTGGTCTGCCTAGATTGCCTGGGAGATCTCTTGGATGGTTACAGATCTACCATATGGCATCACAAGTGAAGCAAGTGCTGAGAATCCCACTTGCAGACAAAAGGCTTTCCAGCTTTTCTTCCCTTCGAGGAAAGGAAAGCCTGAATTCACTTTTCAATCACTTTTCAGGGGCTCTAAAAAGTCTTCTATGTATATGACTTAATTTAAATGAGGAACTTATTTCTTTGAAAAAAATTAAGCTACCAAACAAATGAGTACATTACAAAAGTCAGTGCTAGGATCCAGTGCATGCAGGCATTTGTATGTTTGTGTTGGTCATGATCTGGGTATATGTAACAGGATGGGATGTGCTGCTATAAATCAATACTTGTACATTTCATTTTCTTTCCCTGAAGTTACAACTGGAGCCCATGCAGATATTGGAGGTAGAATGGTATTTCTTCTTTACTGATAGTGACAAAGAGATAAAGACAGTTCCCTTATCCTGAAAGAAGGCTACCGTGGATATTATTAAATGGCACTGTCTGGGTGCTGTTATAGTAGGAAGGCGTAGAAGGGCAAGGAGATGGGGATGAGCATTCACCATCCTAGCTGACTGTCCTTTGTTACTGGAACATCAGTGTTTCAGGTTTTCCATGTTATGAATTAGAACACAACCTTATGGCTTTCTCCTAAGACAGCAGTCACATCTTTCATAACCATAGCAACAATGTTTACTTACTTGAACTAATTATGTCCTCAGTATTCGTTTTCTCTCTTGTCTGTTTCTGAATTTCCTTGAGCAACTGATCAGAGCCATGAGCAACCTTACTGTAGTAATGAGGATTCTCTAGATGGACACCCAGCAGTCTCATTAAAATTTAAAGTGGCCAGGGCCATTCTAAACTCTAAATTATCTTCAAGTATTTATTTCCACTTTCTCTTGCTTATAACATTCCCAGAGATACTGAGGTGTAGACAGGCTTCGCAGCTAAATCACTGCAGAGGGCTTGATCTAGCTGTTCATTAGAAAAGATTTTGAGACTTCAATGGAACATGAGCTGTGATCTTCTAGCATGGCTTGCATCCTGACAGTTCCACATTGAGAAATCTTAATGGCTTTGTCAACTTAAATTTAGTGATTTTTATGGCTAAATCCTGAAAGGCTGTTTTGCAGTGCAATGCTTCTACTCAAAGACTTCAGACTTGGCCTTAGGCTGAGTACTACATGCAAAGAGAGATATTTCCCTCTTATCTCTGCTTTAGTATAAAGCTAATGCAAACTGCAGATCCAAAATAATGGGAAGCTGCATGGTAAGACTCAACCCAAACATAGCTTGAGGGAATTTAAGTCATCTATTGATATTTTCTTTCTTCTTTTTTGTATGGACTTAAGCAGAAAAAATCAGAGGACTTAGGAAATGCTCCCAAATAATCCAAGTCAATAGCTGCATCTTCAATGTATTGACCAATATATATGCACATGGTCTGGACTGTTCTTAAATTTCAATAATAGAAATATAATAAATTTTAATTTAGAGTAGCAAGTTATTTTATTAAAAGTTATTTACCCTATTTTGCCTTCCCAACTTCTTCACATCACTGTTTATACAAGAGTGGAGGTTCAAATTTCACATTAGGATGTTCAGACTTGACATTAGGAAACATTTCTTTACTTTACCAAGAGGGTAAAGTGGAACAGACTTCCTAGACAGATAGTTGTTTGCCTAAGCCTGTCAGTGTTTAAGAGGCATGACCTTAATAATTTTCTTTAAATTTTTGTCAGTCCTGAAGTGATCTGGCAGGCAGACTAGATGATCACTGTAGGTCCCTTCCAACTGGAATTATTCTATTCTATTCTATTCTATTCTATTCTATTCTATTCTATTCTATTATTTCTACTGTAGTCTAGTCTTATATCTGGATATGATTTCTGCCTGGTTTAATGTTTTTCTTGACAGCAAAGTTTTTACAACTTAGTTGAATACAATAATATAGATAGCTGAAGAAGAAATGATACTCTTTTGAGATGAAAAAGACAATAAACACCCAAAAACATGCAAAAAAAGATGAATGAAAAGACATAATTAGTTGTTTCTCAAAAATACCAAAAAATTACCAAGAACATTTCATAAGCCCTGTACAAGTTTATCAGAAATAAAAGTTGGAGTCGGCTTTCAAACACAGAATAGTTGAAATGACTATCCAGGTTCATTTATCCAGTACTTTTTTAATACAATATTGACAATGAATAATATACTATATGTGATAAGAACATGTTTGTCTCCTGAAAGGGAGATACACTATTTCAAAGACATAAATACAGTGCACTATACTTAATGTTTCTAGATGGATTTCTAATGACATCTAGGCACATCTTTAATGTGACGGTTAATTTCCCCTCCCTCAAAAATGCTTGTGTGCAGTTTATTCTAAAAGGTTACCCAGCTGAAAAAATACTATTCTATTTGATGAGAAGAAAATACAACATCATAATTGCAGGCTTATTTTAATTTATTTTTTTTTAAGGGGCATGGGAGCGGGGGGAGGTAATTCCAGCTATGCACAATCAGGGAACTCAATGGCATTATTTTATATTTATGTAGAGGCTTCTAAAGACAGAATCTGGAATCACTAGTAGATGAAAGAAAAGAAGTTTATTTATATAGTAAATATTGCCTTTTCTGAAGGCTTACTGCAATAAATGATATCTACTTTTAGATGTCATAGTCATTGCTAGAAAATAAATGGTTGAAATGTTACTTAAAAAATGTGGTGAGTCTGGCCATAAGAGTTTTGTGGTGAGAAATTGTAAGAATTTTGCTGCAATGTGTAACTAGCAAAGAGGAAAACTTCACTTTTTCATGCCCTACTTCAATAATATGATCTAATATTGCTCACTTTATCACCTGTTATGAACTAGATATTTTAGATGGACCTTTTCTCAAAAAGCTGATAATAAAAGAAAGAAACATTATATAGGAAAGAAGCGTCTTCTTTTTTTTTTTTTTTTTTTTCTTACTACCTTTTCATGTATTACATATTTTTTACCTTTTGCAATTGCTGTAAAAAAAAAAAAGGAAAACTTGAGAAAGGTTTTCATCAATCCATGTCAAAAAAAGGTTTTCATCTTTACTCCTAATGAACATCAGTTGCTGGTCTCCCACAACCCACAGATGAAGAATTAGCTCAGCCATTGCTTGGAAACTATACACCAGAAAAACAAAAGTCAACCAGTCTCTGGGGTGTGAGATCTCATTTATATTTTTAAATAAATACATCTATATTTAACCAAGATCAAATGTTAGGTGTTGATTTTTCTTGTCAGCAGTGCCTGTATGTAAGAAAATTGTACTTATTGTAATTTGTACAAAGCAAAAGGTTGATCTGATTAGATAAAATGGAATAAGACCATTATTATTTTAGTAGGCCTAGCAGTTGCTATTATAGTAGGGTGAAAATATATTTACTTACCTTGTTTTAAATGTCAGTTCATCTTACTTTTGGCAGTGTTAATCAGTGGCAGATTTCGTGTTGGCCTAAGCTGAGATCCTCTCTAAAATGTTATATTTTTATATTCCATTACTGATTATTTAACTCTTTCCCCTTGAGTGCAGTGTCACTTCAGACTTGTGTTGGTCTATTCAAGTATGGCATTTAGACATCTGCATAGTAGGTACAATCAGTCTCAAATATATTTCAGCAAATGGAGAAATATGCCAGCTCCATAAAGGTGACTTCGGAATATTTTAATTAAGATGCAGTCTAAAGTAGTCTTAGCCAATATTGTATCCTGCTGCTATCCTTCACCTCCCAAATTAATATGGCTATACTAGTTTATTT
>WUAM01000431.1:1319242-1332314 GCA_024336885.1 Actenoides hombroni
TTTTTTTTCTCCTTCTTTCCCGCCCCCCCCCAAAAAAAAAAAAAAAATTTGATGTTGCATTATCTGGTTATGTCAATGCAACAGACGTATCTGCTATACACTTTTTCCCTGGTTTATTAATGCAAGTGCTATGTTAACATATTACACAGTCATACAAAACACCACCTTTCCTCCTTCCCTTAATAGTATCCTTCCCTGTGTTAAGTCCTCAATATATAATAATGAGAGATACCCCTTTATCTATGCACACCTGAAGATGAGTTTCTGCACCAACACCATGTAATTTTCTTTTCTTTCTCTCCAACTTTCTCTGTTAATATCAACTATTATGATTTCCTGCAATTCTTGCCAGGCATACTGGAATAGAGTGAATTTTTCTTCTATAGTAGTTTTTACATGGCTATGTTTTGGTTTTGTGCTGAAAACAGTGTTGATTAAATAAGGATATTTTCACTGTTACTGAGAAGAGCTTACACAGCATCAAGGTCCTTTCTGCTTCTCACACTGCCCTGACAGAGAATGAGCTGAGGGTGCACAAGAATTTTTGAGGTGACACAGCTGGGACAGCTGACCCCAACTGTCCAAAGGTATATTTCATACTATACATGTCATGCTCAGCAATAAAAGCTGGGGGAGGATGATGGAAGAGTAGGACGTTTGGAGTGTCAGGAACTAACTTCTTCCCAAGTAAACCACTGTGCCTGATGGAGCCCTGCTTTCCTGGGGATGACTGGACATCTGCCTGCCAATGGTAAGTAAGGAACAAACTCCTTGTTCTGCTTTGCTTGTACATGCAGCTTTTACTTTATGTAAAAACCTTCCCTATCTCAATCCAGGAGTTTTCTTGCTGTTACCCTTCTGATTCTTCCTTCCACTGGAGTGCAGGATGTGAGTGTGTGAGAAGTTGTATGTTTTTAGTTGCTGTCTGAGGTTAAACCACAACACCAGGCTGTGTCCAAAACCTGTGGAGATCACTGTTTAGAAGAAATAAATTACCTCAATCATGGAAGAAGGATATATTATAGAGAGCAGAAACTTTAACAACAGATTTTTTTAAATTATGAGTGTTTTTTCCTACTGTTAATCATTTTAGCAAAGTTTTGATAGTATAGTACCTTGGAGTATATTACTGTCCTATAGGCTGTTTTATGTTATCCTGCAAGTTAAGTGATGAGGACATCGAGTCCCATGGTAAGACTTGCATGCAGGAAAGCCCACTGTATGTCAGCTATGAAGTCAGAGAAGGCAAGAAAGGACTCTATGAGGCACAGTGACAACAATGATGTCTTCAACTCAGAAACTGCAGAGACTGAGCTCCAGAGGAGTATCTATCACTGAAATTGAATATAAGGGGTTGATAGCCTTCCCATCTCTCTTGAGTTCTGTAAAATCAGCCTTTAATTTGAGAACTTGCTGTTCCATCCTTTATTCTTTGACATACTCCTATTTTTAATCCTTTACCATGTGATGTAGCCTATTGTCCAGCAGCCACTTAGCAAGATTGTTGAACTCCTTTCATATGTGGTCTGTGCTGGATGAGGCAGCTCACATTTCTTTAGAAGTAAAAAAAAAAAAAAAGAGAAAACTTGAGTGATTCACAATAATCTGAGTTTTCTGTGTATACTGTAAATACCAGCAAGGGCAAGATTCATTATTGTATAAAACTGGAATAAAGTTCTTCTCAGTAGATTGCAGGGGACTGAAAGGAACCAGAATGCATTAAGTTTGACATTGCAAGGGCTGGGCAAGAATACTTCAGGTTGTCTAGGAATGGTGCCTTCAGATGGAGAGTTACCCTTATGTTGTATTTCCTGTTCACTACTGTCATTTGCTCTGTGTATATGATAGGGAAATAAAAACACTGTTTATGACCATTACATTTTATTTGTCCAAGCTATTGTATTCTGTCTATACTTTTAGCATATATACAGTCACATTATGTATCTTTATTTTGTACATTTACATAGACCATAGGTATACAGAGAAGCATGCCAGATTGTGGTTAATATTTCCATTATTCTCCATCCACAGCACTTTGCAGAAAGGAGAAAGAAATATGTGCATATATATACATATATAAGAAATGTGTGTATACATGAATATGTATACTGGTATTAAATCAAGGACAATATTTTGGGGGCCTTACTTCTGCCATCTTCATCTTTTTTGCAATAATATGATGAAGTAATGGTAACAGTAATTTGCAAGAAATAGAGCCTCTTGAAAAAATCTTTCCTACATACACTTTTACTGCACTGAATTCCTCATTTTAAAAAGTATATGTTGGGCTTTTTTTAAGTGTCAGAGCAGAAAGAAGACTTTTACAATATTTTAAAATGGAGAAAGAAGTAAAGGAAACTGTTTTGGTTTTGCTTCCATTTTCACTGACATTTAAACCCCACAAATATTCCTGGAAGTTACTAATACTGACATGCAAGTATTTTAATGTATGAAAAAGACATCTGAAAAAATTTTAATAGCTCTTTTTAGAGCAGAAAGTGAAACAGACTTGCTCCACACTAAAATCTAGTTCTGTGTCCTCTTACCCTCTGTCTTCTTTTTTCCCTTTATTTTTGTTGACAATCATTCCCTGGAAATAAGTACTTAAATACTTTATTTGAAGATTATTCAAACAGATCGGAGTCTTTCCACTGGCTTACTTGTAATTTGCACTATACCATGCACTTGGTAGAGTTTCCATGAAGACCTGAAATTCATCTAAAATGAAAACACATCATTCACTAGGGAACCCACTGTAAAGACTGGCTCAGGCTCCTATCTATTAAGACTTCTGTAACTTTCAGAAGAACAACGTAAACAGAATAAGAGCCGATTTTCCATTGCCTTGCATCGTGTGCAGGCATTTACATCTCTACTCTGTAGAAACTGATTCTTAAAACCACTCCTGCTGTTGGCATTACAAATTATTGTACAGTGTTTCATTGTTCTTGCAAGAAAGTCAGAGGAATAACTCCAGGATGCCAGTATTAAAACCAGATATTTTTAAAAACAAACCAAAAAAGTTTGCTTTCTTGTGCAGCTCTTTCTTTCAGGAGAACAGTTTTTAAAAAGACACAGGAAATGTAAATGTTTAGGATTAGAGTTGTCTTAACTGAATAGATACTTGTTTAAATAAGTTGTTCTTTGAAATGTGCCCCTTTTGTGTACAGCTTACATTGCAGAACAACAGAGATGCAAGCTTAGTATTTGCAAAATATTGATGACTAGAAAAAACTCAGCTATCAAGTTTCTAATTATTTCACAAGGAAGGTGCAGTTATTTGTTTGGTCTAATGTCACTACTTTATGCAGTTTCTACAGGAGAAGCAGGCATTGTTTATTTTGTTTCATTTGTTGATTGCTGCACAAACAATTTGGTAAATTCAGCTTCAGTCTTTGAAATTTATAGCAAACCATCCAGTATTAAAAAGTACCTTCATTATAAAGGGGTCTTTGTGACTAAGAACACAAGAACAAATTGGAAAATAAATAGTTATTTGTGCATTTTTTTGCCATTCGCTATCAAAAGAAAACACATGACAGTCTGAAAGTCCTGTAATTTCCTAAATAATTGAAACTGAATTGGTGTTAACAAAGGTGTTATTAATTATGCTGTCCGAGGTTTGGATAGGGTAGGGTTAATTTTCAGAACGAGCTGGGAGGGGCCCCAGCCAGGATGGTCTGACTGAGCCAGACAAGGGAATATGCTATCCTATAGTGACTTCGTGCCCATTACATAAGGTGAGACCTGGTCAGGGGAAAGGTGCATGTTTCAAGCAAGCTGCGACCAGAGTCAGGGACAGTGTTGTTCTGGGGGGGGGGAGCAGTTGCTTTGTACATCAATCATTTTATATCTTTGTATTGTTCTGTTAAATTGTTCTTATGTCAGCCAGTAGGATTTTACCTTTTTCTCACGATTCTCCTTCCCATCCCATGAGGAGTTGCAGGGGAGGAGTGAGTGAGTGGCCTCATGGTGCTTAGTTGCTGGCTGGGCTTAAACCACAATGTATACAATGAGTGGGATTTGCAGGATCACTTAGATTATCAAAACAGCAGGTGCTGCTTTATATGACTTGGGAGGCTGATCATTCAGAATTAACAGCGTCTGAGGGTTGAATGCTTAAGATTTCAGAAAAATGTTAAAGAATTTCTTCATCTGTTTTCAGATGTCCATCAGATACATGCATGGCATAGGGCTGAAACCTTATCCAGTAGATTCTCTTCTGGTGTCCCAATATTTGCTCATTCCAGTGATTGCCACCAGTATCTTAGGAAAGTGAGACTGAAGTTTCTCCTCCAAACTATGATGAAAAGGTATGTAAATAGGATATAAAAGGGGATATTAAAAAAGGATATAAAAGAGGATAAAGTACTGAAATTATCTGAGGTTGTCTTAAAAATAAAGTTACCAGGATGTCATTTCTGGGATTAAATCTTGTACCAAAATGAGAATCTGCATCCTGATAGTCAAGGAAATCATCATTCAAGTATTTCTTTACACCCAAGTATGTCCTAAAAGGACTGACTTGCCCTCCAAAGTCTTTGTGCTGCTCTGGGATAGTTGCGACTCCCTCCCTCTCCACTTCTGCACTCACACAGTGCTTGATAAGGTTTGCTCAAGCAAGTTTGTGACAAAAATATTAGGACTGGTTTCCAGGTTTGCCCACTAAACCATATATTCCATTTAGATATTTTCCTTCTGTAAGTGTTATAATCATTACCATTTTCTGACAATGTTTTGTGCAATATTTTGATACTATAGGTCATATTCTGTTGTTTTCACTGTGTATCTCTGGGCACTTTTTCCTCTTGGCAGTTGGTTGTATCAGGCCAAGTCCTTATCTGTTGCATATCCTAAGTCTTTGTTATAAATTCAGTTGTCTGGATGATATTAAAAGTCTTTCCTCAAAGTAGAAAAAAAGACAGGTTAGATAGGAATTTTTAAGCAGGCATAATAAGCAGAAAAAAAAGTATTTTTTGCCATACCGAATGTGTTTATTTGTTTGAGATTTGTTGTAGACTGTTGTTCAGTTTAAAAGCGTATCAGATACATGCATGACATTGACTTGCTAGTATCACTCTAATCTTCTCCCTTGTGATTTTTCCTTGTTAGAATATCTTTGGAGAGACATATTAATGTCCATTTGTGTCTATTAGAATTTGAAATTCATCTTTTCTGTAGTCTCTGTGGGTTCTGTTGTTTTTGTTGAAGAGACCAAGCATTGTGTCTGAAGCTTAGTACAGGATTCTCTGTTTATTTGTGCTCTAATAGGGTTGCAGAAAGAAAGAACTGTTTATTTAGCTTCTTCCATAAGGAAAGGGTATTTTATTATCATGTTGTAGTGCAGTATTCCTTATTGACCCATTAACACACACAATTAAAAGGGCAGCCCTTGCTACAAAGAGCTTGTGAAAGCAGAAATGACATGACAGAGGAGCTGGTCAAAATAAGGCAAGGATGGAACCATACCTTTAGCAAAAAAAACTGAAAGTCATGGGAGAATCTTGTTCTGACTGCTAGAAAACAGTATTGTCTACTAGTGCTCTAATGGTAGGATCGAGTTCTCAAGAGGGACTTGAGTGAAGAAGGCTATGGCAATGACTTTATGAAGACTGGAAGTTACATATTTTTGCTGCAAATATGTTTAGGAGACATACATATAATGGCTCTAACAGACATGCAGTTCTGATTTTTCTTTTCAGTGAGAGTAACACCTCAAAAAATTTTTGACATTCTTGTGTTTAATTGTTCAACTTGTTTCAGTTGTGCCTGGAAACCACTGGAACTGTAGAGATATACAACCAGGAGGTGTGTGCTAACTGCTCATTAATTTTTGTATAGTGTGACCTCTTTCTTGGATCAGTCAATGTAAATTAGTTTGAAAGCCATAATACATGTTTATTCCTGAGTTCACATGCAGAATGGAACTGGTGAGAACAGTTAAGTAACAGGAAATCCTTTTTTTTTTTTAACCTGAATAAATTGTGATGACTGAGTATGTTTGTTAAACACTACAAGTCTATCCTTGTATGAGCCCATAAGCATCACTCTTGGGCTTTGCATGCTTTACTGATTATGTTCTGTGCTGATATTGTTGCATGTGTTTTGTTGTTGCCCTATAATAAGACTTTTCCCCTCTTTCAACAAGATAAATTGCTATAAAAGCAATGGAGTTACTGAGATGAGGGCAATGCAGATCATCATGTGAACACTAGAAAATTAACTTGTAACACATAGGCTGAATCACAGAAGAGAGTTTGTGGGATGGTTAAGTCAGAAGGAAATGTGTTTTCTGGGTTTTTTTTACTAAACATAAAAGAAATAAATATGAAAATATTTCATTATTACATTGTAACCGCTTAGTCTATATCTCTTCAGATTCCAATAGTTTTCTGACTACAGAAGCTCCAATGCTCTAAAGACATAAAAAAGCAGATTCAACTGGTTACCATTTATAATAAGAAAACACGTGCACTCTAGATATTGTGGGGTTTGTATCCTGTAGCCCAGACATTCCCTATGTTCCTGCACTCTTCTTTTCTTCCCTATGATACATGTATATTTTAGCTTCTTCTCCCAGATGTCCTGTCTCAAACAAATAAACACAATGCTTTTATGTCTGTGGAATAAAACAGAACTCTCTGAAAACATGTCAAACAAGTATAGGACATGCACACAAGTATGAACCTCTTAATTAACACACACATGCACCCTTCAAACTTACTCCTGCCTGCTGATAACTGGTTGCCTCTGCATCCCTTGGGAATGCTTTCACTCTGCTGGAACATTGGTCTCTTTGACCCAAATGACAACCCATAAAGAGTTCATCCTTGTTTCAGAGCTGTATATTTTTTAAAATGGTCTGAGAAGATTAAAAATTCTTAAATCCCCTACTGGAGTCAGGCTCTTGTGTGGTGACTTTTGTTTGTCCAAAATGATTGCAAAAGAGATGTCATCAGATGAGACATGCTGCATTTTACTGCTGCTTTGCTTGCCATGTAAACTGATCCATAAGTTACTGGTTATGTAAATATTCCCAGATTTCAGGATGAAATGTAGTTAGAATTTTGTTTAAATACTACTTTCAAAAGCATCAGTGTTTGTTACATCTGAAAAGGGGAAAAAACTGAAAGAGTTCATCACAACCAAGGTGCTTCTAAAAGCTGTGCCACATATTAAGAAAGGCTAGAGATCCATGGGTAGTAAGGAAAGAGGTGAGACCTTCCATTTGTTCACTACCTCTGTGCAAATTGTTTTACCTTACTTCTTCCTTCTGGTCAAGCAAAGGCTATAATTCTGTAATCTATTGCAGTATTAAAGTCTTGGAACAAGAGTGATGTACTTCCTTAGGAGAGAAAATCACAGAGACAAATAAATTAGACACAAGTTATAAAGATTTATTTTTAGTTGTTGTTAAATTACAACAGACCTACTACTATGCTGCAGAGTACTGTTTAAAAGATTTTCCTGTGTATATAATTTTTAGGATTCCAGGATAGGGATACCTGGTTCCTCCATATAAAACAAGCTCATAATAATGGTCTAGATCTCTTTAAAGTGTGTTATTAGTGTAATTGAAAAGAGGGACTGAGGTGTATACTGCTTACCTTTGAAGCTGGCACACAATTCAGCACTTGAACAAGACGTGAAAGAAGAAAGTGCTTACTCAGTAAGTCTTGAGAGATTACATTTTACTTCATTTTACTTGGTCAGTCCACAAATGCTTCTGATATTCTGGGTCTAGGCATGCTCCCATGCTGATGGCAACTGTGTATGAGAGTGACATAGAGAAATGTTCTTGCCTATGCCATTTCATTCACCAGTTCTTGTGTTGTGGTGAGCAGCATCCTAGGATAAGAGCACACCAGTAAGAGTAGCCATCACTGGAAATACATAACAGCATGATTTCAGTGTATAAGAGCACACAATAAATGACCTCTCTGCCAAGAAGTGTGAGGTACAAAGTGAATTAGAAGAATTTAAAAACTAAACTTCTTCCTGTTCATTTCTGTTCTAAATTAACTGCAAACACTCAGTAACATGACCTTAGGTCTCATCATGGAAAATTCTATGAAATTATCTTCGTTAAGTGCAGTGATGGATGAGGGAAATAACTGAACAGAAAAGAAGAAAACCTATAATGTATAACTGAATATATGTGGGATGAAACTGAAATAAGAAAAATACAAATAATTATATAAAAAAATATGGTAATGTCACAATATTAGTATGAATTGTTGCAAACTCAGAGTCAAATTAATATACAACTTTTTTTTTTCATTAGTAAAATCTTGTGGAATTCATTGACACATTGCAATTTAGACAAGAGTGGGCAGAGGAAAGAAACAAGATAGGAGTGTATAGATTTAATATTAATTACTTTCATTCACAAAGACCTATGATTAGTTCTGATTTTTGGCTTACCCAATAATGGTATACCAGTGAATAATTTCACTCTAGAACTGAAAAAAGTAGTAGAGATTTCTTTTTAATGTAAAAGCAAAACCTTATTACAGTGAAGAAAAGGTTAGCATTTAGCTTATTTTGAAATTGATGTTTTAGAGAAGTGTGGAATGATGACATAGCTCAGCTTGAGAAATCTTGTCGTTTATGAATGACCTATAAAGTGAGAAAACAGCTGGGTTAAGATATAGAAAGTGTTAAAATGACATGTTGTTTTACCACTTTTTTGATCACAAACCTGTTATTTCCACTATCTCTACATTGGTTGTGTGTCTCAAGCTGAATTGTCTTTATGGATAATTTTTGTTTTGGAATGCTCTTTGTTGCTTTTAATAAGAAATATTGCAAGTAAACATGAACATCTTCAAGATAACCCTCATTAATGAATGATAAATTTATGTTAAAATATCCAAATTTTGCCATCAACAGAAAAGATTTGAAACTACTCTCATTTAATTTTAAAGTGGATTTGTTATGAATCTGGACAGAATCCTGCTCAGAATTTCTTGTAAATATCTGTGTGACCAAATTAGTCCAGTAGGAATGATCACAAGCTGATATTCAGAACCTTCTAGAAACGTAAATCAGGTTTTAAATTTTAAAAGATCATTAGATTTTAGGTAACCTCTGGAATCTGAGGCTTCCTCAAGAGCCCTGTCTGACTCTTAAGAGGCAGCTACAGTCAAGGTACACATAAGTATCTGAGATGCTTAGGCAAACAAACAGAAAAAGAACAAAACCAAAACCAATACAACTCAGGGAACAGAAATGATATGCTGCAACATACACAACACCACAGCTTAAGTTTTTCTATATCCACCTTTTTGCATAATTCGTCTCAGGTGCATATTCAGCCGTCAGGCTGATAAGAGTATCACATGGATACTATTCAAGGGAATCTTTATGAATAGGGAGAGGAATTCACCCCCCATTCCCCTGATGTTTTTTGAATTGCTACATGGTAAGTGTAGTGATCTTCATCTGATCCCTGTTAGCTGCCTTGGTTCCTGTGTGGAACCACTAACATTGTGCTAAATGCAGTCCATCAGTGGCAGGTGTATCCAAACTGTTTTACCTCAGGCATGTACTGCCCAAGAGTCCAGCAAGAGCAGGTCATGGTGCAGCCCAACTTTCCGTGCCCCTGCACTCAGGTGGACATCTCGCCTGCACGGGGTTGCCACTTGATAGCAAGATAAAATGGTTATAGTGGTTCAACAGTATTTGAAAAAGTCAGACAAAATATCTGTCTGAGAGGTACATTCACCTAGTCTATATTTATTCTCTGAACCAGTGAAAGGATGGGATATTTTGCATTGGCAGATGTCATGATGTGTGGCAG
Organism: Actenoides hombroni; assembly: GCA_024336885.1. NCBI lineage: Eukaryota > Metazoa > Chordata > Aves > Coraciiformes > Alcedinidae > Actenoides > Actenoides hombroni. Next base: position 1,329,045 of record WUAM01000431.1, read on the forward strand.
ATGCCTCTTCATGAGCTATCACTGTGAAAGAACTGTCAGGAAAAATTTGAGCTGAATGTTTGATTCAAAGCCTGGAGAAAATGACAAAGACCTTTTTGCTTGAAATCTGCCTCTGTGCTTTAAAGATGTGTATGTGACTGAGAAATGGAAAGATGGGCTGGAGCTACTGTAAGACACTCCATATAAAATGTAATATGGAAATATTAAAAGGGATAAGGAAGAAGAATGAAGAAAGGTTAACAGGCCTGACTGAATAAATTAGAAGGAAAGTCTGAAATGTGAGTTGAATTATCATAGAGATGAGGATTGGTTGCTCTTTGATGAAGGAACAGGCCAAATTAATTGTAGTTGAGAATAGGAAAGAGGAAGACAAAACTGAGATGGAGAAATCCAGTAAGGAATACAAGCTCTCAGAAAGCAGAGAAGCCTATGGAAAAAGAGGAAAACTTTTTCAACATATAATTAGAGGCCATATGACTTGAACATACTGTGCATATCATGTGCAAGTCCTCGGGATGGATGTAGTAGACCGGTGGTCCCTGTTCAGTAGTTGAGAAACCTGCTAGTGCCTCCCTGTGTGTAAAGTGTGAGGAAAACATCTCAGTGTCTTTAACTATTTAATCTGTAGTCTATTGGCTAGTTCAAATATTAGATGGCCTTGTTCACCTGTGCCAGTCACAAACCTTTCTGTATTTGTTGCACGAGTAGTTTTGCAGAACTGTGATTCCATCCTTGGCAGAAACACAGGTTCTGCTGGGAATATCGTATTTATGTTTTATGAAATCTGTTCAGTAGTATAAAAAAGCATGGCATATTCTGCGGATTGAAGGAAACTCTCATTTTTTAAATGAATGAAAAGGTCATTAGATCTTTGCAGAAAATAAAAATAGAAAATATCTGAGAATTTTTCATTAAGTGGGCACACATAGGATTATCTATGACATATTGTGGTTCCACAAATTTGCTGATTGTTGTGGTTTAGAGCTGAGCCCATGAGGCCACTGACCTCCCTTTCCCCCTCCCAAACCCCATCCCCCAACCATGAAGGAGAAGAGGCAGAAAAGTGAAAAAATCCTCTGAGCTGAGATAAGGAGGTTTTTGTGGCCAGCAGGTCGAGGGCGGTGATTCTGCTCTTGTGAGACCCCACCTGGAGTACCGCATCCTGCTCTGGAGCCCGCAACACAAGAAGGAGATGGAGCTGTTGGCGGAGGTCCAGAGGAGTCCCACAAAGATGATCAAAGGTCTAGAACACCTCTCCTACAAGGACAGACTGAGACAGTTGGAGTTGTTCAGCCTGCAGGAGAGAAGGTGCCGGGGAGACCTTATCGGCCCTTCCAGTATCTGAAGGAGGCCTACAAGAAAGCTGGGGCGAGACTTTTTACAGAGGTCTGTAGTGATAGGACAAGGGGTAATGGTTGGAACTGGATGAAGGTAAATTTAGGTTGGAAATAAAATGGAAATTCTTCACTCTGAGAGTGGTGAGACACTGGAACAACTTGTCCACGGACGTTGTGGGTGCTCTATCATTGGATGTGTTCAAATCCAGGCTGGATTGGGCCTTGAGCAACCTGGTCTAGTGGGAAGTGTCTCACTAGATCCCCACACTGTCCAAATTTCTGGTGAAAATTAACCCATTCCTAGCATAACCCAGGACACTGCTTCTCATGTTTATTTGCCTGCAAACTGATTGAGATAATGGCAATTATGCCATTCACTTGGCTGTTTCCTGTGAACCAAAACATACAGCCAGCTTTCTTTCAGCCTTTTCTCTAGTGGAATGGACACAAGACAAGGTGAAAGACCTTAAACAAACACTCCCTCTGTGTTGACTGTCCATTTTCAAGTGGGTTCTTACCCCAAATACAGATGTATTTTTCTATTTTAATTATACAGAAGAACAAAATCCTAAATCAAATTTTTCATTTTTCTTCTTAAGCCTTTAGCTCTGTCCTTTGAAGCAGTGGACATGTTTTGACAAATAATATTCTTTCTTTAGCTCATGTTATTTCCTTCTTCAGGTCTTTACACTCCACTCACTTGAAACTCTACCTTCCCAATAACTTTATGATCCTCAAGTAGTGTAGAACTCCTAAACGACCTTACTGATTTAGTTGTGAATGCATGTTTTATACATTTTGTTAATGACTTCGCAAGAAAAAAGCAACACCTCATCTTGTGGTACCACTTTGTTTTGTGGGGGAAAAAAAGCATATAGAAGACTGTGGCCTCCCCTGTAGTTGTCAGATGCTTTTGTAGCCTGGCCTAAATCGCCATTTATTTAGCAAACACACCTAGAAGCTTCTGAGCAACTAAGGATGCAAAGCTAGACATACTTAGTGATAATAGTTCCATCTAGCCTAGTGATCACTAGCAGATTACCTTCAGAAAAATGTAAAAACCAGACAAGGACACAGTTGACTTACTTGACTGAGTCTTTGTGTTCAGTGTTTCTAGATATATCTAAAATATATCAATATTTTGTTTTTCAAATTGTTTTTGACTCCTTAGAAATTTTGGTATCACCATTCTACGATCGTAACTTCCACATTTACATTTCATGTGATAAAGTATTTCCTTGATTCAGTTTTAGGCTGCCTCTTGTTCATGTCAGGGAAGGCTCATAGGTTTTAAACCATGGGAAAAAACAGGAATTACCATTTTAAGTAATATAGTTTTCAGTTTTATTCATAACTTACTATCACATCTTCTCCCTTTTCCCAGTAAATCTAAACTTTCTTTCCACCAGGCCATTTTTCTTGCTTATATATTTTCAAGTTCCCCTATAGTCAGTCAATATTTCTGTCTTTCTGCCCCCCATTTAGCGTGTTAATGTCTCTGCTCTTTGGATTGTCTGGTATGATTGTTGTTAGCAGATCAGTCCTCCTCTGACAACACAACTAATCACAAGCCCCTGTGATCTTCCACTTGCTTGCTTTTCAATATTTCTCAGTGTCCTAGCTCTGTTACCGGAATTGACCACACTATATGGGCTTTGTTTTTCCTTTGTCCATTAAAATGCAGTTTGAATCCACACACTCAAATGTTCAATCGATTAATGGTGAAGCTAAGTAAAGGAGTGTTATTTTATATCCATGATAATGAATGGATATCAATTCTTACTCTATTCCATGTACTTCACTGTTAATTTCTAAAAGAAAACATGATTTTAAGTTCCACATTTTCATTTTCAGACCTGATTTCCAATAGATATATACATACCTATTTTAAAACGTGTATATGGAAAATTACTTTAGGACAAAGAAAGGAGCT
>WUAM01000431.1:1367526-1377928 GCA_024336885.1 Actenoides hombroni
TGTTTCAAAATGAGGCTTCCTGATGAACTCTGATAGCACTGGAGCATCCCACTCAGCTGCAGGAACTTGCACTGCACAGGAGGTGGCTCCTGATCCTGATGAGCTGCAGTGGAAGGGCAGGTGATTGTGAAACTTGGGATATGGTAAAATCCAACATCTGTGTATCAGTCATAGGACACCTCGTGGAACAAAGAAAGATTTCTACCAGAAACTGATCCCTGACTGCTTTGGCTACTACAGTGGCCTCAAAAAGTCAGACACTAGTAAGGCTAGGGCAGTTGACAAATAATTTTAAGTGGTATAGATGCAGTGGGATTCATGTCATCTAACCCTAGGCAGTTATGGGGTGGATTTCCACAACCCTTATGTTGTAAGAGGTAAGAAAGAGACATTTATTTGAGACTATCTCATTTTAGTGAAGGCTAAAATAAGGCAGAAAGATTGCTCCTTATATGTGCCATCTTCGCTACAGGGACTGCAAAAGGAGTCAGAGAACTAGGCCTGGTGTGCACAGACCCTCTGTAAATATCTAGAATTACTGAGGTGAATTCACCAAGGTTTTTGCTGTGCTTCCAGCTAAAATCAACAGAAGTGACATGACAGAAACTTACCTTGATAATTTAATGCTCTAAGAGCTGTCAGTGTAAATTAGCAGTAGGAGGAAATATTTTCATAGTACTAGTGTCCTGTCTAAAATACTGTGTACCTTAAAAAGCCAACACACCAAATAATGAGGGCCAAACAGAAACTCTGGTGCTGGCATATACTTATTTCAAATTAGTGCTGCTAGAGGATGATTTGACTGTACAAACTCAAGTAATTACGAGAAAAGCCAGGCAAATGAAGAGTTTCCATGACCAATCTCATAAAATCTCTTGGCAAGATTTTTATATTGTAGTAGTATTTTGGTTTTCCAGTTGAGTAGAAAGGGTGAAATCTGTTTAAATGATATGAATGAATGAATATGTCTGCATGCAGGATAGCGATCGTCTCTTGTGCATTTCAGTAACCACTCTTAAAGAGAGATACAAGGTCCTCCTTTTTGTTTGTGAAACAATGTCCTGATTGGCCTTGGAGAAATGCAAAACAAGAACTGATGGCTAGACTCTGAAACTATTTAAAACAGAGAGAAATCATACATTTCTAATAGTGAGAGTGATTAATGCTTTTGACAAACACAAGTTATGCTTCAGTTAGATATAAACTAATGAGCTCAATACATAGATAATTAGATAACGTTTTAAAGTGTGTAATATACAGGAGGTGAGATGGTGATGAGATGAGATGAGATGAGATGAGATGAGATGAGATGAGATGAGATGAGATGAGATGAGATGAGATGATGATCTAACAGTCCCTTCTTGGCTGTGTTTTCTCAGAGACGTAATACTAGTCACGAGGGCACAACCTCTGAGAAAATTTTTGTATTTCTTGCCTTGACCTCCTTTCCTCTCTGTACATAGTGTCTTACAAAACAGTGTGTCCCACGTTTTATAATAATGGATTCCTCATCTGATTCTGATCTCAAGGCAGTATAACAGTTGGAAGTGGGTCACCTTTAAGGTCCCTTCTAACACAAATGATTCTATGATTCTGTGATTTATTTTCCATGTTCTTCCTTCAATGATCCTGCTACATGCCAGCCAGCCCTGCTTGATGATCTTGCCAAATTGCCTGTTACCACTTCTTGGCTTTCACAATACGGAATCAGAGCTTCCAGAAGCAGCGCATTGTCTGTCGGCATGCATCATTTCCCTATACACTTTGCCAACATATTTAGGATGTAAGTGGGTAGAAACCTACTGGCTGCTCCCTATTACTCTGTGGTGTTTCATTAATCATGCAAGGATGACTGAGATCCTTGTGACTTGCGATATTCAACTCCTATATTGTTTTCAAATCTAAGTGAACCAGAATTCTGGTTCCAAGGGTCAATTTCCTACAAAAGAAGATAAAATAATGGAGCTGCATAACAGTGCACTGCATTTGATTTCTTTGTGCTAGGTGAGGAAAATAGCAGCTAGAATTTATTTCCTACCTTAAAAAAATGTTTCTGTAGCTCATTTATTGATGGAAAAGGTCTAGAGGCACGATGGTCTTCATAATGCATGACTCTGTCTACCACCTCCTCTCAGACTAAAACAGTAGAGACTGTAAGAACAACACCAAGAGTCAGAATTGAGTAACAGCACTTGAAACAAAAAAATTATTGAGACATCACGTTGATGAATTTTCTGGATCAGCTGTTTCAAGTTTTTGAAGAAGTCACCTTCTTTGATTCACAACTTTGAAAGAGATGTAAAGAGTTATTTGATTTATAGTTGGCCTTGATGAAGACTAGATCCTATTTTCACACAACAACCAAGAAATGAAAGAAAGCTTGTGAGGTATACTTTCTGGAATAGTCTTCTATCAAGAGAGCAGAATTTCTGTTTGTGCTACTGGGCACATTTATATTTACTTTATTGTCATAAGATGAGGGCCATCTTCATGAAGAACTTTTTTTTCTGTAATGTCTTTGTGCATTTTTTTCTCAGTTCTCCATATGGAGGAAATAGCTTCCGTGTCTGCCTTTTCCCAGATAACTGCCTGATGCTGGTCAAAGCTGAAAAGAAATTGAGAACTGAGCCACAGTTCTCAATTTCTAATGGAGTCTGTCATTTCCTACACATGGCTTCAGCCCAAGGAAAACCATGCAGGAACGCGTATGCTAGATGTCCTTGAGCTGGCTATATTTTTTACCAGGAGCTATCTCTGTTTCCATAGGGTCCCTCTCTGCACGCATCTAAAGATGCAGTATGGTCCTGAATCTTTAGCTAGTCAGAATACAGTTCTACAAATTAATTGATCTCATTTCCTGCCAGGCTTCTGTGCTTGTTAGCCAATATGATGCCAACTGTAGTTTCTTAAGTACATCAGAAACAAAGGACTATTTTTTTCTGGATAAATTCCAGTAGGTTCGTTACCTTCCGCTTCTTTTAAAATTCTATCTACAATTATAGTGGATAAGATTATTTGTCTTTTTTTTTTTTTTTCTTCCTTGTACAGTTTTTTGTATAGCTGTTCTCTGTGTGTCATCTTCCACACTAGAAACAGCTTCATTTCAGCAACAAAGAGAGTAATCTCTTAGAATACAATAATTGATGCATTATGTGGGGATACATAATGTTTTTTTTTAATAATTTTGAGTTTTGCCATTGCTGTTAGCCATTATCATTATAATTTATGCATTACTTGTTTATAAGGTCTGCCCCACATTTTTGACTGCTTAGATGAAAGGCATTATATAAATGTCATTAGATGTAAAAGGTGTTTCTAGAGGGGGATGTGTAAGACACCTAGAAGAGTGAACATTTTAGGTGAGAGGAGCGGGCAGTCTTTTAGCTGACAAATTAATTTCTTTAACAAGAACTGGTGGCCAGTATGGTGTGTCCTAAGAGAAGTTGTTCCTCCATTGCAACAGATGGGTTTGTTTCCTGCTATTAAAAGATATTTTTAAGTAAAATGTGATATAATGCCTGAATTAGATTTTGAAAGAATGAGACACACTGTGAGTAATCATATTGTTTCAGGCATGATGGATGCTGCTTGTGTGACGTTATTTTCTACAGCTTCATGGTCTGTGTGCAGGCACACAGTGTAATCTATAGTTGAACTAAACTGTGTGAAAGGGTTTGTTACAAGGCTAATATGGTAACAAGTATAATCTAGGAGTTTGCTGAAAAAAAACACCAAACAACCCAGCATAGAAATGTATTTCTTTCATTTTTGGTGTCCGGAGGATGAAAAAAGGGCAGGTAGGAATCCTCGTTAAATGTGGTTTAAAGCTAGATAATGTTCCCTCACCCTTTTTGTCAGACAATCTCCATGCCCTCAGACTGTACTTCGCAGATGTGGTTCTTGAGGTTGAACTGACCAGAGTGAGTGTTTGGAAGACAGCAGAGGGCAGTGCAGAGCTAAGGCTGTCACCGTAACCTCAGCCCTGGTAGTAAATTTTCCTTGTTATTAAATAAAATCATAGGGCTAATTTAGCCTCAGAGGAAATTAAACTGCTAATTACATGTATATAAACCACTGAAAATGGGCCCGGCTGTTGCACGCACACACACACACACAAAAAAAAATAAATAAAGAAAGAAATTCAAGATCACCCAACTTCATTTCTCATATTTAAAATATGTAGTTATGGTAATGGGAAGGACTTTGAGGAGATTTTGTAAGGATTTTATGCATGTGAGTGCCTCTGTGTGTATGTTGTGCCTCTGTGTCTGTGTGTGTGTGCATGTGTGTGTGTTTATAAAACTGTGTGTCTGTATGAGAGTGTAATCTAACCATTTCCACAGCCCATCTCCCGCTGAGTAAACAATAGTGCTTTTTTCTCTTTCATTTATCCAAGCCAATGTCTTTATAAATGCTGGATAATATGCCCTTGGGTAACATAAGGGCAAAGCTCTAATTGAATCAGGTCAAGACTCCACACATTATCTCTAATAGCAGTTTTTAAAATGTAGCTTCCTCTGTCAGATCATCTGCCTTTGAATCACTGTATTGAAGGTAATTCTGACATTAAGAAATTAGCATTGGGGATCTTATAAATATACAGTTGCAAAATTATTGGTTGGTGATGTCAAGCTTGCACTGATCTGTTAATAATCCTGATAGCTGTTAAAAACCATCTGAGCAAGATCAATGGATGTCTTACGATTTATAAATATTCCTAAGCCATAAAGGATAAACATCTAGCATTTTAGATCACTTGAAAGTCTTTAGTACCATAAAGTGCCTATTCCCTTCATATGCATGTTTTTTTAAGACAATTGAAAACTGAATCCAAACCACAGTCCAAAGGACCAAAACAGATAACATTTTTATTGCATGCCACAGATTTAGCAGCCTGCATGGCTAAATGTGTAGACATTAAAACATAATTGGGCACTCAGCCTTGCATCAGCATTGTGAAGCTTTGCTGATTAACATCTGCTTCCAAACAAAATGATTGGGGTACCCTGTCCTTATAGGAGCAGAGAGCTTCTGGCACTGAAGTTCTAATTTTCCTGTATGACCCCATTAATGTCTCTGATAATTTCAAGCCTGGAAAGATCTGCAGTTTATATCTACAGGCAGACCGGAAGAGTCACACTGAAAATGTTTAAAAGCATGGAAATAGGCTGTGTTTTGGTAGACTAACCAAGACATTCCTTGGACATCCCACCTTATGCAGTGCACTCATGCTCGAAACAAGAGATGAATACCATGAACACTGTAAGACTGTCTTATTTCTTAGGTTAAAAGATTAACATTTAACACATTTACTCTCAGGAGGAGAAATTTTATCATCTGAGAAAGCTAAAAGTTGACATATGCCCAGGCTGAATGCTGGAGGTGTATCTCTCACTAATATATATTTTTCAGTTTATTCCTCTAAGTCTTTTAAAGATTTCTTGAAAAGATAATAATGATCCATTTTACTTATCCATGAAGAGCTTTGAACTGAAAGCTTTTTTCCTCAGTATATAGTTAGAGCATTAGGGCAGTATGGGTAGAACAGCCAATCAGAGTAATGAGTCTCCAGTGCTTGAGAAAGTGAGATTAATCTAAATCAAATACTTTCCACTATGGCAATTTTAACTAATTCCCTCATGAAAGTATAAGAGATATGTGAAACCCCTACAGTCAGCATAAACCTCCTGGTAGGGCTAGACAAGTAATACCTTTTAAGCTTGTTAATGTCTTATCCTGCTGGTTTCTACAACTGACTCAAAGAATAGGTGAGTACTTCTCAACCTGTCATTACAGAGGAAAGCAACTTTCAGCAAGGAGTTGGAAAGGGCAATGCGGTGTTTTATATGTCGTGGCATGATAATACTGGTATGGCTAGATGTAATTAATGTCTCTATTAATTTTCCCAATTAATTTGTAATGCATAGAGAGAAATATTCAGGAAGGAAATTCTCTCAAAAGGTGAAGTGTATTTTTTTATTCATCTATCAGTCAAAGGTTTCTGTTGAAGCTGTCTGGCCACATGTGGAAAGATCTCTTAACAAAGGGGCTCATAGGTGCACCTGGGCTATGAAGTAAGAGGATCTGAATGTGAAGAAGAGGGAAGTACTACCTTGCAAGATGGGCTAGTTTAGATGCAGTTCCTTCTATTTTCGCTGAAGGGGTAATTTCTATCTGGCTATTTAAATCTGTGGCAGTACCAAAGTACATGTTTTGGCATTGTTTTTACAGCCATAGTATTTTATGAGTTTTGAGCGCCAGAGTCTCAGCAGTTGTGCAACAGCAACAGTTGAGTTATATTGATTTACGTAATCTGAAAAAGTTGTCTTTTTTCCACTCTAAGGTTCCTGTGATCACTGTTAAATGAAGATTCATGTAGAAGACAAGTATTATTAATACACTGAAAAACCTTTGTAAATCTGAACATTACAAATGAGGAAACAGCAGAGAAGAAAGGGTAAGAATTATTCATTCAGAACCACGCAGACAGAAAAATTAAGAGCCTATCTTTGATCTCATGATTTTCCATGTTCCAGAAAAAATCAGGATGCCTGCTCAGAATAAAGCAGCATAGGGCTTCTGGGAAGGTACTGCTTTCACTTAAGTAGAAATTTCACTCATTCCCCTTCTCATATTTGGTTGCTTCCTCAGTTTGTCTCCAGTCCTGCCACAACAGAACAACTCCCTGGTGATCATGGCTCTTCTGATGCTGCCACTGGGTCTGTCTGCTAATAAAAGCTGTCAGGGTAATATATGAAGCCATGAAAAAAGTGCACAAATGCTTGCTTACATTTTAATTTTTATTGCTTCTAGTTTAAAAGGGGAAAAAGTGATTACTGAGAACTGAAATCTTTGCTTCTATTAACAATGAATGATGATATCCTGTTATGTTTTTTTGTTTGGTTGGTTGATTGTTTTTTTATACAAAGGTAATTGGAGTAGAGCATTATAGAATTGTTGTTGTTTTTCTTACTGCTCTTGTTAGAGACAATGTCTCATGCTCCAAAAGAAACTCTGTTACAGACACTTTGATAATAATAACACAGAACTTCTGTGCTAAAAGAAAAGGTATTATTAAGCACCCAGCAATTTAGCACAGTAAACTTGTAACTCTTGGATATTATATCAGTGTTCTTGCAGAAGAGAGAATTTAGACAGCAAATTGTGAGAGGTTTTTTATCTCTATCAACCAGCCTGATTCTTGCAAAGGTGCAAAATAAGTGGCTCTTTGACTCTTGGAAGCCATGACTAGACATTATATACAGTGGGAATAATTTTAAGACTTTAACCTATTGATATATATATATATTCCACCTCTATTAAGAATTCATATAGCTCCCTCCTTACTGAGTAAAGCTATTCATATACCCACTGTGAGCACAGAAGTGAAGAACTAAATACAACATGAGCACCACCAGTTTCTCCCTTTGCCTTACAATGCTTCTAGATGTAATCTGCTTTAAATGTAGCTAGGCTAGTGGTTTAGAAACAGATTTAAACCAGGTGTTAAAATCTGTAAATAAGTTTCTTTAATTGGACAATAAAAATTCTAAAGTTCACAGGAAAAAATGGCTATAAATTACTTGGTATTAAAAATCTTCAGAATGGTAATTCTTTGCTGCTTCCTTTGGTAACCTGTATTTTTGGATAACAAACTCCCTGGAGCCAGCATATGTGTTTCTTTAAGTATCTTGTGTTCTGGTCTCAGAAGTCATTCAAGAAAGTTCGAATCCTTCCACCTAACCTTTTGGTCACAGTCTGATACAAAATACCTTGAATAGCAATCAGTAACAAATTCTTCCTCCCAGCACCCTCGTGCACTGACGATCCTGCCATGGTTTTGCTTAGGGAGAGCTGAGTCAGGTGGAGCTGTTATGTAAGCTTCATACACCTTACCTATATCTTGGTACCAACCTCTTTCACTCCTCTCAGGCTATCTGAAGCAAACTGTTATTTAGGAGCCCATAATACCTCATAAATGGCCCATTCAGTAAAAAGCTGAAATATGTTCTTCAAAACTGCTATGGGCAAATAAGTACACTGGAGAAAGGAACTGTGACAAATTCGTGTGTATTTCATTTCAATAAGAACATAGGAAGAAAAACTAGGTGAATATACATGGAAAAGATAATTTAGTGTAACTAGGTATCTCCTTCTACATGTCAGACAATACTGCATGGTAGGAAAAACTTAGGCACTGCTTATTTATGCTGTTAGACTTTAAATAACTTTGCAAATGGAGAAAACTAGCTGAGGGAACTGCATCATTGAAAAAAGTACAGAAGCTAATGCCTGTAAGGTCTGTCGCTGAGAAAATATTTTCCATTTTTAATCACAGAATTCAGTATGAGTCAGAGCAAATGTAGGCAATGTAAAAAGCTATTGAAAAGACTCATTTAATAGAAATATTTCAATATAAATGTAACATATCTTGGGAAAAGCCTGCACTTAAGGAGAATAAAGATCACCTGATATTACTGAAATATTGCAGACATCTTTCTGATAAAATGAGTTTACAGGTTTATTAAAGAAAGTTGTATTTCTTACAACAGTGGTCATATAATCAGAATATTTAATTAAAAAAATACTACATATTCCTATGATATCAGTAGCAATCATTAGCAGCTTTACTTGCATCAACTAGCTTCATTTGTAACAAGGCATATAAAGGGAATATGAGTTTACTACTAGGTCCTCCAAATTATAGATTGTTCAAATGGTGTAGAAAGCCTTCTACTGGGACATGTGTCTGCAGATTACTCAACCTGTGGTAAAACTCTGAAGATTTTAACACTAAGATGTGAAAAATGGACTGAGAAATTCAAGTCCATCAGGGTAAATATAGGTCCTCAATGAAACACATATTTTTTCCTTCTATTTCTTACATCTGCCTATAAGCTATTTCCTAGACAGGGTTAGGTCTTTGCCACTTGGAAAACTGATGAAGAAGGATTTCTTTCTTTTTGCGTCTGTTTGAACTCCTCAGCTTTTTTTGTATCCATGATTTTTCTGTTTTTACTACATTGAAGATGGCAGAGTTCATCTCACTAGAGTGCCAATGTGAAATTTCCATCTCACTGCCTGTGCTTGAGCTGTTAGGTTAGATCATTTCTGGGGATTGTTCCTTGCTGGTGAACCTTGGACACACATACAGATACCAGCCCTGAATTCCCAAGCAAATATTCTCTTGATGCCTCTGATGTCAGGTGACTGTTGGATCTTGCTTCTTCTCTTCTGGACACTTTCCTTTTTGGTAAAAGAAGGATAAAAGCTCATGGTTGCATGATGGCTACGTTGTGTTGCCTCAGCTCATAAAATTCACCCAAAGACCAAAAATGATACTGAATATATTGTTAACTAGGGTTGGCTTGTATAAGGACTGGAAAGATCACCTCTTCTGATATCAAATCTTACCAAGCACAGACAGACATGGCCATGTATATTCCAACAGTCATGCAGCAGCCATGGTTTCTGTTCCAAGGGACAACAAAATCTGATGCTCTGTCCACGCCCAGAGTAGGACAAAGAGGGCAAATATTTCCTGTGCCTACCCATGCATGAGGCTTATCTGGAGGCCACTCTCACCTGCTTCCTGAACATCTGACTCCAGAATCAGCTCCTGTTCTCCAGTCACCCTCAAGGCACTGAGCCCAGAGAACAGACATGTATTCTAGTGTGAAAATAAACTCTGGCAGTCAAGCACAAAAATATTTTCCTATTATGTGCAAGAAAATCATCTCAGACTCAACAAAGAATGGTTGATGGGAATGGGTAAGATCTGAAAGCCACTCACGCCAGGAGTACCAGACAGTCTATTAAAACAACAGAAAAGAGAAGATTATATTTGCATTTAGTCCAATGTTCATTACTTGTAACCTGGTCAAGTTAAGTTCAAACAGACAAAAGGTAATTTTTTCATGTCTTGTCTACCGACAAAAAAGGATAAAAAAAGACCACTCCCCAAATATTATGGATCTTAATTACTATTCCTAACACTGAAATTGCCACTGTATTTTACATCCTGTGAGGTCCTTTTCCTGCCCATCTTGGTACACTTCTTCCCAAGTCAACAGCCTCATGTCGTCCATTGTTGAAGTGGAGGGCATTTATCACGTCAAAGTTTCCTCCAGAGTTAGAAGCTATAGACTAGCTTGCTATAACTGAGAGAGCTGCAAATGCTGCATGGTTTGAAGTTTTTAAAGAGACATATTTAACATAACATGTGAGAGTGTAGGCCATAGCAAGTAATTTGATAGGCAATGTAGGCTATAAAGCTTAGGGGATCCATGGACTCTATATGGTGTAGTTGTGGTGCTCTTAGGATCATGCAGCTTGACCTCTAGGATTTATGACGTCAAGGCAATTAAGAGGGACATTTGTGTTTGGGGCGCTGTCCGACACG
>WUAM01000431.1:1391310-1403307 GCA_024336885.1 Actenoides hombroni
CATGAGGTGTTATCACTGCTAGAAGAAGACACTGTCTGTGAGAACAGGCTGCTAACTTCAGAAAGTGCAGTTAGTTATAAGAACTGAGCTGAAAAGTAAAATCCCTGAACAGAATTAGTTCTGTTCTCAGTCAAACCAGGACACATATGTAAAGTTTTGCCTTAAGGCACTCTAATTTAAATACCAAGGATATTGCTTAACTCATGTACACACCTTCCTGAAAATGAAAAACCAACATTCTTTTCTAATTTTGGTAGCTGGCAAGGGAATTTCTAAATTTTAACAGCCACACCGTGTTATCTGGTGATAGATCTCCCCAGAAAATCCATAGTATTGTGTCTGAGGTGCTATCCTAGAAATTTTAGTTAATTTTAGCATCTGTAGACAGGAGCTGAAACTTTAAAGTACAAAAACAGAGCCTGACTATATAAATAAGCTTACAGATGCATGAATTGAAGTGCGAGTGAAATTCTAATTCTTTACATATTGCATCCAGTAATTGGAGTTTTACACCATTTCTATCAAAAACAGTTTTTCTATTTTACAGTTTCTTTGTAAAATATAACATTTCATTTTCTCAGGCTTTAGATCCTTTTATAGAAAAGTATACCTCATGAAATCTCCATACACATTACATTCTATCCATAAAACCTCCATATAACAAGACCAATATACAATATGCACCCAGAAATAGCTCTGTACCATCCATTTTCCCAGTGATTTCTTTAGAAGCTGCTAAGTAGCACTTTTGAATATCAAAGCAACTACCAAGGTACCCAAACTAAGGTTTTGAAGTCTTGTTATCTGGTATCCAGATTTTCAAATCTTGTTCAGATGATTTAGACATATTAAACTGATATACAAATTAAGATTACTCATATTTAGCCAATTTTGAGATGTCATTGCAAAACTCAGAACAGTGTTCTTCATAACATCTGGAAGCAAAAGTTTTTTGGTGAGAAAGAGAAATTTAAAAGCCATGCATGGGTGAAAGCATACAAATTAAAAGGCATCAGTCAAACTTACAGCTGCATGCAGGACACCCTTAGCTGAAATTATGAAGTTCAGACTGCTTTAAATAATTTGAAAATATCAAATCCAGTTTCTTCAACCTGCATTTCATGGATAAGTGGTCTACTGAAATCAAGCTGTAACTTCGTGGATGTATTGATAAAGCCAAGTTGATGCTACCTGTGAAATTTCATATTCCTCCTCACCTTGGATGCTTCTTGCTCTGAATGTGAGCAGAAGTTAACCTAGTGAAACAAATCATAATTTTTCAACCAGTGATCTGGCTTGTTAGCAGAACAGGGATGAGCAGCCAAGAAAAGAGAGTATTTTGGACTACTTTTTTTGTCAGTAGTGATGACTTGTGTTATTTGTCAAACTATGAAGTTAGCAAGTTTTGTGACAGCTGCAGCTCACTCTAAACTGATACAGAGATAGTGTTTCATCAGCGATTTGGCTGCTTCTTTTCTTCTCCAGTGAAGGAACTCTGAACCCAAATGTTCATTCACTTCTCTCAGTGTTACCCACTGGTCTCACGTGAGATGTTTCACAGTGTTTGTTTGTTATAACAAGAAAATGTGTTGTTTCAAACTCTAGGCAAATGTCAGGTTTCAAACTTCAGGCATCAAACCTGTGTGGTTTTCCTCCATATTTAAAAAGAGAGCAAACATAGTTTTAAATAAGAATGTGAATTATTATTTTTCAAACACATTCAACTAAAAAATAGCTGTAGGTGACTTTAAAAAGTACTTACTTTCAGGCAGAGATAAAACCTGTAAAGAATTGCAGGCCCAAGAAATGAATGTTCTAGGAAGTCATGAATATGGAAAGATAAGTATAATACAAACTATTTTGCAATGCAAAATGTTGCAGGTGCTATCCATAAGCTTTCTACAATAATATAAAAACGTTGGTACATGAAGAAGAAAAGAATATGACCATTTTTTTTAGAAAAATTAATGGTGATAATATTTGTGAAGGAAATCTCTGTGTTACTCAGATTTGTAGTGCTCTTGAATACTCCTTCAAGTTTATTTCAGCAGCTGCTCTCTGGTCTCTAACATCTGTCTTTCACGCACTTGATACTCGTGTGGAAAGTTTGCTTTATGACCCTTCTCCCTTCCTCCCCCCCATTTCTTCTTTTGTGTGTGGTGGCATTCAAATATTTTTTCAAATTTGCAGTATTAGAACATGGAATTTTATAAGTTTAAAAAGCAAAACAAAACAAAACCAAAAAGTTTTTTTTCTGCCTAGGATATTTGGCCAAGTATAAAGTGATTTTTTTTCTATAAATATATCCTTACATGAGCAGAAGTCAACTGGCTGGGCTAAAGAATTCATTTCCCTAAAGAAGTAGTCCAGTGCAGAGGCAGCCCTAAGCTTCTTCTCATAGGAAATGAGCTGCTGGTGGGGGCCAGGAGAGCAATGGTTCCTTGTCTGTAAGTAAATATTGTCAGAAAGGCACTATCAGAAATTGAGGAAGGGGCTTTGTGTAGAAGATGGTCAGACCCATGGTTCTTTGGGGAGGAAAAAGTGGCTTAGTGTAGAAAGGATCTATGTAAATCCTACAGCTGAAAAAGGCTGAGGGCTGTTAACATCCTGGTGGGCCAGGTCACCTAGATCCTTCTCTGAATGTGTCTGTCCCCTAAATGCAAGCTGGTTAGGAGACTTCTGTAGAGATGCTGCTGTGCTGAATTGGTCGGAGTAGTTTGAGACGCTTCCTTAAAAAGGGATCTTTGTACAGGCATCTTTTTCATAGCAAACTAAAACTAATCACTCATCCTCTTTGTGTGTGGTGCTCAAAATTGCCTCTGGACTAGATGCAGATGGACTCCTTTCTGGTTTCAGGACTTCTATTGCAGCTACTGCAGCTGAAGCTAATTCTGTGACTGAATTTTTTGAGGTGCAAGATTTCACAAGGCTTCAATTCATAGATAGTGTATTCATAGATAGTGCATGGAGACAGGTACTATTTTCTTACAGTACTTTAATCAATGAGGCACTGTAATTTCATGAAGTTAAATAGGAGTTGTATATATTTGACTTACATAAAAAGCATCTGAGAATCCAAGTCTGTTTGTTTACTGTTTATAGGTACAACTTTGTAAATAGTCACATCAAGTAAATGCATCATCAGTGCCTTGTTTAGAAAAAATATTTTAAAGACACAAATCTACCTGATAACAAAAATTATTCTCAATTTTACTTTGAATGTGCTTTGTAGCATCCCTTTCTTTTCAGGAGAAGCACAGGTGAAACCTTGGTCTTCTTCTGAGTCTGGTCTGCATTCTGCATATTTGAATGTAGGTGGCTATTGCAGCTCTCTAGTGGGCTGCTTCATGATAATTTAGATGACCCAAGTTGAGATTCTGCTCCCCAAGTGTTGATGGTGACTCAAGCTTGTCCTGAAAGAGGATCCAGTGAGATACTGCAAAGGCATCAATGTCATTTGGTATACCGACTGGTACAATAGCAATCACCAGCCTAGTCAAAGTCTACACATGGTCACTGCACTCTAAGAATTGATGTCATTTTGGAATGCTCTAACAGAAAGGCAAAGCTGATGCAGAGAATTGTACAGTTGTAATATTTTCTTTCCTTGCCTGCCGGAACAAGTTTTCCAGTGGAGGTATTGCCTTATAATAAGAAGAAGCAGGAACATATGGAACATATGGTAAATCTATAGGACACTATTTAGGATTTTATTTCTAATTAAATTTTCCAGTGTTTGAGCCTAACTCTCATTATTACTTAACAGGATTTTCCAATTAAACCTGCGTACCTTGGAAACATTTTCTCCATTTTGAAATATAGCCTTAGTACACTGCTAATTTATTCTTGTATCTTGAATTTTATTTAGGGGATGTAGCTAATCAACCATAATTTTAGCAGCATTGTAAATTCTTGCATTAAATTTATTCAATTAATAGTTATTTTAATGGATTGGACAATTCTATCATTACACCAAGCTTTAATTCAGTTGTAGTTTTGTTCCCTCATTAAACATTCTTTAAGAGGATTTCACTTGAGTTAGAATATTTAAATTAGTTTGCAATAAATCTATTATTTTCATGAGTTTATTCGTGTTTTAAGGTGTTAATTAAAGTGGGTTGTGGAAGAGATAGATACAGTAAATGGACAAAGTAATGTCCAGGTAGAAGGTTAAGGATTTGCTGTCATTATTCAAAATGAAGCTCTTTCTGGAGATACCCTATTAATGGAAAAACCTTCCTCTCTTACATGCACCAACAAGAAGTTCATTACTCAGTGAACCTCTGATTATCAGGGATTATTAGTTCTTTTTCTTTTAAGAGACACTTTATCCCCTAGTAAATAATGCATCTACACCTGTGGTATGAACTTGGTTTAGCAGTGTGAAGTAGTCATGGATTTGGATTTTTTAGCCAATAAAGTTCCTCCTTGGACAGAGTGGGAGGGTGGAGAAGTAAAGGACAACGTCAGCAGAGAGACAGATGAACTTTCAAAGTGAAAAAAAATCCTGCAAATTTAATTCACAGACTGGGAATGGAAATGTCATTGCCTCACTCAGAGGGTTAATCACTTTCTAATTTAAACTGGCAAATTTTATAATGACACTGTGAAATTAGCAGCATTTTATTGTGTTAATTATCTGCAGGACACTACATCATTACTTCTAATAAATGTAAATGAGATTGCCTCTTCTAGGACAATATAGAGGCAAGGTGAATTTTTATTGGCTATTTACTGGATTTGAGACAAATTATTTCTCCCCTCCCACACCCCACCCCATAGAGCAGATTCAATATGGTTTACTGCACTACCTTGTTTTTTGTGCATTTTAGTCAATAAAGTATACAGGGGGATTTTAAAGGTCATTACAGCTCATTGCTCATTTGAGCTAATTTTCACTTAAGGCAAGGCTGATGGTAAAAAACACATCAACTGTATTAGAACTGGGTTGTAGGATTGTAGAGTCTATCAATAATTAAATATTCAACGGGTTTTTTTGACAGACTCAAAATGCCTACTAGCATGTGTCTTTGTCAAAACAGACAAGAGAGTGCTTTCCAGTAGCCCTGTCATTCAGCATGCTTGATGCTGTAATGTTAGGCAATGCAATGAAAGACATAAAAGACATATACAAAACTTTACTAAGAAGCAAATAAATGGAGTATTCCTCTTTGGCAGAAAACTCTTTTCAGCCAACGACGTATTAAATTATCAGATAACAGAAAATACAGGTTTCACATGCATAATGTGCAAAATTCACAACCTTGAAACTAGAGTCAGAGTCCCTTTCTGGATATAAACTTATCTTCACCCAAAGCATATACATAGATTAAATGCAGTGGTTAGATGATCTGTTATTCTCTTTTTTATATATATCTTGGCCATTTTATTAAGATTGGCACTCCTAATCTCTGTATCTAAGGACAGAGCATGTCAAAGGAAAGGCTAATATTTTCCAACGTAGGATTTGTGAAGACATTTCTGAACTTTTGAATATTTATCTGATCCTTCTGGCTGAAATCATCTTCAATTTGTATTGAGAATAGATGAGGAAAAAAAAAAAAAAGAAAATCAGAAACAAGAAATCTACTAATTAGAGAATAAGAGAGGGCACTGATAGCATAGGCCCTAAAAGAGTTTGGTGTATTTCTGGACCACAATCACTTCCCTCCAAATCTCTGCCTTTACATGATGCCACTGAAACATGACTCCATAGGTAATCCTGTCTTGAAACTTGCTGCACTCCATGAAAAGACATGTCTAAACACAGATGCTAAACAGACTAAGACTTGAATCTGCTGTCTGCTAATAGTACTCATGATTACTTTATTGATTGACTATAATAATAAAAGCTGGTCATGAATCTTTTGTGATCTCCACCTTTTTAAGTGTCATTACATAGGTAAGTAAGTGTTTCCCAAGTCACCATGCTGTTTAGGAGGGTATCCGTGCACTCATCCAGATGGGTCACAGTTCAGCATACCCAGTTCCCCAGGAATAACCTACTTAAGCCTTTTCCCCTTGAAAGCATCTGTAAGCAGTTGAAGGTCATGATTGTTCACTCACAAGATCAATATACCATTAAGTTGTGACAAAAAGCACTCCCACATTATTAAGTCTTCAGTTATACCCTCAATAATCCTGGTAAGATGATGAACTATTTTAACCTCACAGTGGCTGTTAACAATTACTCGAAAAAGCATCCCAGTAAGAAAGTAATGAGATAAACTTTATGGAAATTCTCTCCTTCAGATATTTTTTCCCTAAACAATACACCTTCTTTGCTTTGTGACCTGGTCTGTATTGAATTGGAGCCACACAACACCACTCAAAATTGAGGTTGAGTACAAAGTTCAATAGAAGCCATTTTGATAAAATCTCCTAGTCCTGGTCTAACTTCCTGTTAGTTTTAAGCTCCTATAACTAAACAAGACGCATTTTACCAGAGAACTGGTAATGTGTGTAGAGAACATCAGAAGATGTCTTGGAATAAACAAGGTTTTTGGCTGAAGAGACCGCTAAAGGGAAAAATGCCATCACTTTACTCACATGAAAAATCCTGTTGTGGCTGACACAAAAGAAATTGCAAAAAAATTCCATTCACTATGTCATCCCTCTGCACCCTACCAAAACGCAGCATGTTGGACAAGGTACTAGACAGCTGACAGACAATGAAGTTTTATTAAATAAGTCGTTAAAAGGGCAAACACTGAAAACTGTTCTGGCAGCTGAGGAAATCCTGCTCCCTTTCAGCTTTTGCCAGCAGCCCTCCCTAACAAAATGTCCCTTGGTATGCTAATAGCCTAATGTAGGAAAAGATAGGAAACAACAAAGCTTCAGGTCAATTAAGGCTTCCACTGTCATATGTCATGAAGGAGCTTAAAGTCTTCTGGCTGTATCGTAGATACTCTCTTATATACCTTAATTAGGAAAAGAGACTCTGTTTTAACAGGACTAATAACTGTATCTAATTTATCTTTACATTTTTAGAGGATAGGAAGGGGCAGAATTTAATTCCATTTGCACTTCCCTGACATTTCTAGTATTTCAAATCATCAATCTTTTACCCCACCACAATGATAAGGTTTCCTGGAGCATGCAAGACATTCAATTCTCTTGTTGGATAGGGTAGAGTTCCTAAGGAAGAGGGGAGATGAAGGAAGTCTAAACTAGCCTTTGTGCTTAAATAAGCAGCAATACAGCGCTAAATTAAGAGATGGAATAAATAAACTTATAAAAAATAATGTGGAAGGCATTGGAGCTGGCCACAAG
Organism: Actenoides hombroni; assembly: GCA_024336885.1. Lineage (NCBI taxonomy): Eukaryota > Metazoa > Chordata > Aves > Coraciiformes > Alcedinidae > Actenoides > Actenoides hombroni. Next base: position 1,398,583 of record WUAM01000431.1, read on the forward strand.
CCACAGTCATACCTTAGGAAGAGATCAACAGAGTTTGATAGACTGAATTCTAACCAACATTTCAGCTCTTTTTTTTCTTCTTCTTCTTTTAATACACAATGATTTATTTAGCACTCAGATTGACAAATGAAGTGAGAATGAAGCAACACACATGCCAAAAAGTTAATATATTCATGATAATTGTTATGTGTTTCCATAGGGTTGATATGCCTAATGTAACTGCTGAGTGGTTGCTGAATTCACCATACAAATCCTGTATTTAAAATTATTCAAATATATAAAAGAGATAATCCCAAGAATGATTTATTTTGGCCTATATAGTAGCCCCTATACTCATTTCTGGTATTCTAAATTATGTTCTGTTTTGTGAAGTCTTCTCGAAATCTCTCAGCAGGAAGTCAAGTCAAGTATTTGGCATTAGATTATTTCTAAAAGGAAAGCTTTGTCTACAAATATTAGCAACTGAATCACATAAGAGTTTACAGCATTAGCCAATATTACTTTGCTGCATGAATGAAGCAGTTTTAAAAGACTCATTACTTGTTTACTCGTCCTTTCAATCAGCCCAAACAGACAATTGTGAATGAGAACTTAAGAGTGCAAATTTATAACATTGTTTATTTACAAGAACAAGAGTATATAAAAACTTGCCTAAAAAAAGAAACATACTTATGCTTGTCTTTGGAGAACTGACACACTAATTTAGTCAAACAAATTTTTAAATAAAGAAAACAAATAAGTCCTAAACTCTGTCCTTAGAGGATAGTTCTGTAGGTCACAAGTAATGGAAAATGCAGTTTAAATACCTTAGTGTAATCTTAATATAAATGGTATCATTGGCTAATATAAGAAAAAATTACTGCTTTGTGTTCTTTAAAACTTAAGGCTTATTCTACAGGAAGCCTTATTGCACTAATACTTGTTAACTGGGAAATGAAAATGTGCTGTATAAGTAGTCTGTGAATACAGACAGTGACACTCCTTTGTACGATGCAGTCAAACTATTACAAACGAATCAGTACACTTAAGGCCATATTGTCAGCACTTATTTTTCTGCAGTCATGGCTCCTCCCTCTAGTTGTACCATGCTTTATTGTAGACTTTTACATTTGAGTCTTAGCCTCAAAAAGATGACATTTTTCATTGGGGTCTAAAATAAAAGTAAAGAAATGAAACAGAAAATGGTGACAAATTTCTCATGGATAGATAAACCCCTGTTTTGCTCAGAACACATTACTCCTACTCTGAGTTCAAACAATATGGTTACACAAATGTACTATTGGTATAAGGACCCTGCATGGAGTACTGCATCTGGCTCTGGAGTCCTCAGCAAAGGAAAGACATGAACCTGTTAGAGCAGGTCCAGGGGAGAGTTACAAGCTGGAACACCTCTTCTATGAAGAAAAGCTGAGAGATTTGGGGTTGTTCAGGCTGGAGAAGGTTCCAGAGAGACCTTATTGTGGCCTTTCAATACTTAAGAGAGTTGATAAGAAAGACGGGGACAGTCTTTTTAGCAGGGCTTGTTGCAAGAGGACAAGTGGTAATTGTTTCAAAAAAAATAAAGGTAGATTTAGACTAGATATAACAAAGAAATTTTTTACCATGAAGGTGCTGAAACTTCAGCACAGTTTGCTGAGACAGGTGGTAGATGCCTCCTCCCTGGAAATATTCAAGGTCAGGTTGGTCCTGACCAGGGTCTGAATAACCTGATCTATTTGAAGATGTCTCTGCTCATTGCAAAAGGTGTCAGACTGGATGAACTTTAAAGGTCCTTTCCAACCCAAACCATTCTATAATTCTATGATTCTATGTACAGCTTTCTAATCAAATGATGTTTTGGATACATATTTTGTTAGCTTCAATGTAACAAAGAACTATTTGTATAGCCATGCAAACTAATCTTCATTTCCTTAAATAAGGGATTGCATGTTTGCATTATTTTTTACTGTTTAGAACAAGAATTGCCTTCTACCTCTAGCATAACAGGGCTGCTTGAACTGTGTTATTTACTTATTGTCTCTAAAATGTGGTAAGGTTGGCCATCTCACAAAATGCAAAGCTCTATCCTGTCTATAATACTTGCTGGCAGTTCCCTTTTCTTGGTAGAAGATCACAGGTCACCTGATTTGTTCCTGCTGTTTTTCAATGTAAGTGTCAGGTAAGGATGCCTAATGCACAATGGTTCTCCTCTGCACCCTTTACATCTCCTTCTAACACTGAGCGGGATAACTGTGGTATTTTTCTCCTACTTCAAAGAAAAAAGGATGCAGTTGCAACTGGAGAAAGTGGAGGAACATGAATTGCATAACAAATCCCATTTTTTTTGTCAACCTCCCACTTAGACAAAGAAACAGCTAGGAAGGTAGCATCATACCACTGATGGATAACTGAATGGAAATGGATAGAAGGGGTTTTTTTTAGATGCAGCTTTATTCAAAGATGTTGCTTTTTGCCTGAAAAAAAGTCTCATTGAGCACCTTTTTAGTAGGCAAACCTCAGAGTCTTATCAATTTTGCTGTAGTTCTGAAAACATTTGATGTGTGAATGTCATTCAAGGTAAAGTCAAAGAAAACATGACATTACTTTTTCTGTTGTGTGCTTTGTTTCAAAAGGAAAAGGCAGGTTGATTCTGTATCTTAGGATAAAAGTTTCCATATGCTATCCTTCCAAAATTTTAATCTCTGTAATTGTCTATTCTAGGTAAACAGAATAGGTGTATCTATGTTTGTTTGCATGGAAAAAAATATAAAAAAGGCAAGAAGATACTACAATTATTTTTTATCCAAACACTTCACAGCTTAATTTCTCAATACATTAATTTTATCTTTATTTTTATGTCAATTTTTTCCATAAGAAATGGTGCATGAGTGAAAAAATTCTATTGTCATCAGTTCAATACCAAACTATGTTTGCTTTTTCCCTTGAGAATAACCTAAAAAAAAATTACATTTTTTTCAAATTCTTTTTAAGAGAAAAAGATTATCATTTTACCTAGTATTGTACTCTATCTATAACAGCCCGTTAAAGAATTATCATTTCAGAATCTTACATGCACTGCTAAACAATATTTGAAACAGAGCATAGTTCCCTTGATTTAAAAAGACCCAACCCCTCTCTCAAACTGTGAGCACTTCTTGTTTTTGAAAGATTAAAGTAGTTATTAGAGTAACCAAAAAATCTGCTGACTCAGTACTTGATTTGAATGTTGATTGGATCTCTAATGAGCTAGAAGTGTGTCTTTGAAAATTGTCTGTCTCTGAGGACAGTAATTAACTAAAAAGACATAGCTGTACATACATTAGCTAAGTGCAGAACCCTAAATAGATCAATGCTGCATCTGGGGAAATCTGCTGTGTAATAATATCACCATGCCACTCTCTGTTTATTTAGAAGTGCAAGGCTTGAGTAGTAAGGTAGATGGATATCACTGACAAGTGCCTGTGATCTTTTTCCTAGTGGACTTTTTCCTAGAGCATAAAAAACTTAGTGTCACATGACAAAAATCAACACAATCATAATATTTTTTTCATTTTTTTCTTTACACATTTCTCAAAGCAGCCTAAAAGTTTGCTGCCATGTTTTGAACTTTTTTTTTTTTCTAATTGGCTACATTCAGTTTAGAACTGCTTGATATTTAGTGGCCCAAGAATTTTTTCCTTTCTGCGTGTATTGCTTTGTGATTTTCTGTATCTACTATTATATTGACTAAACACATATGTCCAATCTAAAAACAATGGCAAAACACTTCAAGTTAGGCACAAGTCTTAAGCAAATGTTTAGGGAATGGTGGCTAATCATCTGAATGGGAAAATATGTGTGCATAAAGGAAAATGCTCACTATTTGTTGTTGACTGTTTTATTATTCACTCCATTGAGGGACTACCAAAAAATACTATAAGCTTTAGACAACCTGTAAAATATCACAACTAATAATTAGTCAGTGTTCTCCTGAATTGCTTAATAAACTGGAATTAATTATCCAAACCATGTAAAAATATAAATATTTATTAAGGCTGGCAAAACAAGGGTCTGAATGCAAGTTATTCATTAATTAGGGCTTTTCTAAAATCACAAAAATGCTTCTCAAATAGGTTGATGAGTTCTACTTTTTCTTATTTGCATCTTCTTTTCTCTCATTTGAAGTTTTTATCTCAAATTTAAGCATTAGAATGATAATAGATATAAATCTACAGCTTGATGTTCCAAAAATAGTTGCTAATTCCCTAAACCTCTGTTTCTTAATTCAGTATAATTGTCAGTGCTCACAAGTTCTAGAAATCAGGTCGTACATGGATCACATGAACACTACAGAAAACTTAGGCCTTTTCAACTTCATAACCTCAACACTGGAAGAAGTCTGGCATAATCTAGTGGGAAAAGGGTTAGTGTAAAACTCACATACTAAAGAAAAGTGTTGCTCAATATATTTCACTAATGAAATTATTCCAAGACATGTTTCTCTGAAGTGGTTGAGGAAGGTGAATATTCAGACTATATCAGATAGAGAAGGCCATCTGAACATAAAATTGTGAGAATACTTTTCCTTTTATGGTTTAATAATAGGAAAATGAAACCTCAGATATGAAATGAGAATGCAAACTGCCATAGTGAAGCACAAGTAAAATGTGGCAAACTGAAACCTGAATGCTGAAGGCAGGAGACGGGATGTCTGGTGGAGTTTCACTAATCTTTGAACAAGCAACAACAATAGATGGGTAGTTGTAT
>WUAM01000431.1:1421772-1434754 GCA_024336885.1 Actenoides hombroni
CCCTGAAGGTGTTTAAGAGGTGGTTAGGTGTTGTGCTTAGGGACATGGTTTAGTGGGTTTTGATATGGCTAGGAGTAAGGTTGGACTTGATGATCTTGAAGGTCTCTTCCAGCCAAAACTATTCTATGATTCTATGATAAGCATTGGTAAGATCTCCTCTTGGTCTTCTCCAGGCTGAACAGCTCCAGGTGAAGCAGAGTCTTGCTTTTTTTGGATGACCAGGGTCCAAGGTTCCACTTTCTCAATGGTGTCCACAACAGGAACATGGTTTTGAAAACATCTATCTCTGTCTTAGCTCCTTTGATGCTGCATAGCCTTGTGAATGTTTCCTGCAACTCAGCCACCTGATGTAAGAGATCCTCAACCCACACACACCTTTTGCAAGTACTTACTTTTACATCAGGAGAAGGGGCTAGGCAGTTGCTGCAACCTACTGCTTGCAATGGAGAGTCTTTCCTGGCCAGGTCTATCTGAATGGATACGTCAGATTCTCAAGTGCTTTCTCCATAGGAATACTGGTTTTAGCTCTTAGGCAAGGGCCCATCATTTTGGTGGAGACCTAGAGCACTTCCCTGGGCTGTGGACCTATGAGCAGGATGTGGACCTCGCTGTGAGTTCTCATGTGAACTGCCGTTCGTCCTGTTGGTTGCACTCCCAGTCACTGGTGCTCCCCAGGGGTTGCTGGATGGGCTCCTCTCAGGTCTCTCCACTATTCCTTGGGTTTGCCTGGCTCTGGGAACCTACTGGGTGCCTCAGTCCAGCACTCAGCTGCAGAGCTGACTGCTACTGCTGCTGTATTTGTCACCAATTAAGGAGTAAGAAGAAAAGACAAAAGGCCAATATAAAAAGCTTCTAAGAGGCTAGAGAGCAATTCATAGAAACTGATCTGAATATGATGACATATATATCATCAGGCAATTATTTATTACATATCACAATTGTTCATTACACTTCTCAGACAGATAGAATATAATGGGTTTGTTCTTCAGTGAATTAAATTAATGGCAAAACTTCAAACAACCTCAGAGGGAACAGCAACATTGTCTTTGTGTCTGTCTGAAGGATTTTCACTGTGACAGTTATCCAAAAGTGTCAGTGCCTCATTTTCTCACTCAGTTTTGGAGAGCTCACGTCTAACCTAAATAGCTATGAGAAGCACATGAGGACTGGCAGAATTCACCACTATGACCAAGACAGTTCTCTTTAGGGTTGAGGAAGGCAAAGCTTATTCATTTATTTAAAGTACAGACATCTGGGAATAGCACAGCAATAACAAATGGAGAAAATAATGGTCGTGAGTGCTTCAGCAACTTTTTAACAGGACTTTGTGTGAATTATTATTTCAACTCTGATTTTTTTACTGGTTTTGGGAACAAAGTTTTGACTTTTCTGGACATTTCCTGGAAGTATCAGGTCTATAGATAGAAAAGTCTTAATTATAAAATTCATTCAAAAGGAGTTAATTGAAAAAATATTCCATTCAGCTTGTGACTGAATGAAGGTTGGGATCAAATAGTAAATATTACCTCCTCAGAAGTACTGAAAAAGAGGGAATTACAACATCACAGGCAAGCACATTCAAGCTGGTTGACACCTCTGGGCTTCCAAACTCCTTGTGGCCACCAGCTTCGATAATTACTACCACAGCATTGGCTTTGTGATCTGTAACTACATGCTGTTTTTCCAGGATGCTGTTTGAGTAGCTGTGCCATGTATGACATGACTCGCAGACCCTGAACGAAATACTGCACCCAGACAGCATCTTTGACATCCTTATCTCTGCCAGCACACAGCAGCCTGCATGGGGCCCCACCAGATACCGTATGTCCTCTGTGATCCAGCTGACTCTCCTATGCTAAAGATTGACAGTAGCTTGACTAGGGTCCTAATCCTTGTGTGCTGGGCAGGATGTAGGGAGATGGCTACACAGATATGGACAGGAGGATTACTGGAAAGAATGGATAAGACAGTCAGAGAAAGGTGGAAGGTCCTGGAACAATAGGTAGGGAGGTGGATAAAGGAGGAAAGGACAAAGTTTGAAGAGGAATATGGATGTGACACCTGATCATAATTAGGTTCTGCTGTATGGTAATTTCGTTGCTGTAAATACCTGTGCATTTGCAGCCTCAGTAACAATCTGTTGCTTTGTGGTGATGGTTTATCCCCAGAGGTAACCCTAGCATGAAGCAGCTGGTCAGCAATAGCAGCTTATCTCCATAAATAAGCAATCACTACTGATAAAAAGTACCGCTGATCAGAAGTTATAAACTGCTCCTACATCCCTGCAGATTATGGGCAGTGACAGCTTGCTCCAAGTAGTAACTAGTCACTGCCTTGATCTAGACACGACTGATCTTACCAACAGAAATTTGCTCCTGATGGTAAGAATCAACTACTTCTGCCTGAAATATCCTGGAGTTCAACACGTTCTGGATGTGCCCTCCTTCCTGAGCACCCACCAAATGCCTCGGTAACATGCTGACAGCATTGATTTGCCCAGACTTTCTGGCTGTCTAGCAGAGCCGTTTAAGCTAACCTGTGTGTCTCTGCTGTGAAATGGACTGGAAGCACTCATGCAGTTAGCCACTAGGTAACAGCTGAGGGGAAGCAAGGATCAGCTTCCCAAATCGTTTCCATATGCAAGTCTTCTGGGTAAAATGTCTGGGCCATTCCCAAGAAAGCTGATTTAAGTCTTGAGGTCTGAGTGCTGGTATACTTCACCGGCAACTGTAATTACCCTGTGCTCAAGCTCCCAGTTACCATTTTACTTACAAGAGCATTTGCTGTGTGGATGCTTAGAGTAGTAAGCCTTAAATTTCAGCTTGCTGGCACATTGTGGCCATGCAAACATGCTGACCATTTGTCCTGAAATTCCCCCTGCTAGGACCAATAACTCGTTTTAGCCTCAGCATTTTAGTTCAGCAGTTATGATGGCCCATCCCAACTCCATCTCAGAGACAAATCCACTTGCACATGCCAGGTCTCTTTCCCTGTAATATTTTTATCCTGATTGCCTTAATGACACAGACCACTGGTTCATACAATTTATGTATTCCATCTCTGTACAGCATTAATTTCTATTAATGGAAAGAAGGTGTGAGTTCTGATAAATAAAAATTTAGTTCTGTAAGCTTACACTTTTTATTCTAAAATTAACCAATGCCTAAAGGAAGGAAATGTTTCACTGATTTGCTTGTTTTATAGGAAAATGATGTTATGCAATAGAATTTGTCCCATAGGACAGGGAGAATTTTGAAGTGCTGAGACTGTAACTTCTCCATGATGATTCCGGGGCAAAATTACAAGTGGCTACTTTAAGCCAGAACTTTGATATCTTTTTCTGTTGATAAGAATATAACATTGAAATAAATTATTGAAAAATTATTGAGTAGACCATTCTAATTCCTGCTGATTCCAATCGTCATCAGATGATATAAAATGGAGTACTAATGAATCAATTTATTTTTTAATGCAAGATTAATTGAAATTATTTGGAATTTACTAGCTGCCCCTTTGTCTCTGCTGAAAAAAGAAGAAAAAGATGTAAAGTATGGGAGCCTGTAAGAGACTTTAAATAACTCAGTCTCTGCATTGCTTTCATTATTTCCACATTTCAACTCTTGTCACAGTGGTGGCCCCATACTACAAGGTGTCTTTTCTGGAAGATTGTGCTGTGCAGACACCCCCTTTCACAGCAAGTTTTTCAGGCTGATGAAAAGAAGTTATATTCATTTCCAATGCGCTTAATGTCTACTGACAGACAGAAAAATGACATCTCTACTTCCATCTTTGTCTATCCATGAGACACTCCACCCGCATTTGGTTCTTGCCTGGATAATAGGTGGAAATCTCTTTTGTTCCTGTTGGAACAGTTACAGGGTGGTTTGATTATCCTGGGTACCAAAGGTTCAGCATAGAAGCAGAAAAATCCCCTTCAGTTCTCTGTCACGAGATAGTGTCTTGTATGGTCATGTGTTATATTCTTCCAGAGGAGTGTGCTAGTAAATTCCTAAAGCTTCTGCTGTTCCTCATTGACTATTTTCCAGCCTGTGAGTGGTGATATCAGCAAAAATATCTTGGTGACCTCCTCAACCTGCATAACCATATATGAGTAATTTTGGCTGTGGTTAGATTAGGATCAAGTGGTTTTGACACAAAACACTGCTCAGTAGGCATGAAAGTTTCCTTTTGAATTCAGTTGGTCCTTAATTTTTATAGCAATGATATATATAAAAATGACATTTTCTTCAGTATTAGGCTTCTTTCAGAAAAATAACCCACAGCTTTTGGCTTTTTGTGTACATATAATGTCCCAATGAGTATTTTTCTACTTCTTTTCTGTCTTGTTGCCCTTTCATATATTACTCCCTCTGCATCTCATTTTATTGTAAACAGGACTAAATGCCTTGTCATTTAATGGCTTGTATCAAAAATAGTGTGGCCATCCGGACTAGGGAAGTGACTGTACTCAGCACTGGTAAGACTGTACCTTGAATAATATTCTCTTCAGTTTTGGGCCCTTCACTACAAGAATGACGTTATGGTGCTGAAGCAAGTCCAGAGAAGGGCAACAAAGCTGGTGAAAGGTCTAGAGAACAAGTCTTATGAGAACTGGGGTTGTTTAGCCTGGAAAAAGGGAGTGTTAGTGGAGACCTTATCACTATCTCCAATTACCTGAAAGGAGGTTTTATTGAGGTGGGGTTGGCCTCTTCTCCAAGCTAACCAGTGATAAGACAAGAGGAAATGGCCTAAAGTTGTACCAGAGAAGGTTTAGATTGGACATTAGGAAAAACTGAAATGGTTGTTAAGCTGTGGAACAGTACTGCCCACCATCCCTGGACATATTTAAAATACATGTAGATGATGTGCCTACGGGCATGATTTAGTGGTGGGATTGGCAGTGTTTGGTTAATGGTTGGACTTGATGGTCTTAAAGGTCTTTTCCAACCAAAATGATGCTATGATTAATGAAAATTTGAACAATTTTGACCAGAGAGAATTCTGGAGATACTTGAATTTCCATGGTAATGTCCACGTCACAGAGCATCTTTCTTCTCTTTTCTTTCAGAAGAACGAAGTAGGTAATGTGCTATGGTGAACACAACATTCTACATTGATAAACCCATTGTCTGAGAAAAAAAGAGAGAAAAAAAGTGCTCATGTGACTTTTTAGTACACCAAGTATCAGAATAATGCCAAGAATAATGAAGGCACTATGACACAGAGGTCAGTGTCTTCTTAACCCAGAGCTGTAGACATAACTTAGACGCATGCTGGATGTCAAGCAAGAAGGAATGTTGTTATGTTGACATGAGTGCTTGCTATGTTCCATTGATTTTTTTCATCTGGTCTGAAGAAGTAGTCTGTGACAATGGCTTGGCTATATATTAGCACTGTGTTGAGAGAAAGGTACAAGATATGTTCTTAAATTGAACAGACAAATTGGGTTGGTTTTCCTATTATGGAGGTAAAGAGCTAGAGCAAGTTAGGCCATGAGAACATTTGTATTGCTCTATGAGATAGCAGTGGATGTAGAAATGCTAGACTGTTTCTCAGATAAAATAATTTCAAAGTTTGTCAGGGTATTGATATGTCTAACTGCAGTATAATACCCCTCAGTATAAAACTATCCCTTAAAGAACACCCCTCTATCTGCTAATCACAGAAACTATGTCTAGACACCCAAATACATTTCAGTTTTCAAGCAGGGTTTATGTGCAACCATTCCGTGATACTTTTCAACTTTAGGCCACCCACCTCAGTTTATTTTTCAGTGCCTACCAGCATTTTGGTGTGCCCAGGCAGTCTTTTTCTCAGTCAGCTTTACTAACTTTTGGGAACAATTAGTCCTGAAGACTTTTTAGACTGCTGATGTGAAATGCTTCCAGGTCTTTCCTTTCTTTTTATATTATTCCCAATAGTCTTCTGTTGGTTTGTTTGAATTGACTTTGTCTAGGTGGAGTTTCTTTGCATTCTTGGACATCACAAGGAGAGTAGTTTATGAGGTAGAAAAGAGGAACAAATGACGAACTGCTGCTTAAGAGGATGAACTATCTTTCCATGGAGACAAGATTTTGTAAGCAGATAACTTTAGTATTTTGGGATTCCCTTTGAATCATTAGATCAAGCAGGAAACAAATGCCAACATATGTACATATATATTGGCAGAGAAGTAAGTAGAGCTTTTGTAAAATTTTCAAAGTGCACCTGAGGATTTTGAAAATTTTAGAATGTGGTTATTGTACATAGGAGAGATTGGATAAAATAGCATGTTTCCATAACACTGGTTTTGAGGACAGAGTTTCATATGTGACCTGAATATGACATGATTGAACTAGTTTGGTCTCAGAAGCAGGCTATCCCATCAGCACCCACCATCAGACTTCAAAAACTAGTTCATGTGGAAAATGCAGCTTCTAGGGAAGTGAGGTAAGCAAGCAACCTTCTTAGCTTTCTTGCGACATATCATTTGAGGATTTCCCAAACTTCTTTACTAAATCCAGACAGTCTGGAGAAGTAATATCCATGACTCAGAAGGAGTGCAAGTTTTCTCTTCTTAGAAGATGACAAACAGCTTTTTCAGGCAATTGTTAAAAAAGAAAAACCCCCCACAAACCCTAAAGAATTACAGTGCACCCATTTCAATGCAAGATTAGATGATTGAATATTCGGCAAACTTTCATCCAATATTTTTATTTCTTGTCTTAACTGTTCTTACAGTATTTTCTAATGGAAACACTAAGCTTGTGGGTTTTGCATGGCCTGTGTGCCTGCATTTTTTAATCACAAGGTCAAGCTTTTTTTCCTTAACTTTGGTAACCAACTAACCTCCCATAATCAACTTCATCTAATTACTTTCAGTAGCAGAAATCCATGCTGAGTATCAGCATGGAGATTTTTTGCATGAGAGATCTTGGTGGTTTCATATTAAGAACTCTTGGGAAATTGTTTTTGTGGTTTTGTTATTCTATTTGTTTTTTTTTTTTTTTAATTCAGGAAACTGTTTTTAAAACTGACACTACAAGAGTATGTTTGAAAATTGAGTTATGAAAGGGTGGGAAATTATCATATAGTTTCATGGTTTTGGAATAATTGCATGGGTATATAGTCTGATATAGTTTTAATCATTTTATCATATAACATGTTTTCCCCGAAGCCACTGCTCAGAAGCTAAGGATGGCAGCAACTCTCAGTGTTGTCCTGTTCTCTGAAAGCAGGGTAAACTGGAATGACCTTGCTTCTAATAGCCTGTACAAAAACTGTAACAGAAAAGAAGATCCCACTAATCAAAGATTCTGTTGTACATGTAATTTTATGTCTATAGAGATATTGAAAGAATAAATCATGAAGTATTTTTCTACTGGAAAGAAACCATACTAACAAGGCAAATATAAGAACTGTGAAAGAATGATTGTAGAAACTAAATAACATTTTCAAATCATAGGACTTCTGTACTGCTGATGACTATGTGGGAAGATTAATTTCCACATTATGTAACCAATTTCTTCCATTGTTTTATATACGCAGGGTATTCTACTGACTTTGTAACCAAGTGTTCAGAACTTAAGAAGTGTCAGAGCAAAAGTTAGCCCACAACTGTAAAAAATTTTTCCTTTGAAAGGACATCTGCATCAGCTGCTAATGTTTCTGAGGATAAATCAGGCTTTTGTATGAGAAGTGACTTCATCTGTAAGATGAATGAGGCAAAGATTTGAAAGAAAAGATCCTTAGAGGGATATGGCTGTCCTTCAGGGATCACCTTACTCTACGTTTCTCCCACTAACTTTGTGTGTAATCTTGGGCAAGACTTTAAATGACAGTTTATCCAAGGGGTTAGTTGAGTATGTTCCTTATTTTCTCATGCTAACTTAAGATTCATAGATCTTGATTTGTAGAAATGCTGAGCGCTCACATATGGAACTGAAACTGATGGAACCTGCATTTTGAAAAAGCTGTGCACTGTGGAAAAGCAAGTCATTCTGTTTCAAGGTACACCATACTGATGGAGACTTTGATCATTTACCACTACTCTCCATACATCTTGATTTTTCATTTGTAAAATCTATATGGTAATAATAATAACAATAACAGCTTTGGTAGTCTTTTAAGATAATGAACTAATTGGGTCAAAGTTTCAACAAATTATAGATGTAATAATGTAGATCAAAAAGATCTTAAAAGGTTTCTTTAGATGTTTCACCTAGATTTTGAAGCTTTAACTATACCTTACAATACTGAAGGACATGTTGAAAAAATAAATTTAAATAAGAGCTTGCAATTTAATTTTTAAATATTGAAAATATTTTGTATTGAAAGTATTACTCCTAGTAAGGTCAAAATAAAAAATGATTAATTTTTAGGAATTAATAGGGTTTATTTTAAAATGTATCTCAGTGGAATGTTTGTGTTTCAAAACCTGAATTTTCTTCAAAACACCCAGTTTTTGCCTAAAAAGTTGTATGCAGTTCTAGCAATATGATGCCTCACAGGAGTACTGGAAGGTTTATCAGTGTTTACAGATTAATGGAACCAGAACTGAAAAAGTATCTAGGACTTTGTTTTATTTTCATTGTTCCTACTGTTTTGCCTTTTTGAAGTGATAGGGATGTGATCTTCTGTGACCTTCAAAGCAGAAGCTGGGATGTTTTCATGTGTTTTGTCCCTTCTTACATTTTATCCAGACTCACCAAGTAAAGAAGGGACATGGATACCACAGTGGCATGTTTTTCATATTTGCCTGTTTCAAACAGTGATGTTATTTATGGTGAGAGGTCTCCTGGGCACACTTACCAGTGCAGGTATGATTTAAGTAGCCTTCCCCCTCTCCTCTTTGTGTCACTTCTGGCAGTACATTTCCTACCCGAATGGTATATCTAATTTGGGAAATGATCAGCCAAACACCAGACACTTCTCAGGGTTGTCTGAAACTACATTTTCTCCCTTTACACCAGAATGTGCAAGCATTGTGTTTGGGCAACTGAGGGGCCACTGGAGACAGAATGGTGGCTGGAAAAAACATATGGGTGGACAAATGTTACCTTAGAACACCTAGTGAAACCTAGGCCTGGTTCAAACCAAAGCAAGTTGGATGTAAAGACAGTGTCAGTTTACTAATTCTTTAAATAATAGATTGCTTTAATGCTACTCCAGGAAAAAAAAAAAAAAAAAAAAAAAAAAAAAGGGGGAGGAAAAAGAAATTGTTAGAGAACACAGCTGTAAACCCCCTCAGGCAATTTCATATGGAGAAGGGAAACAAAAACAAAATGAGAAGTCATTGGCAATATGAACCTCTACTGATTAAATTTCATCTTATGAGCTCTGCCGGGAAGTAAAGAAACACTACAGAGTAAACTTTCTTGAGAATAAGTCACAATGTTGAATAAAGTTTACAGCACTATGAATGGCCTTATTAAGAGAATGTAAAATAGCACTTGCAAGGAACAAAAATAGCACACTCTACTGTCTTTGTTCCCATTATAAAACCAGAGAAAAATTTAAAGCCCAACTGCCCACAGTCTCCTTTTGTCTTAGTAAATATTACTGGTTCATGTCACCCAATAGGATTAGAATCTAGTGAGATTCTTTTTTATATGTACATGTTAAAGACCATTTACCTAACAGCACAATATTCAAGATGCCCATCAGCTTGATATTCAAATATTGTAATTTACCTTCTCCACAGTAGAATATTTTAAATGGGCAGTATTGAAGTACACAGCAAACAGATAATCACTCTTCCTGTAAATGTACTTGTGGTATTGTATTACCCATAATTACAGAAAGAAACTCATTTCAGAAAATGTTTATTTCATGTGGGTTCATCATTTCCTGTGGAATAGTACCTTTCTAGACACTAAACTGCACTAGCAATTAATTTTGCTTTGAGGTATCAAATGTTATTAAAATGAGCATGGTCTTCAGGCATCAGTTCCATACCCTTCAATTGCTTCCTATCTTTCTATGCTATTATTCAGCCTCTATTCTAGTCAATTCTGTGATCAGTTTGCCCACAAAAGTGACTGATCTCAAACAATGAATCTGCGGTGCCTTCCACAGAATGACTCTTAAAGTTGTAGATATAGTCCTAACTTTAATTTAATTGGTGTTTGTACTCATGGTGACATGAATAAGACCTTGGCTGTGCATAAGCTACCGGAAGCATCAGTCCAGGTTCCAGACAAATTAGTCCAGCCCGCACAGGAAGTCAATCCTACTGTTGCTACTGCCATACAAACTGGCCACATTAAACTGGCCTAGTTATTTTATCTCTGCATAAACTACAGGCATGCTTTCCATCTGTAGTCAAGACAATTCCAGCAAAACAAGGAATACCTGGATTTAATGCATCAGACTATCTCAACTGGACTGTGTGTGGCAGAATTAGTATGAATACATGTCGGTAAGGGAAGAGACTGTGGTGAGAGTAAGTTGAAGTAGTTGTGGGTATTTTTAAAAAACACAGTATCACTAGCCTTCATTTGTTGCTGCTCAGACTGTTTGATCCTTCACTGCCTGCACTTGTGTAATGTGAGCATATGGGCAGGGGATAAGAAAAGCAGAGAAATGACTGATCGCTTGAAATGAACAGCAGGGAAGAGTCCACCCTCCTGCTCATTTATACTGCTGGGCATAATACATATGGACAATTGGAGTGCTTTAATTTTGTTCAGTACTTCAAGATATGGAAGTAACAATAGTGACAAATAACATCTTCCAGGAATTCCAAAGCTGTTTACTGAGAAATATCCACAAAAAGAGGACTGGAATATTTAATTCCTTACTCTGTTATTGATCACTTCTGGGATAATCAGGAAGTTTCTTAACCTTGATTTGTCTGTAACGTGAAAAGTTTCAGTGAAATGTCTGATAAACATGTGGCAAGAGTTACTTAATTTGATAACACACTTTTGAGATCCCCAGTTTACACAGATTTGCATTACATGAGATAATGTAAAATCATTGTGAAGTATAGGATTTCATTGTCCCACCTAAACATAACACAGTTCCTGTATTCTCTTTATATTTTTTATCAATAGAAAGGCAGCTGGTGACCTACTGTATTTGATGACTCTTGCTGCAAGACACCCAGCAAGTACAATGAGATTATCCTGATCCAAAGAAATAACATTTAATACATATTGTCAAAGAGATATTCAAATGGTGAGTGTTTCTTCAGATGAATTTCTGATCTGGACTCTAGTATATTTATTCTAAAGGTCAATAGGTAAAATTTTAATGAATGTGTGAACAGTAACACATGGAAAGGTAGAATTCCTATCAAGGCAGACACACAGTTCTTTTCTTTATTTTACAGACTAGGCCATACCCAGAAACACAGACCCAGAAATTACACCTACTTAAGCCTCAGAAAAGACAGATCCATACTGAAAACATAAAGTGTCATACACATCGCTTCTGTGGCGTTTTTTCTTCCTCCATACAACCTTTCAATCTTTCACTGCTAGAAAGTGCCAAACTGAGTTGCTGGGTCAGACATGTCTTAGGATGGTTTTGAGAGTCCCATCTCTTTCTGATGTTCCTGGCTTACTTTTCCTTTTGTGATCCTGGAGTTTCTGAAAACCAGTCTGTTGTCGCCAGACTGCTGGAGCCTTGCAGGTGTTCTAGCCCTGAGGGCTTCATAGCTCACCATCAACAAAGACTTAAGAGTCTAGGTCTTCTCAGTTTATGAATTTCTAAAAAAAACCAAAAACCAAACCAACAGTGTTCTATTATTTAGACTGAAAATATTTGTGATGTGGCAATGGACCTTACTAGATAAGAAAACAGAAAATACCTCTGCATGTGTGCACTAATGTCATACAGTAGCCCACAGGCTGGTGCAATGTATCTTCAGAAAAACCTAAAGAGTTCTGTAAAAAAACCTCTCTGTGCAACCCAACCTTTTTGGGTTATGTAAAGATTTATTTTTTTTTAAATTCTCTGTCAACCTAACCTGTACCAGAATTAGAATAATAAGGACTTATGTTCTTTGGGAGTAGTCCAAAGGAAATATTTTCCCTGTAACTGGAATTGGTGCTTACTTCCGTTCAACTTAATTGAGTATCCCACTGGCTGGGTTTTTATTTTATTTCACTAATGTAAAGAATCTGCTGCATTCAGAGGAAAGAAAGAAGATGGCTTCTTAAAATTGGATACTGTTGATGAAGTGTGGAAAAGTTCTCTTCCTGAAAACAATAACCTACTTCTAATGGTAAGAAATCACCAGCAAATTCCATTATGTTTGTGGGCTTGACATGTGGTGCTTATTAAATGTAAGAACAAAGCCACTTTATACATCATAATGTTCACATTACAAATTCACTGCTTATAATGGTGCTGCAAGTGTGTATGCAATTTTTCTGAACTTATGAAATATATTTCTGACACCTCAGGTATTGATGTATGCATGCGTGATATTGTCCCAGTGCAGTAAGGGAGACTTAACTGATGTCTGCAAGATTTGATTTATTACAAGTAAATATGATTGCCTTCATAATCTGATTTTATTATGTTCGGGGCTCTCGCAGGTAAACTTTTAGTAGAAGGAAGAAGACCAGTTTTATTAAACTAGTCTATTTCTGCAAACTAAATCGTTTCTTGACAATGGAAAAAAAAAAAAAAAAAAAAGGTCAAGAAGAAGAAGGATAAAACATTTTTTTTTAATGCCAAACTTCATTTCTTTGCATGAATGTTCTTGAATACTGAAAGTTACAGAGAACCAATCTGTCCACATCACTGAACCTCTACAGGACTGAGGCAAATGATGCCTCTAGAACTTCTGTAGTTGCCACATTATTTTGATGTTGCCTTAGAATTCCTTGCTAGGAAGTGTGGCAACAGCTCCTAGAGTACTTGTTTTGCAGTTTATGATACCAGAGCTCTGCAGAAGATAATATTCCATACATATTTATTTGCAGCATGTTTGGGGTTTTTTTTTGGTTTTGTTTTTTTTTTTGTTGGTTTTTTTAATTATTATTTTTAT
>WUAM01000431.1:1449565-1459740 GCA_024336885.1 Actenoides hombroni
AAATTAAGAAGGTTCCCCCCCCCCCCCCCCCCCCCCCACCCCCCCACCCCCCCCCCCCAATCACTTAAAGGGCATATTCATTGACTGGGAGTTTCAATTGTGTATAGGTTGGTTAGACAGATATTTTCTGGAAATTATGGGAAAAGCTGTATGGTCTTCAAATCAGACATCTGAAAACTGTTTCCAAGTGTGGGCCGCAGTGCAGCCCTCTACACCAGAGACATGGAGAATTAAGGCAAACACACTGAGTGCAATTTATGCTTTTTCCACAAAAAAAAGTAGAATTGGCATCATTTTGTGTTGACAAGTGTTGCCACATTGGAAGAAACATTTACGTTCAACTGTGGAGGATGCTTTCAAGATGCATTTGGGGTTCTCAGGAACGGCTGCTGTCAGATGCTGCCAAGGAAAGTTGCTGAATCAATACCTAAAGCTGTTTCCTTTCTGCTTGCGCTGCTTTGGCCAATTTCTATGGTTGCAATGGCCACCCTTTGATTTCCTGGCAGAGGGTTTGTGTGGCTATCTTCGGTCACTGAATGTTTGGGCCAGAAATAATGATATGGAGTGTGCCTAGGTTGAAGTGATATTTATAAATCCCACAATGTGTGCCTGCTTTTTTTTTTTTTTTTTTCCTGAGAAGAAACGTATTCTGTAGTTAGATCATACGTGTGGGCTAGAGCTTTCAAAATATTTTAGATTTTTGAATAATCACATAGGACTCAGCTGACTAAAAATGCGAGTGGTAATTGAAATTTTATCAATGAAAGTGTCTCACCTGGAATTTCCAAGTAAACCTATTCTTGCGTCTTTGAAACTTCATGCCTGTGTCATGACTTCACTGAGGGCAGCAACACTGAAGCATTCTGGGTTTATGGTCTTATCTGCGGTTAGACACTCGTGGATAAAATTTAAGCACTATGAAATATTGACAATGAGTAGATTTGTCATATTGTCATTGTCACTCTACCTCCTTATATTTCTTGCTTCTCATGTGATTTCGCTGAGAACCAGGAGGAGAAAAATGTAACAAAACTGTATTCCTTCCCTCCTCCTTTTGGAATCCTGAATATCACATGATTACATATACACATACATATATATGTGTGTATATGTATATATATATATATTTGTGATATTTTAGATTAAGGATTAGAGTGAGATGGATAATTCAAGAAAATTCTTGGTAACTTTTGCTGTTCTGACTGACCCTGGTCTCTAAAATTTCTGAGGTTGAGATTGTGGCTTACTCATTGTTTTAAGAACTTTGGTTAAAATGTGTTTGAGTACACCAAGCCCTATGCAAGTTTTTTTTTGGTTTTTTGTTTTTTTTTTTTTTTTTGAGCAACAGAAAATGGGTCCATCTCTAGATGGACCCATTGATTTTATGTATATGTTAGGAATTTTACTCACTTCACAGAAAGAAGTAAAGAGGGTGGAAATGATCCCATTTTGAAGAACTGTAAGCAATTTTCCTAAATCTAGAAATACTTTCTATTTGACAGCCCATTAGGATATACATACTGTGTAAAACATTTTTCACCAGGTAGTAGTAAGCTGTAAATACATAATACAGAATGACCTCAAGGAATGATTTTTACTTCTTTTAGTCTGATTCTTGATGAATCTCCAGTACCATACTGGGAAATATTTTGTGATTTGCCACTCAGAAAATGTGTGTCTAAAGAGCATCATTAAGCCAAGTTTTTCCATTTTGATGTACCTCTTTCACAGTGAAGTGAAAATAAATGGACTTGACAAAATGAAGCTGTGTTCATGTTTACCTTACTTATAAGTCTGGCTTCCCATTGATAACATACTGCTAGACCTAGGGAATGGGGTGTGGATGGTTTGTAAAAGGCATTCAAATTCCTTTCCAGGTGAGCATCTCACTCATATAACCTATGTATGATACGGTTTACACACATGGTTTTGTCCTCTGCCCCCCTTCCTCCTTCCCCTGGGGCAGATAAATTAAAAAAAATTGTAAATTCCTTTTACAGATCCTGTTCCATTTTCTTTATCTGTAAAGCTGACAGAAAAGTAAAATCTGTATTTCTTTTTTCCCTTTGCACATCATATGCCTAGAGATAGATCAGAAGACATTATGAATATGAGCTAGAGTGAATGTGACAACAGCCTGAAGCCATACTTCCTTAGGCTGTAATCTTGTTAAATCTTGTGAGCTAAGCAGTCAGACGTTTCCTGATAGTTAAATGGAAGAACTCAGGTGTATTTGGTAGAAGTGACTGTGCTGAATTTGCTTGTTGATACAGAGTTAATAGGTCACTGCTGATGACATTATCTGTCAGTCTGTGGCTTCTAAACATACTATTGGAAGAATGTGTCAAACCAAACTGTGAACTTTAAATGGTAAAACTCATTGTGTAAGACACAGTTTAAATGTCACATCCCAACACAACTTTAGCAGTTATTTTACTTGAATTGATTATTCAGTTGAATAGTTAATACTTAGTCCTCTTTTTATGCCATGCTAACATTTTTAGAAGGACTTCTGCCTCAGTTCATAGGTCTAGCAGCTTGAGCGTGCATTTTTCATTGAGTCATAGTGACATACCTATCTCTCATCATTGCTGCATAGAACAGGAGAATTCAGGTACGGTAATAAAGTAGATAATGAGAAAAAATATGTATATGTAGACAGGAACTAAGAGAATTATGAAAATTAATTTTACATGAGATCTGCAAATGAAATCTCATTGCTTAATACTGATCAGTGTCTGCTTTGGAATTCTAATGTGCCATATCCCCAAGTTCGAAAGTGTTTCCCTCATTTTGTTCACGTTCTTTCCACAAGAATCTGAAATGCCCCATTCTTAAAAGAAATCCATAACAATTTCACATATCTGGATTTTGAATCTGTTCTTAAATTTAGTTACTGTTTAATTGGTGATTTGTCTCGGAAAGATAATATAGTTGTCTGGATATATCCCCTTCCCTATCTATTTGTTTGGGGTTTTTTCCTTCATCCTTTCTGATGATATCAAGAACTTTTCATTTGGGACCTGACTGCCAGAAAGCCTGGGATGGTTTACACTGCAAATTATTACAAAACATGTTGTAGTAGTCCATGAAATGCTGATGTTGAAGAACTTTGCTGTGGGTGATAATATGATGCACACTCAAGATGATAGATTTAAACTACCTTTAAAGATTTAGAGACTTAATGAAAACCTAATCTGAAGATTCAACAGAGTAGCATTTTTATAGTTCTGTGCAGAATAACAGCAACAACAAAGCTTTCTAATATTTGATACTAATCTTTGAGTGTCCTGAGGCCAAGGTGAATTATTTATTCATCTACTATATATATACATTTCTAATAGACATATAGACATGACCTTTAATCACTATGGGTGTACATTAGATTATAATAATCTTAACATTGCATTTCTTAATTATTTTTAACTTTTAAAATTCCTACCACGCCTAGTATAATTCTAAAGCTTGCATCCTTTATTATATGACAGGTAGTCCATAAATCACACGTCTTAATATCTCTGACAAATACTTCTTTGACTACACTAACTCACTTCATAGAATAATTTGTGTTTGAACTTCAGAAAAAGTAGATTTTTTTTTTGTTAATTTCCTGTTTTGTTAATTTTCTTGATGGCAGATTTGGTCTTCTGAAGACCACAGTTTAGATAAGAAAGGATTAAAGAGAGAGTCTGGAAGCTAGAGGAGATGAGATTTTTACAGCCTTCACCAGATCCTGGGGGTTTCAGCTCAGTGAGAATCCATGGCACTGTAACTGCCTTAGTTTTGTGTCTCAGGTTTCACTTGAGATCAGGCATTTGAGCAATCTTTATTGTAGTTTTGGGCTGGTTCAGGTAGCCCATATCTTGGTAATCTGTAGGAAAAAAACCCAACACCACATTGAGAGTATTCATAATGTAACCCTTCAGTTAGTGCCTTGCTTTTACTAAGTGATTCATACTGAATAAGCGAATTGCACACTCACCCATTCTTACAATGGCTAAATGATTGCATTTTTTTCCCCTTCTATCATGTCATATAGAAACGAGTTTAAAAAATACAATTTCTTCCAGGAAATAAACTTTTCCTGATTTAGATTTTTTTTAAAAATAGTAACAAATTTATTTAGATGATGTAAAGCATTATTACTTCAAAAGTCCAAAGCTGGAAATAGTCAAAGTTAATGCAGTACAGACACGGACATATTTTTATGTTGAATTCAGCCACTGGCAAGAAAGCTGGTTTTTGCCTGATTGTATGTACCAGACTGCTGCATAATAGCTGGAGCATCCCAGTGATCTGTTCATCCATTTGACTGAACTTTCTGAAATTAGCTAGGAGCATTTTCCCCTCATACTTCTCCCTACATAATCTTCAAAATTTGAAAAGCCTGTAAAAGAGAGACATCTTCTTACCGGCAGTCCTTTGCTGACAGATCTATACCACAAATCAGGTATATTCACCCTTCTCCCCTCCCCACTGTCATATTGAATGCTTTTCCTGAGCATTCTTAGTTGGCAGCATTCAGCCTGGGTTTTTTAAGGGTCAGAGACAATGGCACTGTTCTGGCAGTTGCTGGTTAAAAAAAAATTCAAAATATTCACATTTCTTTGAACAAAAGATATTTTCCCTCCAATACAATTCTTTAACAAAGAAAAACGTAAAGACCTTTAATGAATGGGTTCAAAACTTTGGAAATCAAAATCTTCAGGAATTGTTAAAGCACTTGAAACAAGATGGGTGGCCTGTAGCTGTAGCTCTGTAAAGGCTGTCTGGGAATGCTATTAAGTGTTGTGCAGAACAAATACTCTAAGAGTTCTTCAGAGAGTACTCAGTGTGACAGGAAGGGAGGAACAATGTATAGAGAGCCTGCAATGACACATTCTTCAAAAGTGTCTATCATGAACCTCAGAATCCCGTCTGTGCAGAGCTGTGTGAACCTGAGAAAACTGGCTTGATGAACAAGCTTAATTCCTCTCTGCTCTTCTCTCTGTAATGTGTCTTGAGCATAGTTCGAGAACTGGAAGAGACACGTAAGCCAAAAATCAGTGACATCCAAGACTGAATAGATACAGTTAGAGAAATTTAGTGAAAACACACGTAGAAAATACGTGGGAATAAGATAATTCTAAAGATGAAGGCATTTAGCATTTTTCCTCTGCAGAATTGGATTCTTTCCTTAGGCTAGACTACGAATGGAAATTAATATAGTGATCTCTCCCTAGAGTTTTATTCACAGCTGAGTACGACTGACTATATTGACCTCAGTGACAACCTGCCTTGGCTTCTTAGTCTCATTTGGACTGTTTCACGTTTCGAAAAGTGTGATATAATTTTCTATATTTGAAAATTACTGTATTATAGTCAACCAGGAATAGAATTATGAGAAGAAAGGGAATTCAGGGTCTGAAAACATGAGCTTTACAGTAATGTTTATACAGCACTAGAGAAATTAAACACTTCTTTTACAATAGTTATTTTCTAACTTGTTCCACTGAATATCATATAAAGAGTGGATTTGTGTCAAAAGTCTTTTAATGAGCATGAATCATAAAATCAGTATAAATTTACCCTCTTGGAACTTCTAATCTTCATCATTGGTTTAAAGAATCAAAGGTATTAAAGAGACGGAAACATAAAATACAACCACAAAGCATATACAAACTGATCTACAGACACAAACACATAACTGACTCTTCTAGTGTCATGTTACCCTTCTAACCTCATACAAATAAATGTGACCCTGAAAGGTGCTGAGCTCTCCCTGTTTCCACAAGAGGTTTTGAACTTTCTCATGCTGCAGATCGATCCCAAGGATTCCTGAACAGACAAAATGATCTTTACTTTACTCCTGCAATCTTTGCCATTTTGTTACTGGTGCTGTAGCTGCTCTGTATTACATAAGTGTCTATGTGGTGGTGGTTGTTTTTTTTCTCAAATCGCCATGACTTCCTCTTCTCCCAACTCACATATTGGTCTTTATAAGGTTCTTGTGCAATTTTGCTCTTGTGTTCTGTGTCAATTTTTCCTGTTTTCTTTATAACAGGCCTTCGCAGATAAGCGAGACAAAGTTACCTTCAATTAAAAGAAATAGCACTTAGCCATAAGCTTTAGTCTTGCAAGAGCTTAGCTTTTCATTTAGAGCAGAATAAAATAAAGACTTCTGGGAGTGGGGTGAAGCACTTAGAAATTCTTCTGCTGCTTTTCTGTCTTTTTCTCCCATCCTTCTGCTCAAAATGCAGTCTTTATCTTCTTCCCCTGACTGAACACAGAGAAATGGGTAGGCGGAGATGGAAAGGGGAGGGAAGAGAAAAGGAAAGAGCCTGCTTTAGAAAAGCAGGGATCTTTCCCCAGAATTGGAAGTATCCCAGAATCACAATATAGGGCATCTAGCTGAGACAGAGAGAGCAGCAGCATGCCAAGTTCAGTGCCTGTCCCTGCTTATAATTTCCTGCCCTATTTCTACCCTCAAGAAAGGTTAAACTGCATGTGAAGCAGAAAGAGAGCTTGGAGGGTCTATCCAATCAATCCTTTCCCTTTTGCAGCACTGAGGGTGGGGGCAGGTGGGAACAATTGAGCTGAACTAGCTTTAAATCACTATAACTGCTTTTTTTTCTTCTTTTCTCAATGGTTAGCATTAATAAGAATGACAATAAAAATGCTCCTGCACTGAAGTGTTTTTGGTGCTTGATTTGTGCTCTCTCTTCTAAGTTTCATAGATGCTTAAGAGGCTTAAAAGCCCTTAAAAGCAATGTTTAAGGACCTGAGACATTCTCTTTCTTTCTCCAGTTCCCTTTTTTCCGGCCCTCCAAAGATGTTTCAAAAACAAAGCTCTCCAGATTGTCTTGTTTCTCTGTCTGTGTGGCACCCTCTTCACGTATTCTTCTTTGTGTCTCTGACTCACTCGTCTCTACACAGATGCACCCCAGCTGACTGTAGCTCTGTTATTTGAAAACTAGGAGCTGTTCTGAATTTCCTAGTAGAAATTCAGAGTGATGAGGTGTTTCCATGACATTTTCAGGGTTTCCCTTCATGACTGTTGCCAGTCTCACTACCACTTGCAGGCTTTTGTTGAAGAAACTTCACCGAAGGTCTTGTGGCAGCAGGAAAATGTCACTTGTGTATGGTTTGTCTAAATGTGAAAGTTGTCATGAGACATGACTGGGCAACAACAAAGCTGAGGAGTGACAGCTCTACATGAGTGGCCAAGATATAGGGTCCTGGAATTGCAAGGAGATGCATTGCCTCCTCCTGGGCAGAAGATGAGAGTGGTAAATGCTGCAGAGATAGCAGTGTGGCTCTCACCAACAGGCTCCCTCTTCCTTTTTCAGAAGTTTCTTGCTATATGCTGGTCAACCATCTAGCTCTGTCTTTGCTCAGTACCTTCTCACGACTACAGCTGACCAGATGGCATTCCCAGGGGACAATTTCCCAATGAAGATTTGTCATCAGGGTGTTGGAGAGTAGGGGACACAAGGGCATATTCAAAGACATCAGGTGAGGTCTCACTAGGGCAGAGTAGTGGGCAAGGAGGACCTCCCTCGATCTGCTGAACACACTCTTCTTAATGCACCCCAGGATACCATTGTTGTCCCTTGGGCACATTGTTGTCCCATGGATAACCTGTCTACCAGGACTACTCTGTAGCAGATTGCCTCCTAACCTGTACTGGTGCATTTTGTTGTTCCTTCCCAGGTGCAGGACACTGCACTTGTTCTTGTTGAGCCTCATTAGGTTACTCTTTGCCTAGCTCTCCAGGCTATCCAAATCTTTCTGAATGGCCACATAGCCTTCAGGTAAATCAACCTATCCTCCCAGTTTCATGTCATCAGCAAACTTGCTGTGAAGGCACTCTGTCCCGTCATCAAGGTCATTGATAAAGGTGTTGAACAGGACTGGACCCAGCACTGATCCCTGGGGAACTCAGCTAGTTACAGGTCTCCAGCTTGACTCTGCAGCATTGATCAGCACTCTTTGGGCTCTATTGTGTAGCCAGATCTTAATCCATTCTACTGTCCATTCTTCTGTCTCACTATTCATGAGCTTGCTCACAAGGATGTTAGGGGAGACTGTGTCAAAAGCCTTGCTAAGGTCAACATAGACTACATTCACTGGTCTCTCTGCATCTATCTATTCAGTCACAACATCATAGAAGGCTATCAGATTAGTCAAGCATGCTTTCCCCTTGGTAAATCTGTGCTGACTACTCCTGATAACCTTCTTCTCTTCCATGTGCTTAGAGATGACCTCCAAAATGAGCCAGTCCATCATTTTTCCAGGGATGAAGGTGAGGCTGACTGGCCTGTAATTTCCTGCATCTTCCTTCTTGCCCTTTTTGAAGACTGGAGTGGCATTGGCTTTCCTCCAGTCCTCGGGCACCTCTCCTGTTTGCCATGATCTTTCGAAAATGATGGAGACTGGTAGGGCGATAACATCAGTCAGGTCTCTCAACACTCTTGGGTGCATCCCATCAGGGCCCAGGGACTTGTGTATATTCAATTTGCATAACTGACCTTTGACCTGCTCTTCATTGACTAGTGGAGAGTCTTCCTTTTTCCAGGCTTCCTCTCTTATATCCAGGGTCTGGAGTTCACAAGGAGTCTTAGGAGTAAAGACTGAAATAAAGAAGGTATTCAGCAACTCTGCCTTCTCTGCATCCTCGGTTATCAGGGCTCCCACCTCATTCAGCAGTGGGCCCACATTTTCCCTCTTCCTCCTTTTACTACTGATATATTTGATGACGCTTTTCTTGTTCTTTTTTACTTCCTTTGCCAGTTCTAAGAATGCTTTGGCCTTTCTTGTTGCCTTCCTACAAACCCTTTTTCCACAAAGTGTGTATTTCTTTCTTCCATGAGACTTTCTTCAGAAGATCCTTGCTCATCCATGCAGGTCTTTTACCACTTCTACCTGATTTTTTACTCAAAGGAATGCACCTGTCTTGGGTTTGGAGGAAGTGGTATTTAAAAACTGACCAGCTTTCCTGGGTTCCCTTTCCTTCCAGAGTCTTAGCCCATGGTATTCCTGCAAGTAGATCTTTAAAGAGTACAAAGTTAGCCTTGTGGTAGTTCAAGGTTGCAATCCTACTTATTGCCCTGCTTCTTCCTTGTAAATTACTAAGCTCCACCATGTCATTGTCACTGTCACCAAAGCTGTTCACAACCTTAATGTCCCCAACTAGACCTTCTTTATTCATTAATACAAGGTCCAGCAGTGCACCTCTCCTTGTTGGTTCCTCCACTACCTGCATTAGAATGTCGTCATCAATGCACTGCAAGAGTCTTTTGAACTAAATATGCTTAGCTGTGTGGGCTTTCCAGCAGATATCAGGGTGATTGAAGTCACCCATAAGTACTAAGGAGAGTGATCTAGAGGTTATTTCTAGTTGACTGCAGAAGGCCTTGTCAACATATTCTTCTTGGATTGGTGGTCTATAGCAGACATCCACAACAGTTTCACCCCTAACTGTATGTCCCTTAATTCTTACCCACAAGATTTCAACCTATCCTACCTCCCAGTTTTTTCAATAAAATATCTTTCTTTGGACTTTTTATGATTTTCTCTAAAATTAGAATTAGTATTTTTAGCAGGCTCAAAATGCTTGCTACAGCAACAGAAAAAAAATGTGTTGAGGCTTTCTGATCTGAGTGAAATTCTAAAACTGTTTATGGAAAAGAGAATTTCTTCTATAAATTCATCAAAGTTCATTTTTTTTATTTAAAAATAACCTTGTTGATGGAAAATGTTATGGTCTAGCTTCTTTTTTTTCTCTTTTTCATATACAAGGAGAAGAAAGTAGATCCAGATATCAGTATCAAGAAGGACTAATTTGTAAAGTGTAACAATTCAATGAATATGTTCATGCAGTATTTTCCAAGTTCTTCACAAGCTGGTTGTCAGCCTGAGTCAATTCTTAAATAGCTCTGGAATGTAATGGAAAGGTATGATAATGTCCTTAAACCATTTGCTTATCATAGATGGAAATAGCGACGTGAAGCTTTAGTGGCTTGCTCAGTATGATGATAATTGTGTATAAGTATAGAATTTCAGAATATTCTTCAGATTCCTGAAGATCACTTAGTTTTGCAGAATATGGATTTGGGAAAGGAAATGCGAAATAATAGGTTTTGAGTGTTTGTAACTACACTTCCCCCCCCCCCGCTGTTAATTAATGAAAGAAG
>WUAM01000431.1:1507862-1518981 GCA_024336885.1 Actenoides hombroni
GGCCCTCTGTTACAAGCGCCTCATACCTGTTGTGTGTGGGCAACTGGGAAGATTGGGGGGATTGGGAGGGGGCTCGCCTGCCTCTCCTGCCTGGCTGGAGAGGGACCTGTTGCCATTCCTCCCATTCTCCTATATCTCTTTGTCTCTCTGGGTGACAAGAGGGCATGGGATGCTTCTTATGCCACCAACACCTGCTGCCCCTTGCTCATGGACGGGTGTCCCTGATTCTTCATCAGGGCAGGCAGAGCCTGGCACCAACAGTCAATGTCCTTTTCAGCCTCCTTGATATTCCTAAATACAAAGCAGTGAGCTTGTTGCACAGCCTCCTTGCTGTCCTAAGGATCATGAATTCAATCATTTCATGGTGACTGCAACCAAAGTTGCCCTTGAGCTTCATGTTGCCCACCAGCCCGTTCTTGTTGGTGAGAACATGGTCCAGAATAGCAATTTTTCTCATCATGGAAAGGTAGAATGGAAAACTCACTGTGATCATAGCTGCACAAGTGCATAACTTACAAAGGAAAACAATCACAAAAGGGGATTCTTCTAAAAACAAAAAAACCCTCCAGTTTCCAGTGGGCAATTCCCCACACAGAATAGAAGGGCTGATCTTGCTTCTGATCCTCTTCAAGGGACTTCTAAGTCATTTTCACAAGACGTGAGTGATTCTGATTGAGATTAGAGAAGCCCTTCCTCCAGCCAGGTGAAGGAAAGGGACAATCTGGTTTACTGGATTGTGTGGATCCGATGGCCTGGCATATCAGACCCACAGAAGTGAACAGTTTTTCAACCTGTCAGGTCTCTCAGAGGACCCTTCTGTGGTGGGGTTGCTGAGGGTTGAAGCGCAGAAGGTGCCAATTGCTATCATAATGGTGCACCAGCAACAATATCACAACAATCAGGATCCCCATCCAGAAGCTGATTTGTCAAATGGACAACCGGAGGATGATCAGCAAAACTCGCTCACCCTTCAAAAGCCCCATATGGCCAGGGAAAAAGTCTAATGAAGAATGGAGACTGACAGTGGACTATTGTGGCCTGAATGAAGTCACACCACTGCTAAGTGCTGCCATGGTGGACATGTTAGAGCTTCAATGTGGAGTTGATGGCAGTCAAGTGGTACCTCACAATTGATATTGCTAATGTGTGTTTCCCTATTCCTATAGCACCACAGAGAAGGACACAGTTCTCTTTCACTTGGATGACTGTCCAGTACACCTGGAATCAACTGCCCCAGGGGTGGAAACATTACCCCATCATTTGCCATGGACTGATTCACAGTGCACTAAGAAAGGTGGAACTCTGGAACACCTGCAAGACTTTGATGGCCTCATCGTATGGGGCAACACAGCAGAAGAAATTTCTGAGAAAGGGAAGAAAATAATTCAAGGCCTTCTGAAGGCCAGTTTTGCCGTAAAACAAAGTAAAGACAAGGAACCTACACAAGAGATCCAGTTTTTAGGAATAAAATGGATGCATAACCCAGACTACAGTCTGATTGTGAGCCCTCTCTAGCAAGTGACCTGGAAGAATGATTTTAAAAGGGGCCGTGAGTGGTGACAAAAGTTTAAATAAATCAAATGGGAGATTGTTCATGCAATTGCCCTTGGGCCAGTCCAGGCAAGACAAGACATTATAAACGCGCTCTATGGCACAACTAGGAATAGTGGCCCTGCATGGAGCTGCTGGCAGAGAGCACGCGGGGAGACACAAGGCTGACCTCCAGAGTTTTGCAGTTAGGCATACAAAGGATCTGAGGTCAACTGTACTCCAACTGAAAAAGAGATCCTGGCAGCACATGAAGGAGTTCGAGCTGCCTCAGGAGTGGTGGGAAATGAAACAAAGCTTCTGCTGGCACTGTGACTGCTGGCGATGGACTGGATGTTCAGAGGGAGGGTCTTCTCTAACATACCATGTAACTAAATGGAGTTAGTGAGTTGCACTGCTTACACAGTAGGGTCAAATTGGGAGCCCCAGACACCCAGGAATCTTGGAAGTGACCACAAACCAGCCAGCAGACAAAGATTTTGAGATGTTAGCAGAAGAGGAGGTCACACACACCTCCTATAACAAAAATACTAGCTGATGAGCTAGTGATATGCCCTGTTTACTGATCGGTCCTGTCACGTTGTGGGAAAATATTGACAGTGGAGGGTTGCTGTGTGGAGTCCCACAAAACAAGTTGACAAAGCTGCTGAAGGACAAGGAGAATTGAGTCAATTTGCAGAGGTGAAAGCCATCCAGCTGGCTTTAGCTATTGCTGAGTGGGAAAAGCTCTATCTCTGTACCAACTCATTAATAGTGGCAAGTGACCTGTGGGTGTGGTTACAGCAATGGAAACAGAGCAACGGGCAGTGCAGAGGTAAACCCATCTGGACTACTGGATTATGGGAGGATGGTCAGGGTCAGTCCTGCATCAGGAAAAAGTAAACCCGTCCACAGGACTGCTTCTGCTCAAGGACATGGGTTCATATGGTGAATGATGTGGCAGGATGGAGAATTCTGACATGTACCCCAAGGGGACTTAATTTTGGGTAATAATAGTCAGTGAACTACATTGTATAATGTTAATTGTTGACTCTGCTGGGCATGACGTAGATGATATGGAATGAATGGTGGATAATGTCCTGTGTTTGGCTAGGATAGGGTTAATTTTATTGAGATGCTGGGAGGGGGTCACTGGATAGACAACTGAACTAATCCATGGGATATTTGACACCATACCGACATTATGCCCGCTGTATAAGGTCTGCATAAGGATGTTCTGTTGGTGCAGCCTTATATTGTTTCATTACTATTGTTGTTTCTTCTCTTCTTGTGCTGTTTCTATTTTTCTCCTTATCTCAGTCCATGGAGTTTTACCTTTTCCTCCCCAATCTCCTTCCCATCCTCCCAGGCCAGAGGGGTGCATGTGAGCAAATGTCTCTCAAATTTCAGAAACACACTTAAGTACTTTGCAGAGAAAAATGTCTCTGCTGGGCTATGCTCTACTATTTCCAAAAGTTCAAGGGGAAGAAAAATACTGAAGAATTATACCTTTTGAAGAGCTACCGCAGCTTTTATCCTTAAAGCTAGAATGAGCTTTCTGTAAATCAGGCAGCTTATTAAAAAGCCCTATCATGAGTATTTATAGAAAAATCACTATAGGAAAATTACTGTGCCCCACTTCAATCTATAATGAAGTTACCAGTGAAAAATAGTGGTTGTTCAGCCATACTAATGATTATTTCTAATGTGATCAGTATGGCTTGTCTGTACAAAGCTGTATGCATGCATTTGATTCAGATATTGAACACCCTATCTACAGAAACTACTGAAGGTAGATGGGTATTATCTTCTCTCTCTTGGTTTGTTTTTTTTTTTCATTTGTAGTGTTTTTTGCTGTTGGTTTGTTTGTTTTGTTGTTGTTTTTGCTGTTGTTTTTGTTGGTTTGTTGGTTTGTTGGTTTGGTTGTGTGTGTGTGTGTGTGTGTGTGTTTTTAAAGGACTATATTGTTACTAGTCCTACTTTCATTTCTTAAAGCTGTCTGGATGCATGGGTTAGATGGGCAGTTTCAGCACTGCAATATTAACTAGAGAATGCCCATGTGTGTTTCCTCTCTGGTGTTATTATTGTGGGTATGCAGCTCAGTCATTACTCAATAGTGTAACAGAACTCATTCTGACAATAATATATTTTGACTTAAAACTAAAGCAGCAAAATTCAGACTGATGTATATGATATAAAAATTTTGTTGCTTTTTTCTAACAGAAAAAATAATTGAAAAATGAAGACCTATGAGGATAGCTTACAAAGAAATCCTGTTTGCGAGTAGAATTAATTGGTAGAATACTTTATGATGTGTCAGTATTTTCAGACATGGCAAAGCGCTCCATACTGGTAGAGCTCTGCCACATTTCCAGTGCCTTCACTGTTCGCAAAAAACTCTTGGTAGTATGGTGGTTTTCATTTGATCTATATTTTTTCAAAACCAAACTCTTACACAATTTCTGTAAGTGAGAGAAAATTATTTCAGGGCTTGTACTTCATTTTAACGATGCAAAGTGAATTGTGTGCTTGAATTATATGCTATTCTACAGCAGAGACTGTTCAGCATTTCTCAGACTTGAGCCCAGAGAATCAAAAGCTTTCAAAGCATTTTGTAAAAGAGGAACCATGAATTACTAGTGAACTAGGTCTGACACTTCTCTTTCTATACCTGCACACTCACATTCACTGTGACAAGTGCAGGAATTATTTATGTAAACCACTGATAATCAGTAAGGTAATGACTGTGGCTTTACCTGTCTTCACTGTCATTTGATGCAGCTTAGAAAGCTACCCTGTATAATTAGACAAGTTTGGGCTGTAGAGACAAGCAACCTGCAGTCTTAATTTGTAGCACCTCTTCCTATGCTTCTAATTTTTATATTATTGCACATTTACCTTTTGAAATAGTCACAGCAAAACTTTTTTCCTGGTTTGAGTGAGAACAGAACTAATTCTGTTCAGGGATTTTACTTTTCAGCTCAGTTATTCTAACTAACTGCACTTTCTGAAGTTAGCAGCCTGTTTTCACACAGTGTCTGCTCCTAGCAGTGATAATACCCCATGTTTAGAGCTACTATCAAGGATTGGTGTGCAGACCAAGGCTACTGCTGGATCTTGTGTACCACATTGGAGGGTGCAGAAAAGTGAAAGGCTGCACCTGCAGGGAGAAGCGGACAGGACAGGTGACCTAAACTGACCAACGAGGGATTCCATCCCATATATGTCATATTTAGTATAAAGCTGAGAGATCTGGAGGGGCTCCCTCCTGGGGCTCCTGCTTTTCTCCCCCCTCTGACCACTTTACCAGCTTTCCTTGGCTTGATTCAGGTCCTCTTTTGATTCCTTCCTTGGAGCATCCAAGGAGGACTCTGCCCATTCTGCCTTTGATCCTGGTCTGTGTGTTCCTGAATCCAGTACCAGAATCTAGCTCCTGAACACAGCTCCCGTTTGATGCTGGGACCAGTCTGGGACTCCCCCGATGCTTGCTCCACAGCATCAGTGGTGATGGTGATGTAATTACCATCAGAGGGGTTGGGTTCAATACTGGTTTTGTATATATTCCTTTTTTATTATCATTTATTTCTTTTTCATTAAAGCTGTTCTAATTGCTAAGTCTCTCTCTCTCTTATTCCCTTTCTCTTCCCCTCTGGGGAGGGAGGGGGCTTAACAGAGCATGTCTGTTATAGGTCTAAGGGGCTGCCCTGACCCTAAACCATCACAACTTTCTACACCACCAGCTCAACCGCTTATATGCCAGTTGTTTCAAAATAGCCTAAAGGGTGTAGGTGTCCAGCCTTCATTTCTAACTTCCTCATTTGGAAACATTATCAATCCTATTCTAAGATGTCCAGCTGAATCTTGTCATAAAATGTGGACTCATTTTAGGTATCCCATTTAAAGCTGTCTGGCTAGTTCTTTCTGCATAATTAGCATTTTCTATCATTTAATAAGTTCAGAGGATTTGATCACTGATCTCAGTTGCACCTGTGAATGCTCAACACTTTTCAGTTTATTCAGTATAGTCTTAAATTGCCGCCCATAAAATAGCAACACACAATTAGTGTCTGCCTATAAAAACTTTGTTTTATAATTTGTCTGGAACAGTAAAGATGCTGCAGCAGTGATAGAACACATTGGAAATACAGATAATGCCAAAGCACTGCTTTCTGAGCTAAAGTCTCAAGTCTTTAACTAGTCCTATTCTCCATTCAGTGGTACTCTTCAGTCCCTGCAACAGGTGAGTGACGGGCCTGAGTGGAATCTCCTTCATTACTTGACAGTTTAAGTGATATGCTCAGATTGAGCTTTTTCTTTATACTGAGTGAGAATAAGGTGAAAATAAATATATGGTCATTTAATAACTAAGCTTGAGTGATCTAAATTGAAATTACTCTGGTGACTTTAATATTGGTATTTTTTACTTCTGATTGCACATAATTCCATCAATTATTCTTTACTTTATATGCAATATATATAATACTTTATATGCAAGCTTCTGAAGTCTTAAGAAGCACCTTAAAGCATTGATTCTGTCTTTTCAGTCCCTAAAAATTGCATAGTATCGAGGTGAGTCATGAAGGGCATTGTCCTCCTGGACCTACATTGCCAGAGACAAGCAGCAGCAACAGCTGTCATGCCTGTTGCACTTACTGGAAGCAAGGTGATCTTGGATCTGTTTTGGGGTTCAGAGAGAGTGAGCAGGCACAGTTTCTTCTGCAGCCTCCTTGGCTTGTTGAATCCTGTCACAGCCACTCCAGCTTGTTTCTTTCAGTCGTATCACTTAAATGTTACCATCACATTCTCTTTTGTGCCCTAGTTTCTCTTAAATCCTGTGGATATTTTTTGTCATTGCAGTCCTGTGCTCTCCCATCACGCTCACTGTTTTAGTCATTCTTTTTCTCCAAAAGATTACTAATGACTGTCTCATTTTTTTTCCCCAAAACTCTGTTTTCATTTGTACCATTGATGTCCCTTCTGATCCATCCTGGCCAGCTAGTAGTGCTGAATCCCTTTCCACAGTTCTCCATGAAGTCTTCATGTCTATTCTCCTTGACTCTGTTTGTTAGTCCTAGGAGGCTGAGCTCTGAGAGACTTGAGTATTTGGAGTAAATGGTAAATGCCTCAGGCATCCCTGAGCTTTAGGAATCTTAACTTCTGACATTGAAAAAATCTCTTCTGTGCACATTTCACATCAAATTTTCAAAAGTGTGTATGTTGACTAGTTATGTTAGATAAATTTCTCTGCAGATGCTAGAAAGTGGAGCTGAACTTAGCAAGGGATGCAAAGAATAATAGGAAGTGCTTCTACACGTATGTCAGACAGAAAAGGAAGACAAAGAAAGTGTACCCCTCAATGAGCAAGACTGGCAAGCTCGTAACAACAGACAAGGAGAAGGTTGAGGCACTCAACAACTATTTTGTCTTGGTTGTCACTGGCAATCTCTTTTCTTACAGCTGCTGAGTTGATGGATCACTAGATGGGGACCTGAGGCGCAAAGTCCCTCTCACTGTAAGGGAAGATCAAGTTTGTGACCACATGAAGAACCTGAACATACATAAGCCCATGGGACCTGATAAGATGCATCCCAGAGTCCTGAGGGAATTGGCTGATGTAGCTGCCAAGCCAATCTCCATGATACTTGAAAACTGATGGCAGCCAGGTGAAGTCCCTTGTGACTGGAAAAAGGAAAACATTGCACCCATTTTTTAAAAGGGTAGAAATGAGGACCTCAGGAACTACCAACCTGTCAGCCTCACCTCTGTGGAAGATCATGGAATAGATCTTCTCAGAAGCTATGCTAATGCTTATGTTGGACAGGGAGGTGATTCAAGACCATCAGCATGGATTCACCAAGGGCAAGTCCTGCCTGAGAAAACTAGTGGCCTTTTATGATGAGTGACTACATCAGTGAACAAAGGGAAGCTACAGACATTATCTATCTGGATTTATAGAAAGCTTTCGACATGGTTCCCCACAGTATCATTCTCTCTAAATTGGTAACATATGGATTTGATGGGTGGACTGTTCAGTGGATAAGGATTTGGTTGGATGATTGCATCCAAACAATAGTGGTCAATGGCACAATGGAAATCGGTGACAAGTGGTGTCCCTCAGGTGTCTGTACTGGTACCAGTGAGATTTAATACCTTCATCAGTGGTGCAGGTAACATGATAAAGTGCACCCTTGGCAAGTTTGCAGATGACACCAAGCAGATTGGTGCAGTTAATGCACCTGAGGGAAGGGATGCCATCCAGAGGGACCTAGACAAGACTGAGAAGTGGGCCAGTGGGTAAACGTCATGAGACTCAACAAGGTCAAGTGCAAGGTGCTGCACATGAGTTGGGGCAATCCTTGGTATCAATTCAGGCTGGAGGATGAAAGGATTGGGAACAGCCCTGTGGAGAAGGACTCTGGTGTACTGTTGGATGAAAAGATCAACATGAGCTGCCAATGTGCGCTTGCAGCCAAGAAAGCCAACTGCATACTGGGCTGAATCAAAAGAAGTGTAGCCAACAGGTAAAGGGAGGTGATTTTCCTGCTCTACTCTGCTCTCTTGAGACCTCACTTGGAGTCCTGCATCCAGCTCTGGAGTCCTTAGCACATGAAAGACATGAACCTGTTGGAGCCAGTCCAGATCAAGGCCACAAAAGTGATTAGAGGGCTGAAACACCTCTCCTATGAGGACAGGCTGAGAGAGTTGGGGTTGTTAAGTATGGAGAAGAGAGGGCTTCAGGGAGACCTTACTGCAACCTTGCAATACTTAAAGGGTGCTTATAAGAAAGATGAGGACAGTCTTTTTAGTAGGGCCTGTTGTGACAGAACTAGGGGTAATGGTTTTAAATGGGAAGAGTAGATTTAGGACAGATATAAGGAAGAAATTTTTATAGTGAGGATGGTGAAAGAAACATTGGAACAAATTTCCCGGAGAGGAATTAGATGCCCACTCCCTGAAAACATTCAAGGTCAGGTTGGATCTGGCCCTGAGCAACCTGATTTATTTGAAGATGTCCCTGCTCATTGCAGAAGGGGTTGGACTAGATGACCTTTAAAAGTCCTTTCCAACCCAAGCCATTTTATGATTCTATGAAAGAGTGTTTTCAGTGCATACACTTTAAGCTGCCATATTTCAAGTATCTGGCTCAAAGCATTGTTGTTTCAGAGTTTCTTAAAATAGGAATTGCCAGCATTTTTAACACAAGCAAAATAAACACCCAAAGGATTTTGTCTCAGCTTGCTTGCCAGGAAATTAATCATGAAGTTGTTAATGGCAAGTTAGGACTTCAGCCCCAGTTTGGACAATATTATCAACATTATTTTATTATCAGAAGTATCAAGCAACTCTAACAATAGGAAATTGCAATAAGAGCTCTCTGGCTGTTTAATTTCATTGCTGTGATGTGATTCTGCCCATAGATTTACTGAAAGAAACAGGAAGGAAGAGGCAGTTGGTTAAAAAGGATCTTATAACTCACCATGTTGGCATTTTTTCCATGTTGTCTGACATGATTTATAGGGAGCAGCCTCTACTGGCCACCAAAGGGATGCACTAGCCCATGTGTTAAACTAGGATTGCCTGCTGCAGGATGCAAAGAGAGTTCATCTCACATGCTCATTAAATTGAGAGCTTTAAAATATTCTCCATTTTCACTGGACATTCAGTTTATGCTCTTTAAGGATGACTGAGTTGAGCTCAGCCTTAAGGTGAAAAAATGTCAGTGACTCACACCATTTCTCTGAAGCTCTACACTTGAACCTGGATTTACAATAAAATAGCTGGTGCATGCCTAGTAAGAATAGTTTGTGCTTTAGAGAAAACTAAAGAGTACCCCACAGTCAGTATTCCAGGCTATGTACACCATGAAGCAAAACTTTTCATAGACACATCCTCTAATTCAAGTAATTTCTCTGCACACTGGAAATCAAATTCATCCATACTGCTTCTCTGTACCAGAAAGCAATTTTTTATTTTTTTTTTTTTTTCCAGGAGGATAGAAAATTGTTCCTCATTCATTTTAGACAAAATGTTAGATTTCTCAGCAGTCACATGGCAGTTACTTAAACATCATATTGTCTGAACTTTATTATTTGATGCCAAGTGAAGGTGAGGAAACAACAGGAAACAAGAAAATAAGAAACTAAAAACTATGGAAATGGTGTATTTGAATTGAGTTACAATTTATAGTTGTCTAGTACTGAAGGGTTTAATGATGTTTTTTGTTTCAAACACAAGAAAATTTAAGTAATATTTATCTGATTTAATATGGTTAAGCTGAGACAAAGTATTTCATTAAAGGAAGTACCCTGATGGCACTAACAACAATATCAATTATAGAAATGTTAGCAACAACAAAAACATTCAATTTCCTGACAAAGGTCAACAGTAAATCTATTTGAAATATGTAAGGCTCATAAAAATAATTGGTTTGCAACTGTGATTGAAACAGATGTTCACAAAATCAGCATTTAAACATGAAGACGTCATAAAATAAATGAAGACAGGATGAATTATATGAGTTATCTCAATAACAGACTAAGGAAAATGAATTAATTAATACATATTTTTTTCTGTAAGGTAACTAAAAACAGAAGTGAAAACCTTGGGTCAAATTCTGAAAGACTAAATAAGCTTGCTGACAGTAGTATAGATCTGTGTGTGCAACAGAGGGCAGAATCTAGTGTGTTGTATCAGGAAAAAGAGCTGCCATTAATAAAATTGTCTATCCTGTTATTGTGTAAGAAAGGAAAGCAAGCTTAATTCTGTTTATGCAAGTTTCATATTGACTCAACTCCTCCAACAGCATAGGTCCTTACCTACACAAAATTTATGAAGACAGAAGTAAACAGAATCAGATTACATTTTTGCAGAAGAGCCTGAAATATTTCAGTGTCTTCAAATTAAATCCATCTGGCTTCTCTCTTGAGGACCCTTATTATTTTTTTCTCTAAATCACAGAATCATGGAATCACAGATTTGTCATGGTTGGAAAACACCTTTAAGGTCACCACGTCCAACCGTGGACTGCCCCCCCCTCCAAAAACAAACAAACAAACCCCCCCCCAAAAAAAAATCAACCCAGAACACCTCACCGTATCACTAGAGCATGTCCTGGAAGTGCATCACCTAAATGTTTTCTGAATCCCTCCAGGGATGGTCACTCCACCACCCCCCTGGGCAGCCCCTTTGAGTGCCTGACTATTCTTTGAGTAAAGAAATTCTTCCTAATACCTGACCTAAACCTCCCCTGGTGCAACTTCAAGGCATTTCCTCTAGTCCTGTCATTATTTACTTGAGAGAAGAGACAAACAGCCACCTCACTATAACCTCCTTTCAGGGAGTTGTAGAGAGTGAGAAGGTCTCCCCTCAGCCTTCTCCAAACTAAACAATCCCAATTCCCTCAGCCTATCCTCACAGGACTTGTTCTCCAGACCCTTCACCATCTTGGTTGCCCTTCTCTGAACTTGCTCCAGCAACTCAATGTTTTTCTTGTGGTGAGGGGCCCAGAACTGAACACAGCACTCGATGTGTGGTCTCACCAGTGCTGAGTACAGGGGCATGATCACTTCTCCCACTAGCCACACTATTTCTG
>WUAM01000431.1:1526256-1536481 GCA_024336885.1 Actenoides hombroni
GGGAAACAGTGTCAAATGCCTTGCTAAAGTCAAGATAGACAACATCCACAGCCTTGCCTTCATGCAACAAGCTGGTCACCCTGTCGTAGAAGGAGATCAGGTTTGTTAAACAGGATCTGCCCTTCATAAACCCATGCTGACTGGGCCTGATCACCTGGTTGTCCTTCATATGTGGCATAATGGAACCCAGGATGATCTGCTCCATCAACTTCCCTGGTACAGAAGTCAAACTGACAGGCCTGCAGTTATCACTCCTCTGTTTTATTTGGAGATGTATCTGAAATCATAGCTAGCTCCCTGTTTTGTTTTGGGGTTTTTGTCAGAAATTCTATATCAAACCTGAACAACTTATCTGATGGAAAGAACAGCTGAAACCACCACACTCTTTGAAAGACATTCCTGTGAGTATTGGGTATTTTTCCACTGAAAAGCTGGTTTTGTTAACAAAATGTTTCATCATATTTGATGCTAGTTTGTTGCCCTCAAACAGTTTTGTGGGAGGATTTAAGGATAACAGCAAGAAAAAAGTAAGAAGTAAAGAGGACAGTAGAGTTTTGCCAGAATGCCCTAAGGCTTGAATTAATTCCTTGAAGCTATTTCATGGCAACCTTTATAAAGACCCTTATAAAATTTGGAATTGCAATGTTCATCGTCATCATTAGTCCACAAAAGCAAAACCCAGCCACTCAGGTGGTATGAGGAAAGAATGTTATATTTCCTCTTTACAAAAGTAGTTTGAACACTCTACAATTAAATTTGGCATTCTCTCCTGTATTTGGCACAAATACAGGCTGAACAGAGTTTAGCTTGAAAGCAAGCCTGAGGAGGAAAACTGAAGGGTGCTGCTTAATGAAAAGCTCAACATGAGCCAACAATGTGCATTTGTAGACCAGAAAACGAACCGTATCCTGGGCTGCACTAAAAGAAGCATGGCCAGCAGGTCCAGGCAGGTGATTCTACCTCTCTACTCCACTCTGGTGAGACCACACCTGGATTTCCCAACACAAGAAGGACATGAACCTGTTGGAGTGGGTCCAGACAGTGCCACAAAGATAATCAGAGGGCTGGAACACCTATCCTAAAAGGACAGGCTGAGAGAGTTGGGTTTGTT
The DNA here is from genome assembly GCA_024336885.1 of Actenoides hombroni. Classification (NCBI taxonomy): domain Eukaryota; kingdom Metazoa; phylum Chordata; class Aves; order Coraciiformes; family Alcedinidae; genus Actenoides; species Actenoides hombroni. The sequence goes on from WUAM01000431.1 coordinate 1,527,368, forward strand.
CAGGTTGGAGAATATTGTAGCCTTTCAGTATCTGAAGGGGGCCTATGTGAAAGCTAGTGGAATGACTTTTTACAAGGGCTTGTAGTGATAGGAGAATGGGTAATGGCTTCAAACTGAAAGAGGGTAGATTTAGATTAGAAATTAGGAAGAAGTTCTTAAATCTGAGGTGGTGAGACACTGGAACAGGTTGCCCAGTGAAATCATGGATGCTTCATCATTGGAAGTATTCAAGCCTAGGTTGGATGGGGCTTTGAGAAACCTAGTCTAGTGGAAGGTGTCCCTGCCCATGACAGGGGGCTTAGAACTAGATGATCTTTAAGGTCCCTTCCAATACAAACCACTATATGATTCTATGAACAATCTTCTTTCTAATATGAATTTGCTGCTCAGCATAGTCTGCCTCAATGTTAACAGTACCAACTGTAAAATATAATCGTCTCTGTGAAGCTTTTCCAAAACTGTCAAGTTTTTCCGAAATAATGTAATTCAAGTCAGATCATCTTCTATGACAAGCAGCATTTTCAGTCTCCTGGCCACTGATGTTTTCATTCATTTTGGGATGCTTCCACTTCATCTTTGTATCCTTGTAGCATCAGACATAACTCTCTGTTATTTCTATATTAAACTTCAAGTGCATGTCTGTTGGAAGTGGTTCAGACAGTTCTTTTGGATTAGTATATCCATACCAGGATAATGGAACACTGGTAGCAGGTTTTTGTTTGGTTTTCCAACAACTGGCTGGGTTTTGCATGCAAGTAAAATCTTGTTATTATTCCATGACCAAAGAAACATGTTCAGAATCCCCAAAATATTAGGATCTCAGTGACCCAGAATCCCCAAAATATTAGGATTTCAGCAATGGCTACTTTCCCCCAGAGTTAATGTTGTAGAGTGAATGGTTGTGATGTCACCAGAAAAAAAATATAGTAAAAGCTGTTTCAGACTACAGCTCTTATCTAAGCCTTTGTTCCATAAAAATAAAGACTGCTGCAAGCATATGTGTCCTGGTTTTCAAGCCATGAACAAGCATGGTATTCAACAGTGTTCTGGGTTCATTGTCCATAATGAGACTGTAAAATTCTCTTGAGAAGTTGCTAATAGAGCAGTCATGCCCAGCTGTTGTAAAAAGGTTTCTGAGAACTTCTGGTGAAATATAAGGTACACTTTTGCTTTTGATCCTTATGCCTGTCTTAGCTTTTTATTTAGTTTTTAATCAATGGAGCCAAATTTTATTTCCCTTTTTTTTCCTCACTGTACCTCCAGAACATCGTGTTCTGCGAATTACAAAGGGTCCTATCTTCCCACTGTGAAAAACACTGCCAAGGGCTCTTTGATTACAACAGCTCATTCATACTTCTGTCATGCCCTCTGCCTTTTCAAATGAACCACCTTCAGTTTCCTAGGCAGGAGGATTATGAAGCAGCAGTGTTCACAGTGCTAGAGTCCAAAGGGGAAAACTGTGACTTTGCCATCAGCCCTAAAAAAGGGGCAGTGCAGATAGGAGTCACTCTGTATTTCTTTGTTTGTCCCCAGTTTGCTGTAAGCACTGCATGACAAGCACACCACTTGTGCAGCCCTGGCCCAGCTAGATCTGCTTCTGTGGGAAGGCTTGTCAAGGCTCCCTACCCATCCCTTGGGAAAAGGTAACCTCAGAGGGGCTTTTACTGCTTCCTAATTGCCAGAGGAGTAAGAGGACTTCTTGGGGTATCCTACTTTCCTGTGAAAACCATACTTCAGTCATAAAGTCATAATACATGACTTGAGTCAAAGATACATGGCACCAACACACAGCTTTTCTGCCTGCATCTGCTGTATTTTTGACCTGTGCTTACAGATAACCCGCCTTCATGAACACTACGGTCTCCAGCAAGGGCCTGACTGAAAATGTTGTGGCACAAGTTTGTTTCCTATCAGGTAGGAAACAGTCTACAGCCTGTCTGGGGTGTAGGTCTCTGTCTGGCTTTAAATTCTAATGGAGGACAGCTCCTGCAAAGTGTGCTCATATTGAATTGGCAAGAAGCAGCAAATGTTCAGTATGATATATAATGAATGCTAGATCCCTTTTTTCACCTCTTTTTTACTGTCTCACACTCTCATAATTTTATAATACACACAAGAGTATATTTTGGATGTGTATAGGTGATAATAAAAGATGTTTAACTTATTTTATCCTGACAGAGACAAGCAGGATTTGTTGAGTTGAACAAAGGTTGATCAGGAAACATGTACAAGTAGGATTTGGGGGCTGTAAGGCTGTACATTAATTTTCATTCAAATAACTTAACATGCATGCCTCATTAAGAAGGGACACCAGTGGCACAAGATCTACAGGTTCCTTAGACTCTCTGTAAACCTGTGACTGTTACACAAAATGAAAAACATTTTAGAAAATGTTTTTCAAGAAAAATCTTTTGGTTTAGCTCTGTGTGTGTGTTTTTATGAAAACAGAGGTAATGCAAAAATGTGCTGCCAGCAATGACAGTTCATCTCTTTTCAAATTTAGTCTTTAATATTTAGGTTCACATATCCAAATATCTTGTAGCAGTAACTATTTTTATAGTTGTTAGGGAACTGTCCTTTTGAATTAGTGACTTGACTTCAAAAATGCTTTAGATATGGCAAAGATGTATTGTGAATTCAGCAGGTAAAATGCAAAATACATCGTTGAGATAGATTAGGAGATGGTGAATCCTATTTTTCTTTCATTACAAAGTTCATGAACCTTCTGTCCTGCAGAAGTCCCACAAACTTCTTCAAAGTTAATTACGGGTTAAACAAGGACCATCAGAATATGATCCTTTATAAACAAATAGGCCATATTCTGGTACATTGAAAATGATCCTGTTTCCCTATGAGATCTTTTTTATTTAATGGACACAGGAAAAAGTAAAGTACTGCTCAGCTGATGAGGTTATGGCTCTGATGAAAGGTCACATTTTCTCCACAGTACAGTCTGCAGTCCTGTTCCCACATCTGGCAAGATGAGAAGATTGATGCTTTTGTGTCACAGTTTTCTCTTTCTGAGCTCAATTTCTCTCCTACATTAAGCACAGCAAAGAAGAAGGGAAAAAGTCAGAGGTGGATGGTGTACAGACAAACTTTATTAGGACAAGGTTAAGATACGTACTTGGGTTTGACAGCTGAAACAAGCTTTCAGGTCCCCATCACAAAGCACCAAAATCTCATGAAACATAACAGACAGACATCAATTAATGTCAAACTTATGTGAAATGAAAAGATTCTTTTCAGTTCGTCAGATCATGACTTTTTGATTTGGGCTGAGCATATTCTCATTTGAAAACAAACAATCTCTCTTCCTTCCACAGCAACTTCTAGGGCTTTTTGCTACAGACAGTTATTGAACATGTTTTCTATCACCTGCTAAGAGCCAGTTAGGTGAAAAATACTTGGCCACCTCCATTTTTTTAATTGTTGAAACATCTGACTAACATCATCATAAGATATACATTTAGACTGAAAATAATGGAAAGCCCTCTGGAGATTATAGAAAGCCCTGTCTTCTGCTCTCTCTGACTTCCTGATGCCACAGAATATAATCTGACCTGCACAGCTTGACCAAAAGCTCAGAAGGCCTGGGGTATAACTTTAAAATGCCACTTTGAATCAAATCATGTACCAGAAGGTCCTCCCCAAATCACATTGCTTTGTTCTTCAAGAAAGGCTTTATAATAGCTTTGCTCTTCACTGAAATTGCAGTAGGAAAAAAAAATCATAGAGCTTCAGTACAAATGGCTTCAGCAGGACTTCCAAAATCCTTACCCTTAAGATAACTTAGGATAGACTCCTTGCAATACGAGAAAACACTTCTGTCCAAAAGTCACTTAGGCACTACAAAACCCCCTCAATTTCTTTAATTCTGTAACACATTTTACAATACAAATAAGAATATGCAGCCACATATTTAAGCAGAGAAACATCAAGAAAATGTGCCACATGTGTGAATTATATCTAAATCAGCATTTTCCTAGGAACTGTGATTGGCTGAACAGTGTTTAAACTCAGTAAAATCTCCCTCTTTTTTTTTTATGAAGCACTCTGAACCCAGCTGAAAATATTCAAGAAATATTATAAACATTGTCTAGGTACCTTCTCCCATGAAGACTCAGGTGTTGATGTTTAGAATTCAAGTTTGGAATGTGGTCACCTGTGTCACATTTTCTTTTTTTCTCTGCTTGGTATTGGTTAAATACCTTTCTTTGAAAACAAATGTGTATTCTATTGACAGAGATTGACAAAGATCTTCATGGGAAAAGCTGAAAATAGTCTGCAGTTGAATAAAAGGCTTCATAGAACTACAAGGAATTCGGAGCACAGTCCTTATTTGTCTAGTGGCAGATTCAAATGATTTTTGTCTATGCAAGTTCTGCCAGCCCTAGATTAAGTACATGAATGACATGGGAATGTTTTACACTGTGTAAAAATGTCACTTGGGTATAACTTAATTTGTACATTTCTCCAGAACTAGGAGAAACATCAACATTGCATTAGAGCCATGACAAATCCTTCAGTTCTTTTTCTGGCTAAACAGCCACAGTCTGATTGAGTTTTGCTTAAAGATTAATAAAGTCTATGTATGTTTTGTGTAATATCCTTAAAAATAATAGTATTATACTATAATCTCAGCCATTATCTGATTTTTCTCCTCAATAAAAAAGCAAAGTCTCCTAGAGTGGAGACATTATATAAATTGTACTGTTTAGTAATAGCAATGTTCATTATGAGAGGCTTAATTATGGTCATCATTTACAAAAAAAAATCAGTCTTGTCACGGAAAGCATAATAATGAATGTCTCTTGTTTAAAAATTAATGAAACTTTTTTTTTTTTCCCATGAAGTCTACTTTCATGAAGTCTACTAGTCCTCAGGGTGTCATCACTTTTATTTTCCTCTTTAAAAGACTTAATATTCACGAAAATTAAGTTCCAAATATACTCAATTTGGATATGTTTGCCTATTTACTTGGAAAATCACACAAAATCAAAAAAAAAGGGTACAAGAGTAAAAGGGTGACTTTTAGTTATATAGGAATTCTTTTCTATGAAGGACCAGCTTGTGCTCTTATTTACATTGAAGCAAGTAAAAGGCTACTTTAATTCTATTCCTATTTACAACAGAGTGATTAAGAACGTTCTTACCTCTATGGACTACTACATAATGTGAGTAGCCTAAATTATAACTTACTGTGTATTCCTCAAAAGAAGATGTGCTCCAGTGCAGGAGTTCCAAGGGTTTATAGGTATGGGGAATAGGCTTTGCAATACCTAGATTCATTAGGATTAATTTAGCAAGTCAGGAGGATGGAAAGCAGATTTTAGCTTTCAGAAGAACTTATATTTTAATGTTTTTGTATCAGTCTTTAGCTAATGTGTAAATTGAACCATATAATTTTTAAAATAAAGCAATTTGTAGTGAGCTTACTGGCATTTTACAAGTTAGTTTTAATTCAGGAGCAGTAACTCTGAGTTTGGCAAAACATGGGTCCTTCATTAGAGGAGGCATTTGTCCTTAGCTAATCTGGCAAAGCAGACTGGAGGGGTATACTTCTGAAACTTCATAAAAGTTAGCCAGCTGTGTTTGATTCTTGAAATCAACAAAATAAAGAAGATGGATAAAAAAATTGTTGTTCCATCACATCAAAGAAACAGTCTGTCTGTAACCAGTTTTGTCTGAGAGCATTGGCTGGGATCTCTTTTGGGACCAGAGCCTACAAAGACTAGGCTCAGACTAGACTCAGGGATCTCTCACCCTTTCAGAATAAATTAGCAAACAAAAAATCTGCTGGCAAAGAAAAGGTTTTAGAAGCTAAAGTGTCAGGATAATTAAATGCATATTTCAGCAGTATTTATTTGGCATTGATTGGCTGAAGCCACTTACTGTGAAGAGTTGAATAGTTAATTCAAGTGCTAGGCATCTCCTAAAGGAGGTGACCTTGGGGTCATTTAATTGTAACAGTAATTTATTTAGTTAAAGAAATGAATATGTTCTCAATTAGCTTAGCAGGCACTATAATAACACTAGTGGGATTTATATTTGCTTATGTCACTCTGCTGTAAGGATAAAGTTATTGGATCTGTTTGCCTCTATTTAGTCCCCCAGTTCATGATTGTTCACAGAAGAGATGTGAAGGTTTGCTCATCCTGATTAATAGGTGTCCAATCCTAATGCTGCAGATATTGGCATAATCACTCAAAGGACCTGAGGGACATACACACAGCAGTAATACTGGCAGAAGACAGTGTTACCTACTTACGTCTTTCTCATACTGATTTTTCCCCTATTATAGATTCTACAGCTTCTCAAACTTACCCCATAAATTGGTGCCTGATCTGAGATTATTCCACCATTGGGGCTCTTGGAGGTTTATCACAGATATGTTATTCTGCTGGGATATTTTTTCTTCCCCACTGCTTTAATCTGCTGTCACTATAAAACAGTAAAGCAGTAATTCATTTGACTATGTTATACTGCAGCAATCCTCTGATCTAAATTTCTTAATGTATTTCTTCTAATTTTCAAATGTTGACACATTTGCATGGTTCCCTGGTCAGGGTACATGTCAAAGAATGTATAGAAGGCATAATCTATCTACACCACAAAGTAGCATGTGATTTATGGAAAGCAGTCTACAGCTGTTCATTATCAGCAACTATGACACAACTAAAACAACCATCAGGATTTTGTAGAAATAGCTGCACAAGAAAGACGGGGGGAAAGGCCCTTTGAAAAACATAGAAAAGAGGTTTGCAGGTTCATCTGTCTTTTGGGAAGCAGAAGAGAGTCTGTAAAATCTCGCCGTGGCCAAGGTGAGGAGTGAGCTATACATGACTTTCTGAGCTCTGCCAGGAGAGGTCTCTGCAGGACTCACTACTGCAGGAAGTGCACGGCAGACCTCCTTTGTGTGGTCGCAGACTTTCCCTCTGTGATAAACCAGAGGGAAAAAGCACAGCACACCCATGATGTATGTTCCAAATCAACTCTATCTCTAGCTTGCAGGCAGCTCAGTTTCATCACATGCTACCATTTACACAAATTAGAGGTAACTGAAGAAATCCTTTAGTGTTTAGAAACAGACCAATCAAGTTGTTCAGACATTCTGTCTGAGTTGGTTTGCTTCATTTCCAATCAATAACAATGATGTGCCCCAAGAAACAGTTGAATGAAACAAAAAGAAGCACATCTTCCTAGGGTTCTCATCTGTAGTATTTCCTAATTGTGCAAGGCACTTACACCTGTGCTTTAATATCTTACTTATGCACATGTTTAAATACTTTATTGAGAAGAGCTGGACATCACTCAGCCTGTGTAAAGCGGATTCCTTGATTGCCTTATTGTTTGAGTCCTGGGGAATCTGCTCCCATTATTTCCCTGCTCGTGGGAAGGCTCTCAATGCATACAATACTCCCACAGGTCGGAGAGGGGTTTGTGGTGGTCAAGGAAACGTCTTGTGAGTGGAGCTTCAGAAAGCATACTCTATAAAACTACAGAATCTGTATGACATAGAATATGTCATACTTTCAAAAGAAGATTAGTTCTCTCCTTTTCAACCAGAAAGTTGTACAACTCTCTCTGAAGAGGCTTAGGAGAAGAGATGAGGAAATCAAAGAGCTGTTTAGTTATCGTCAGTCTCAAGCTCCCAATCAACTAGGAGAACTGATGAGAAGAATAATGCAATGAGAAGTTTAGAGGCATAATAGAAAATATTTTAGCAGCACTAAGCAGCATGTTTTCCATTTACTACTCAGTGTTTTGAAAGAAATTGATGACAACACTGAATGAACAACTTCGATTAAGATACTTATTTTGCTGTAGGAACATGGGGTCTAGGGGCTATCTGCGGACACGGGCTTGGAAGTTGACTATGATTTGCAAACAGGTTAAAACATATTCTTTGCGTCTTGAGTCCTGTATGATATTTCATCTGTGGTGAGATCTCTTGTTGATGGCCCTTGGGCCAACACAAAAGCTATTGAATCTTACAAGATATACATACTCACATCTACTTTCAAAGTAATTGACTCACTTGTAGTGTTCACAACAACTGTGACAGTTATGTCTTGTTGCACAAAATTTGATTGGCTGGGTAGATGGGGGAGAGCAGTGGATGTTGTCCACCTCAACTTCAGCATGGTTTTTGACACTGTTTCCCATAATATCCTCATGGGTGAGTTTAAGAAGTGTGGCTTAGATGAGCAGACAGTGAGGTGGGTTGAGAACTGTGTGAATGGCAGAGCTCAGAGGGTTGTGATCAGTATGCAGAGTCTAGTTAGAGTCCTGTAGCTAGTGGTGTTCCCCTGGGGGTCAGTGTTGGGTCCAGTCTTCTTCAACACATTCAACAATGATTAGGGTGAACGGATGGAGTGTACACCCAGCAAGTTTGCTGATCATACAAAACTGAGAGGGGTGGCTGACACACCAGAAGGCTGTGCTTACATTCAGTGGCACCTGGACAGGCTGGAGAGTTGGGAAGAGGGGAACCTAATGAAGTTCAACAATGGCAAGTACGGAGTCCTACACATGGGGAGGAATAACCCCATGCATCAGTACAGGCTAGGGATTGACCTCCTGGAAAGCAGCTCTGCAGAGAAGGACCTGGTGGACAAGAAATTAACCATGAGCCAGCTATGTGCTCTTGTGGCCAAAAAGGCCAGTAGTCTCCTGGGGTGCATCAAGAAGAGTGTGGCTTGAGGTTGAGGAAGGTTCTCCTCCCTTGCTATTCTGCTCTAATGATGCCACTTCTGGAGTACTGTACCCAGTTCTGGGCTCCCAAGTTCAAGAGAGACAAGGAGCTACTGGAGAGAGTCCAGCAGAGGACTATGAAGGTCATCATGTGACTGGAACATCTCTCTTATGAGGAAAGGCTGTTTAGCCTGGAGAAGAGAAGGCTGAGGGGGGATCTTATAAATGCTTATCAATATCTAAAGGGCAAGTGTCAAGAGGATGGGACCAGACTGTTTTCATTGGTGCCTAGTGACAAGACAAGGAGCAAAAGTACAAACTGGAATACAGGGAAGTTCTGTGTGAACATAAGGAAAAACTTACTTACTATGAGAGTGACAGAGCCCTGGAACAGGCTACCCACAGATGTTGTGGAAT
>WUAM01000431.1:1538841-1550001 GCA_024336885.1 Actenoides hombroni
CCCCGAGGACCGGGCACCACGGGAGAGGCCGGGGGGGGGGGGGGTCTGGAAAGCTCCATCCAACCTGGTCTTGGACACATCCAGGGATGGAGCATCCACAGCTTGGTGGTCTCACCACCCTCAGAGTGAAGAACTTCCTTCTTATTTCCCATCTCAGTCTTCGGAAAGCAGGGCGATGTGAGCAGACAGAGAAACGTCCTGCTCAGTCGATCACCTCTGGGACTGGAGATAAAAGCTTCTCTGCAAAGGAAACAAAAACAAGCGGGTACGGATTTGGTGGGATTATTTCTCCCACGCTCTACGGACACATCTCATCTTGGCTGAGGTGGGGCGGGGGAAAAGGTGCCAAGAGCCATTCCCTGCTCTGACGTGGGTTTGGGGTGGATTCTGCTCCCTGTGAGCAGCCGGGCACTGATTTTTCTCAGTTTTCTCAAGCTCGCTCTCCCAAACTGACAAGCAGAATAAAATATTCCGGAAAGCAGAATAAACCAGAACCCTTTGGGGAGATGGGGGGGGGGGGGCAGGACCAAAGCGTCACCTTGGTGACCTGCTGGGCTGGTCCTTCCCATGAACTGGGATGCTCTGAAGCCGTGAGGTGATGTTTACCAGCTCCGCTGCCGAGTTTTTTCTCCTCCTTCCCGATGCCTCCTCCAAGATCTCGGGCAGCGTCGAGGTTCCTCTCCCCCCGGGACGGGCAGAGGTGGAGGCCGCCCGCGTCTTTGTTCTTGGCACGCAAGCTTCTCTCGGCGAGCGAGCGCTCGCTCGCCTCTCGCGCTCTCAGGGGTACGCGCCGCTAACCTCGAGCTCATTCGAATGCGCCTGACGCCTTCCCAGACGGGCTCCTTTCTGTTTGATCTCGAAGCAATTAATTTCGTCCTTCAGCATCTCATCCTCCCAACTGAACTTCTTCCAAGTGGGCTAATTATATGCCCGCTCGTTACAGCTCTGGTGGTGTCCTGGGGAGCGCTGGCTTCTCTCCCCGTTGCCACCGTGTCCCACAGGCTGCTTGAAGCCACCCGCCTCTTGTCCCCTGTTCCCACCAGCTGGAAGGGTGGTGAAGACGTGGCTGCTAATGCCACGTTCATGTCAGACCTTCAGGGTGGAGGCTGCAAAGCCACGGGACCTTCAAGGTGTCCTCCAAGGAGGAGGCAGCAGGTAGGCAAGGGTGAGGACACACCATCTTTGGGACCCACCATCTTTGGGCAAGGACCCACTGGGTTTGGGTGAGAACCCACCATCTTTGGGATCCACTATCTTTGGGCAAGGACCCACTGGGTTTGAGTGAGAACCCACCATCTTTGGGCAAAGACCCGCTGGGTTTGAGTGAGAACCCACCATCTTTGGGCAAGGACCCACTGGGTTTGAGTGAGAACCCACCATCTTTGGGACCCACCATCTTTGGGCAAGGACCCACTGGGTTTGAGTGAGAACCCACCATCTTTAGGCAAGGACCTGATGGTTTTGGGCAGCAAACTCCTCGCTTCCGTAAATTTAAAGCTGTAGCCATGTTGCTGTGGTTGTGACTTCGATAGACGTGGTAGCGATGCCTTGGCTGTGCCAAGAGCTGCTTCTACAACATCCCCATCGCGTGGTCCTTCTAGGCCTGTTTTAGGAGTGAACAGGGGAAGGGTGAGGAAGCAGAGATGTCTCGAGTTTGTGTCCTTTCCTGGTGCAAGAGAGAGGGTCCTTCAAGACAGAGCTACACCAGAAGACGTGCTCCTCGGTGCTGATGGACATCAACATTTTGCTAGTGCAGGAGCATTGTTTCCTTGAAGGACCCTCTTCAAGATGCAACGACACCAGAAGACAACGCTCCTCAGCGCCGAGGGCCATCATGCCCCTGGACCCAAGTGAGATCAGAGCAGCGTGAAATAAACCACGCTGCATCTTCTGCTCCACAGACTTGCGCCCCTTGCAGCCATCACGCTGGCTCAGAAAGGGGAAAATTCTGAGTTCAGCATTGAAATCCAGCCTGGCCAACAGTGCCCGAGAAGTCGACTGAATGAGCAGCCACAAAGCCACAATTAGAAGCACTTATGATAATACCACGTTGCCACAGGTTGGAGGGGTCCCCGCTGAGTAACTTGGAGCAGCGCACCCGACGAGGTGTGGAGCGTGACGGCGTAATTTTGGTGTATTCAGGCTTTTTGGGTTGGCCTATTTTGGTTGGCAAAGATGCATTTGAGTCGGTATTTTGCTGGTTCCTCTTTGGATGAGATTAATGAGGCACCTCGTGTGCGATTCAACCCCCGCTAGATGTTGTTTCATCTGAAAATTCTTGGTGAAGGAAAAAAAACCCAACCAAAAATGTGTTAATATTGCCTTCCTTGCAGATCCTCCTGCCGCCGGCTAAATTGTGCCGTTGGTTAATAGAAATTGTCTGTAGACATTTGTAGGTTAATAAGCAATTAATTTATGATGGTTTCCTGTCCCTGGTCTGCACGGAGCTATTGTATTTTAATTATTTTATTTTATTTTAAATTTGTCTTATTTTATTTTACTTCTTTTCTTTTCCTTTTCTTTTCTTTTTTCTTTTCTTTTCTTTTTTTTTTTTTTTTTTTTTTTTCTTTTTTTTTTTTTTCTTTTTTTTTTTTTTCTTTTTTTTTTTTTTTCTTTTTTCTTTTTAAGGAATTCATTGAAAGCCATTCTCTTTACCAGGGGGAATGAGGGACCCACTGGGAGTGTAGTCAGGGCAAGGGAAATGGTATTCTCTTGTAGTTCTAATGACTGCTATTACACTATACACAGGAATATTTTCAGATCTGCATATTTTGTCTATGCAGCTGGGTGGTCTGCACAATAATCATTAAATCCCTAAATAAGCATAACATGCTTAAGTTTGGCTGAGGTTTATTCAACCACATGCTTTGTAGTAGAATTCAGTTACAGGCAAGAGAATCACTTGTTTTGGTACAGCTGAGAAAAGGTTTTGTGGTTTCTGTTTCTTTCTCATGGATAATCTAAAGTATGCTTTTGCCACCATTATTGAGAGGGCAAATTCTTTTAACCTCCAGGAACCCCTGGAGGTAAAGATTTAAGGTAATAGCCCATGTTAGCTAATACTTCCTAATTAACTGTTTTGCAGCCTTATGTAGGCTCCAGAACTGAATTAAAGCTTCAGCAACCTCTTTTAAATGCTATAAATCAAACACACAGAGGTATTTAGCTGCCTAGAGGTGGAAACTCTGCTCTGTGAGACCTCACCTGAAGTACTGCATCCTGCTCTGGAGCCCTCAACACAGGAAGAACATGGACCTGATGGAGCAGGTCTACAGGAGGGCCACAAAAATGATGAGAGGGTGGAACACCTCTCCTGTGAGGCCAGGCTGAGAGAGTTGGAGTTGTTCAGCCCAGAGAAGAAAAGGCTTCAGGGAGACCTTATAGTAGCTTTACAGTACCTGTGTGTGTGTGTGTGTGTGTGTGTGTGTTTATAGGAAAGCTGGGGATGGCCTGTTTACAAGGGTGTGTAGTGATAGGATGAGGGACATTGGTTTTAAATTCGGGGAGGGTAGATTTAGATTGGACATTTGGAAGAAGTTCTTTGTTATGAGGGTGGTAGAACACTGGAACAGGTTGCTCAGGGAGGTGGTGGAGGCCCCGTCCCCAGAGACATTCAAGATCAGGCTTGACGAGGCTCTAAGCAACCTGATCTAGTTGATGATGTCCCTGCTTACTTCAGGATGGTTGGACTAGGTGACCTTTAGAGGTCCCTTCCAATCCAAGGCGTTCTATGATTCTATGATTCTACGAATATGGGTGTTTACCTAAGATTTACCTAAATGCCAAAACAGGTCATGTACTTAATTGCCTATGAAATCAAATGACAGTACTCCAAATACCTCTGCAAAACAAGATGCTTGCACTTCTGTCTACAACAGAATTTTGAAATGTGTTAATACTCGTACCTGCTATTATTGTAACTTTATTATCTGTCTGGACTGAACATATGTGACAGTCACATGATTTTAGTATCAAGTGGAGGAAAGTAACACTAGCAAGACCGGTTTGACAATTCTCTAGATAAAACTCAGGCACAGTTGACTGTGGTATCTCTGCCTTCTTAATCTGTTTATGCACAACTGGAGTATTATAGCATATTCTGTGGGATTCACCATTTCTATCACAGACAAAACAAGCTAGCTGTCAGCTGTTAGGTGTGATTGTTTGAATGAGAAGTCAGTCTGTGTAAAGAGAAGACAACAAAGATTGCTCATTTTGGATTGGTTACTTGCAGAAAGTACATATGGCAGTCAGGGAGAAATTTCTAATCTTGTACAGGTTTCATTGTGTTATTGTTCTATGGAAACAGATGCTATCTGCTATGCTGGATTACAGTCATTTTGCACCTAACAGGTTAAATGGTTACAAACCGATTTGATCCAGTTACTGGAGATTTTCTTGGTTAGAAGGATCCTCCACTTACTTAAGGCCCCCACAACAGCTTCTCTGACCGAGCTCCTTTTAGCCTTTGTCATAGAAGAAGTATATTACAAAGTGAGAAGTGATTTCCGCCTCCTCAAGCAACACTGAAGACAATGGTTAGCCAGCACAGCATGGAACAAAATCAATTTTGAGAACAACTATTGGATATCTGTTGCTACTGACATCAGCCTAGTTTGTTACTGCCTAGGAACTATTTTTCATTTTAACAAAAGTTACCTGAGAGTAAACAATTGCAAAAAGGGAGATGGACAAATGGTATACAAATATCTGCCACTGGGATTGTCTTCAAGTCCTCAGTGTCGCTTATCTGCCCTACCAAAAGCATTTTGTTAATTCATTCCTCTGTTTAAAATTGAGATTGTGTTTTGTGTTGGCTACATGATAATCACAATTCTCTTTTGTGTTTGCTTTCTACAGACATTTGAATGATTGCCTTTTACTGGCACAAATGGTCATAGAACATATGGTCCCCTATCACATGCAGGGGTATTCACTGAAACTAAATGTCATTCACGTGTGTAAATATTTTTTCCAGAAGTATTTGCCTGTTGTTCCAGTGCATGAATAGAAAGAATACTTTGTGACTTGTCTGGCTCATCACAACTAACCAGCTCAAATAAGTTGTCAAATATTTGCAGATAACAGTTTTGGATTAATCTATATGGTTACTTTAAAAAAAATAAAAAAATCAAATAACGAATCTAGAAAAGTATGAGATGTTTGCAGATAATCCATTTGCAAAATGAAGGCAACATGTGTCTGATGAAATATTCATTACGAATTATTCACCAGTCTGAAACTGTAGTAAGTGTTAAGATAAAAGATTTGTAAATTTGTCAAGCATTCAACAAAATTCACCAAGCCTGCTACATCTTTCTTTTTTCCTTTTTTCCTTTTTTTTTTTTTTTTTTTTTTTGTCATGGCATTTCTGCCTATGAGAATATATTTATGAATTTGAAAGATTCTACACACTTTATGTTTACTTTCTGAATTTACAATTATTCAGCAGTTAAAGCAAATCTACCTTACCAATAGATCTGTGCTCTTTTGTTTTATTGATTCACTTCAAAGACATGTAAGTGTTGTACATAGCTTAAGACTTCCCTGAACACATAGCTTAATTTCTTCTAAATGCACGTTTTTCAACAGAAAAGAAGAAAACTATCCAGTTCTTCTGATAATCAGTAAAAAATGCAAGTAGGAGGAAATATTATATAGGTATTCATTTAGTTTAATCATCCTTTTAATTTTTTAGGATGAATTTGCTCTTTTATTTGATAGAAATGGACTCCAACGCATATGTAGAAGTTTTGTTAATTCTAAGTCCTGATGTGAGGGTATGCACTGTGCTCTTACAGGGTACTTGGTTTTTTGCTTGGGGCAAAACTTAACCCAAGTTGCTGTGATTTAAGTATGTAAAGATAGCTGGGAACTTTCCTACAGAATCTAATAGTGTAAAGACTCAGCTACACAGACAATCCCTACTGAAACCAAATTGGGTGCATTGTAATAAGTAGAATACCTATTTTTCATTATTTTTAATATCTAAATAGTGGAATGTACAATTCTTGACATTTCAGATGTAAAACAGAACTCATTTTCTGCAACAGAAGTTTCAACACAAAAAGTCTGGCTACATAATTTCTTGATCTTTTTATATGAGGTCATTGTACTTTATGATAGGCTAGAAAAGGGTTTATGGGGGTTAGATAGCCTTCTTAGATGGCTTTCTTAAGAGAAGAAGTCCACCAGATTGTTTTAAAGATTACTTCTTTAATAAGAAATCCTGCACATGGTAAAACACCGAGAACAGATACAGCATGGGTTCAACAGAATAATAGCAGTCCTTATTGTAAAACATGCAAAGAATTGTACTGCTTATCCTCTGATATTAGTGGATAGTAAATAAAATGTGCTATAGAATATGAAAATACACCTTTTTAAGCAATCCATTTTAAATACACAGAATTTTTCAGAACACCCACTCCACTCCCTCCCCCTCTCCAGTTCCTCAGAAATGTTACTGCTGAAATCTACACATTAAGAAGAGGTAGGAATAAAACTCTACCTAAATTTTTTGTAGGATGTTGATAGTTTGTACAGAAACACTAAAGCAACAGTCAGTAGCTTACCAGGAGGTGATACTACAAGAGGGCCTATAAGGCTTGATCTACTGTGTTGGGTGTTTTGTTATTGCCTTCACTTGTGTCTGTTGAAGATGTACTAACATTTTACTGTAGTGACAACAGCATCCCAGTGTCTGGGATCACTTCAGCAATGTTTGCATTTAGTAGGATAGATGCAGGCCACATTCCTAGATACATCCAAGATCTCTAACTGGTGAAAAGGCATCTTTCCTAGCCATTGTAGTTAAGTGTCAGTGCCAGCCACAGTTTTTCCAGGCACTTGACCACAGAATGGATTGGTTTTTTACTCATCCACTTATTCAGATGTATTTATTTCATTACTGTCTTCTATAAAATACAAGTGCTTACCAAGTGTGTGCAGAAACCTCAGGTAAGATGAGTCACTTTATACTGTTCCACCTTCAGAGATTTTGCTAACTCCTGATAAGAAACCCCAATTACAAAAATGAAGCATGTGAAAATAGGCATCTAATGATTCAGAAATGTGTCTTACTAATTTTGGATTCAAGGCACATGTACATATATGAATGATCATTCAGATAGACTCATTTTCACTAAGACTGACTGGTAGTAACTTAGAAAATTTTGGTTTAGGATAAAAATATAATGCTGAATGGCACCCTCAGCACCACCTGTATTCTCTAGCTCACCACATAAAGTGGCAAGCACCTCGGAATACACCTCAGGGTACTAGAAACAACATGTCCTCCCACTAGTTACACCTCAGTACTACAAAAGACTTGATGCTAGGACCACATGAGGACCAAAGTGAACAGGAAAATGCTGTTAAAATGATTAGAGGTTTTAAAAATGAATCTAACCCAAAGAAAGATAAGGCATGTACATAATAGAGGCTGTGTGATGTTGTCAGTCTCTTTATCAGTACCTGCATGAGGAAAGTTGTTGAGTTGCCTGCCATTTTAAAGGCCACAATCTAGAAGTCTGGTTAATGAAGTGTGTGGGACTATGAACCAGCCTGAGTAAAGGAAGGGTAAAAAGAGGTGGACAGCTTTCTCTGAAATTGGAATTTCTAGAGCTGCAGGACTTTGTTTGGAGGCTGTACAGTTTGACAGTATTACTATACAAAGACCTGGAAGCAGCCACTTCATTGAGCTCCAGTGAATCAGTAGGAACAACTGAGAAGATTGACTCAGGCTGTGGCATGATAGAGTGGGAGAAGGAGAAATTAATGCAAGGCCAGCAGATGGGTGCCTCATTGGGGTGGCCTCACAGATTACATGTCTCACATCAGAAATCCATTTGTATATGTTTTATGTGAATCAATGGGAAAAATAATCTGCTTTAATAATCAGCACATCCCTAAATCCTCTGTTGAAATGGGTCAAGTGATACAGGAAATAAAGGATGCCAGAGAGAGAATGAATGAAGAACCCAGAGAATAAATTGTTCAATGCAATTATATGCCTTGCTTATTTAATCAAAACAACTATACTAAACCAAAACATCCTAAAAATACCTTAAATTTAATTCTTTATGGATTATCTTTGCTTGTTTCTTACAGAAATAGTCTGTGCTGCATTATTATTACCACTCATTTATTATTATAATTTTATTTTTCAAGAAGAAGCACATTTGTTTTGTCTGACCCAGGGAAAAGTATGCTTAGAAGTAAGATATTCTGGCAATGTTTAGCCCTTTCTGTTCTGTTCTTCTGCTCTGATGATATTAACATAAGTATATAAGCTGCAAAAGGATTTTAGTCGTATTCAAGTAAAGTTTTCTTGGCTCACAATAAATATATACATTTGCAACCAATCTAGCCTTCAAATTTTCATAACATCATCAGCCCTTATAAGTAGAAAATTTAGAACAAAAAGCTCCCCTGCCCCAAATTTTGTAGTCTGAATAAAACACAAAAGAGAAGAACATCCGCCAGCCTCCTGCACCCCACACATCTTATCACAGACATCATCAAGCTGGTTTTACTTTCTGTTTACTTGTTTTTCCTCAAATAACTAGGGACCTGCGCATCATTATCTTCAATGAACATCGTCATTAAATAGGATATTCACAAACGCATCTAAGTGTATTTGTGTTGTTCTGGCTTGTTGCAGTTGTTTACCTGATTGGATCACATGTTGCTTTGATCATTTAAAAGAGAAAAGGTTTTTACAGCAAAATATACTGGAATACTTTGCAACAGCAAACTAAGGCAAGAGAGGTATTTATTGCTTTTGTTTTCTCCCTGATGTATCAGTTTTAAAATACCTTGGAAACTGCAGAATCCCTCCACACACACAAACACTTTCTAATCCTCTTGACTTTGAAAGTTCAAGGTTAATCACTTCCATTACATAAAGAATTCATTTTTCCTCATGATGAAGAATCTTCTGAGGTTAATTTAGATGGGCACTTGAGTTAGGGCCTGCCATGGAGTACTTCAAGTTACACCAGACGTGATCTTGAACCATTAATCAGTTGGTTCGCTGCTAGTCTAGGATAAGGCAATTGTACTACTGGTACCTACAGACAAGACTGGTGTTTTTTAATTTCTTGGAAGTTTTACAACTGATCTTCTGTTTTGACTGTGAATATATTGTTAATTTAATGGAGTTTGCAATAATCACAGTAACTTGAAAATTCTGCCTTAGTGGTATAAAGAAATAAAGTGATTGAGTATAAATCCATGCAGACTTTAGGTAAAACAAAGACTAGGATACCAAATTCCATATATGGATTTCTTTATGTCTCAATATAATGGAGTTGAAACTTCATTAGGACTGATTTGGACAGCCTACGGTAAAACAGTATGCCAGTAACAGAATGAAGAAAGCACAGTTGTCTTTGGTCTACCATTCTCACCTTGTTCAAACTAGACATAGACATTAGGTGGTTCATCATGCTGTGTATTTCATAATAGTCCTAACCCATAAAATCCCAATATGTTAGTAGGTGACATGACATTATAATTCCAACTTTATTTATCTAATGAAAATTATATTGTTTTTATTTTAGGAAATTGCTCAACAATCCAGAAGTAGTGAAGTTTTAGGATCAATTTTTTAAAAAACAGAAGTTGAAGAAATACTTGAGCAATGCACACTCTTTCTCCCATATGCACGTGGGTATGTGATCATCCAAGTGGTGCTTGCAACTTTGGTAACACAGACGGGTGCTTTTAATCAGGTGTCTATTTTTACATACGCTGACTTGAAGCCCCCACTATAAAATTCTGAATGCTCAAGTGTTGCTGTCTGTACTCTCTGTGTGTGGATATACAACTAATAGCAATTATGAGTTTCTTGAGATTTGTCTTGGGTTGATTCTCTAAAGTGTTTTGTGTGACCTCCATATCTGAGTGCAGTGAATCTGAACAATGCTAACAAACCCAGATGGTACCTTTTTAAACTAATTTTGTTCAGCTAGAATTAACTGCTCAAGACAGGGAGACAGAAAGCGAATACTAGTGGAATTAGGTCTGGTATATTAAGTCTTCTTTCTCAGGGAGTTTTACAGCATTAATTAATTCTCATCATCCTGCTGTGTGTAGCTAAAAATTTTATTATCCCCATTTTATAGATGGATAAAATTAGTCACATAAAGGTTAAGTGATTTGTGCAAGGTCATGTAGTAACTCTGTAGTAGGGCTGAGAACAGAATTAGAAGTCATAACCTCTGTTACCTTGGGCTAATGATGAGTTCACATGCCACCTGTTATCCTTTCATAAATGACACATATTCAGACAAAGGCTGACTATAAATTAAATATTTAGGAGATTCTTTATATATCTCTTCATACTATATGTATCATAAAGGGATTCATGTGCACCTGACAAAACACCAGATCCTTTACTACTGTTGATAATTAGCCTTGCCCTCTTTAGGTCAATACTTTTCAGTTGGTGACATGCATAGCTGGCCAGACTGCATGGGCAAAGTGAACTCCATACCAATGCTCAGTTTATCCCAGTGCTTGTTGAAAAAGTCCATGTACAAGAGCCTAGGGAAGACCAAATCAACCAGATTAGAAGAGTGAAAACAATTGCCCTGGGAGCTTCTGAAATTTAGTTCTTCCTCACATACTTGAGTGACCATGAATGTCCTGTGTATATGGGAAAGCAGCAGTTCATCAGGGTCCTCAGTGAGAAGCTTTTACAAATCTCTGAAAGACTGCAAGTAGTCAAGGAAATCTTCCATTGTTGCAACACATTATTTCCTGCAGTTGCCAGCACTGCTGGAGCAAACACATTGCTGTCTTGCTTATATAATTCAGCTGCATTTGTATAACTTTGGGATATAGGTTACATTTCTTGTTGCTTCTGCTTGTCACAGAATAAAAAAAATGGGTCTATGTTGAATGACATGGCCCTAACTGGGCTTGTGGTTGCAGGGTGAGGAAACCATTACATTCAAGGCATTCATTTATGAAGAAGAGAAATTATGTTTGTCAGGTTCAGATAAAGCTTATTGTTTCAACCTTGAGAGAACAGACAAGATACAGATTACTAATAACTTGGCAATTTAAAATATGAAAACAATGAAGGCAGTAAAAACAGGAAGACAATTTCCCTGCTTTGAAATTACTTAAATTGTATTTAAATGTATTTAA
>WUAM01000431.1:1561272-1572212 GCA_024336885.1 Actenoides hombroni
ACCTCAACATGAGGAAAAACTTCTTCACTGTGAGAGTGACAGAGCACTGGAATAGGCTGCCCAGAGAGGTTGTGGAGCCTCCTTCTCTACAGACCGTCAAGACCCTCCTGGATCTGTTCCTGTGTGGCCTGCCCTAGGTGTTCCTGTGTTGGCAGGGGGGTTGGACTCAATGCTCTCCAGAGGTCCCTTCCAAACCCTACCATTCTATGATTCTACAATCCTATCAGTTTTACTCTGTCATTTGAGTACGTTTATTCTGACGCTCAATCTTTACTGAGTACACTACAGACTACTCCAGGGACCAGAAAATGTGTTTTTTAAGTAAACATGAAATGCTTTGATAAATGAAAACATTCAAATGAGAATACAGTAGGGAAAAAAAAAATTTAGTTTTGTCTGGCATTCTGTTGTTTAGGATAATAATAAAACACTTAATCCCAAATGACTGAAACAAATTTTTATTCATTGTTGCCATACTGCACATTTCTTAAAAACTAAATAGTCATATCAAATGTAAATAATGTATTCCCATAAACTAATCAGAAAGAAGTGGAAACTGCGTACAGCATACTGAGTGATTGATATTTTAATGTGGTAATTAAAAGAAGGAGCACCTTTCAAGTACAGATATTCCTGTATCACAGACATTCAGTGGTCTATACCTTTACCTAGTCAATAGGAAACAAAGCAACGATAGTGTAAATGACTGCTTAAAATATCGATCTGTGACAGTAAATTTCAGACCACTGCTTGGAATGGTACTGGATAAAACACTAGAGGATTTTTTTAACTTAAAAAACCAGTCCTTGCTACTTATTACCTTCTATTGTTTCAAATTACACCTTGGAATCTTATAGTTATGCAGAGATTTGTTTTTATGGAGATAAGCCCCTATACACACTCTTTAAAGCAAGAACCTTATTTTTTGGCTTTAAAATACAGATTACAAGCCCAATACTGTAAGGCAATATGCACTGTTCAGTAGTGCCTAATATCTGCAATGGGCTCCTCACAATTAACTGAGACCTCTCCATAAGTCGAAGATGCAGCATGTATTTCTACATTCATTACTTATGTACCATACTACAAATGGTAATACTGACATTAAAAGTAGTATCAAACAGAAGCCAGATCTTCAAACATGTAAACCTCAGTAACCTTATTGTAGTTGCCTGAGGCATGAGAGTTGATAGCACTATAGGTTTTAGCCTTGTATTGAGAGAAATAAAACAACTAAGTATGAGCTACAAGAGTATAAGTCATACAAAGTAGCATCTGGAAAGTTTAGATAAATAAAGAGAAATTAGTCACTGTCTAGATAATTAAAAATACTTGTGAATATTGAGATATCTCTTGCCTGAAACCGTCTTTCATAGAAATCTAAGTCAACCACCACTTTCAGCTGGACCATAAATTCTTAAATCAGGAGGCCTGATAAAGAAGTTTAAGAAAGGTAACTAACAATCTGGTAGAAGTCCAGCAGAGCATTTTTGCATAGGCTTAATTTTAGCCTAGTGACTAGGCTCCACTGAATTAACAGCACAACTTACGGGCTTGAAGCTAAGCAAATGCTTAAAGCATTTTATTGACTCAGTTACAACTACTAGATCAGAGCTTCTTGGGGCTGCTTCTCAGACGCTGCTAGATTTGTAGATTGTGTGAGACTAGAAGTGTTGATGTCAAGGAAACCCCTGCAATTTTGTAAAAGCCAAGGGGCATACAAATTGCATATCTTTGCAGGGGTTCCTGGATTTACATGTACTAACCTTGAAGACTCTTCCTGAAATACAATAAATAATTTACAGATTCTGCAATCCTGTACAAATATTAATTACAGCAAGTCTTATCACACTTTCTTAGCAAAACTGAAAACAAATTGTCCAAATCCAGGCAGTGGGTGGCAGGGCTGGTAACATATTTCTAATACACATTTATTTGCTCCCTACTTGGATTTGATGTCTGATTCAAAGATCCAGGCACCCTACTTGACTAAAAAAAAAAAAAAAGACTTTGGGATGAGCTTATTGCATTTAAGCCAATCAGTCCTAGGCAGAGGAACTGTACAAATTTTTTTTTGTCTTTTGGGACCTTCAGTTTACAGGGAGGGAAGCAGGTGATACACTTTTTCATCTAGAGACATACTCAGTGTAAATCTGTAGCTAAAGAATTCCCAGAAGTGAAAGGATGGGTTAGAGACGGTGTGTGAATATAAACTTCTCCTTCCTGGATCCAGAGACCATGCATATATCATCTGAGGGTGTTGGGGAAGGTCTCTCTGTTCAAGTATGCATCTGGTTCTTCTTTGTTCCCAGAACTGGAAGTCCATCCTTACCTCTGCCTGGTCAAGATGCTTCTACTCTTGCGTTGTCAAGAGTAGCTACATTCTTCTCAGTACACAAGTTGTGAGTGCTAACAGTTCATCACATGAAAAAGCAACCTAAACTTTAGAATCCAGAGCACTTCTTTATGAATTAATTAGCACCACAGTACTTGACTTCTTACTAGACTGCAGTCTGAAGTTTGAGCGTTATCATTAGCAGCCCCCAAAAAACTGGTACAATAGATCTGTGAACACTGCCCTCCAATTCAGAGTAATAATCTTCCTACAGTTGTGTTCATTGCTGTCCTTTAACTGTGAGGAAAAAAGAAATATGTCAATTCAATTGAATGGATCTAGTATTTATCCTTCCCTCACTAACTCATACTTAGAAATTACAGAACATTATTCATAATATGTTCATAATATATCTTTGGTAAAGGTTGTAGTAAAAGGTTGGTGTGAAAAACAGGTACAGCACATTTCAACAAAAATATCCATGACATTTGGTAGGTAGAAAGCTTTTATAAACTCTGTTTTCTGCCAGGTTATTGTAGTAGGAGTCTCAAAGCTCCCTCCAGTTGAGATTATTTTATTGTTAGTATTAGTGCATATGCCTTAGCAATGTAAAGAACATTTTCCACATGTCATTTAATAAGATGCAGGACAGAGAAAGAGCCAATGAATCTGTTTGTTACAGTCTACTTAGTGAAGCTATGACTACAATACGCCGGTGCTAAGTCAGTGAAAAGACACCAGCACAACACAATCCAAGGAAAACACAAGCTGATACAGCACAAAAGAGTCTTTGTTTAAGAGCAGCAGAAATTTCCAGCAACTATCTGTACAAAGATGCATGATAGAAGAGAATGTAATTAAATAACAAAACAAGCCCAAACTAAAAGAGAATCATTATAAACTAGGACAAGGACACTTTAAATGCACACAATGAATTTTAAAGATCTTTCTTCAGAAGAAGCAATAAAGTATTATGGAGGAGTGGCACATCTGATGGATGGGTGGGTTCTGAAAAAACACATTATCAATTATTTCTTCATGTTTGGCTCTGGTCCAGTAATTTTTATTTGAACAGGCCATATGCTAGGATGGTTTTCATTGCAGAAAGTGACTGACTGTTGTTAAAGGGGTTACTGTTCATTTGCTATCTTCAGCTTTACTCTAACCTTCCTTTTTCTGATTGGGACTCTGTTTTGGCAGGCCCCTTTTTACTACTTAAAAGGAAAAAGTAAAATGGTTCTTAGTAGATTACTCTGTGTTTTGTTTTCAGTCAGCTCACATCAAGTCCAACCCAAAATATCTAGCAGGTTGTTCAGAAAAGAAGCAATTTGATTGCTCCTCAAATTTATTTCCCAATCAGTTGACCCTGTGCATTGCATCTTTTCTCTCTTTTATACCAGTTTTATCCACAACAGTGCCTTTAAACCAGATGGAGTCACTTGAGCTATAAGCAATTAAGGAGTAAATGCCCATTCACTGTTTCCTAAAGTAAACTTTCAAGAGGTTTGTAAGATTGCCTTATCTAAAGGATTATCAGGAACAGAAAAATCACTGATTACGTTTGAGACAGGTGTGGGTTGAAGGACTGGCTAGTAGCTGGAGTACTACATGTATACCCAGTTAGAAACAGTCCTTCAAATAGCAGTCATTTCCTCTTTACTTCCTTTAACTGTGGATTGTGACAGTCCACTGACCAGCATTCAGTGAAGAGAACTGCATTCCCTGCAGTCAGTTTTCATGGAGACCGGACTGTGACCTCTAGTATAAATCATACCTAGAACACAGGACAATCTCACCACTTCCAAAATCCATTTTGCTTCAGGCCAGGAGGCTGATGGCTGCTCTCTGTCCCATGGAAGATACTCTGGACTCCTCACTGGGATCCTCTCTGGTATTGGGGGCAGGAAAGAAAAGTGTCTGAAGGACAAGAAGAGCAAGGCTGCAACATGATGATGTACCTGATACTAGGTGATTGGGTGAAGAGGGATAACAGAAAGGTAACCTTACACACTGTTGTGATATAATATGATTTGGCAATATTTTTCATATCACCCAAAAACATGCATATAATCCAAAAAAGCCCAAAGTTGACCATTTTCTGAAGAAAGGATTGCTGACTCCATGGATATGTCCATGTCTGTATATAGGATCACTGTACGTTAATCCATTAAACACAGAAATAGAAGCAGAATGCATTCAGTGGTTCTCAAGATCCCTTTAATGTTTAAACGTTTCAATGCTGAAATACACTAAAAGTTCAAGACTGCCTGGGCTCCTGTAAGACAGCAGGAAGTTTACACTGCAATTAGTAAGTTCAAAGCATATCATCTTGACTACTTCCATTCTGAATAATAAGTGGAGAGGAATTACTCTTCCCATTCCCTAGGAAGGAAAAGTGCATTTAGAGAACAACCCTGGTTGTGGATCAGTTGAAAACACACTGCCATGAAATTACAGTTTTCTATTATTTTATAAAAGAAATATATATACAGCAGCTATTTGTTGATATCAGTCTCTGCTAAACACATACTTTTTATGTAGTAATTCCATAGCTACTAAAAGAGGTGTGTACATCTTACTCATGAACTTTACTCCTACGAAAGGTGTAAAGAAAATAAAACTGTTTCATAACACTTAGTTATCTGAACTTCCAATTCCCTGTGCTTGCTGAGTTTGCAGTACAATGACAGCATGCAAGTTAACTTCAATATATAATTGAAGACTGAAAGAGAAATGGTGTCTTTACCCTTTCAGAGCAAACCGGAAATTTGCAGTATGATGTGAAAAAGCGAAGTTCAAAATCTTATTTATACTCTGAAAATAAGTTAATAATATTTTCTGAGTTTTTGCCCTAAATAATATTTTTGTGCTGCTTATTTTATTCACTTCTGCCAAAGTACAGAAACATTAATAGGGTCAATAAAAAGAACATTAAACTAAAGATATATTACATTAATTTTAAATTATTTTTCTTTCTTTTGGCCTCTTACCCTACAGTATGGCTTTCCTCATGCTCCATAATGCACCTTGAACTTGTAAAATTAAATCAGTTTATATAGTGTTCTTGCATGACAAAATAGAAATAATTTGACAGTTAATTTCCAAATAATGATACTTCCTCTTTTCTCAAAATTATGTGACAAAAATCCCCTTTTCAACTTAATACTTATTTTTCAAAGGCTGTAGTTTGGAAACATGTGGAATAGTATTTATTGCACCTAAAATATCTTGAGTCAAAGACTTAACTAAGAATTGGATTTATTCAGTAATTAATACATTCCAAAGCGTAAAAAGTCTTTCATTAATGGTGCTGCAAGGCCTGGGAGAACTTTCTTTACCTTCAGAGGCATGAACTGCAACTTGGGTAGCAAGAAGGCATGCTAAAACCATTTTCCTTATCTTCTAATGTTGCTAGCAGACTCCTAACATTGCAGTAAGCACTGAAATCTAGTTAGAGAAGTTGAAAGATGGTGTAAAATGGTAAGTCATGTGTTTTCATGCAGTTATCACTCCTGAGTGGGAAATCCTTGTTCTTCTTATCCTCGGGTGAACGCAAGAAATGCTGCCTCATGTAAGCAGGTGACTTCCTCCTTGCTATGACTCTGGCTTTCAGCACTTAGATCAGCTCATACATTTTCTTGTGAGACCATTTGATTAATTTTTGGGAAGCTAAGAAAGTTTTGGATCCAAGGCTGCAAATGAACTGCTGGAGTTCGAGTTACTGAGGTGAACATGGTTCCTATGAATAAAGTGCACTAAGAAATACTGTATTCTTATCAGGGTTATAACTTGTTATCTAGCTGCAATGTGACTATAAGGCTTAGCTGTGTGAAAATGCCTTGTTTCGGTCCAGCTTTGTCAGTTCAAGCCATATTGCACCCATTCCATGTTTACTAGAGCTAGATGAATGCTGCCACAAAATGTGCGATTAACAGCCTTATGGCTACATCCATGAGACTCAACACCAAGTCACTCCCTTGGAGAAAGTGAGGAGTGACTAGGTAGCACTCACATCTTAAACACGATAAAAATGTGTAAAAGCAGCATGATGGCATAGGACTTGACGAGACTTCTCCGAGGGAGTTTTCTTCCTAAATAATTTGTCATGTGTTTGCCATGGAAAAAAAAAAAAAAATTCATAACTGCTAGTTCATAGATTTTAATGAGAAAGAGAGCATTGTCTAGGAAAAATTACTTTAATTTCAAATATCTGCCTGAGCCATGCTGCACTGTGTAAGCTTGCAAATCCAGCTTCCAGTATATCACAGGCCCTAAACTGTTACCCTTCCTGCAGAAAAAAGCTTCTGTGGACTTTAACCAAGATTTTCCTGTCACATCCAAAGTGAGTTTCTTGTAAATGGAGAGAATTGCAAGAATTTTGTATGTAATGAAACAAGCAGAACTAAAGGAAGTAAGAGTGAATAGAAACCACCTACACCTATAAGAGACCAAAATCAAATATAACTTTGGCAATGTTAAAGAAGGATGTAAAGACTTAACTGAAAAGTAGTTTGGACCAGGCAAAACTCTTGTTTTGTAAGAGAGCTACACATAAATTGACATATAAATCATTGCATTATACATAGTATCATAAGTTCTCTTAATGTGCTTACTAGCTACAACATATCCCTAAGGTCAGTAATGACTGATTTAGAAAGTTGTATGTAGGGAGTGTTTTAAAAACATACAAGACAGGGTCACTTGATATCACTTGTGAAACACAAGAACATAAACCTTGTGTCATGCTGTTATGTTCTACCAGTAAGACCTGGCTTAACACCATGATTAAAAGTTTAAAGCAGAGAGGACTTGGTGCCAACTCAACTGAAAACCTCACTGAATTTATCTGTTTGAAAGGTGAGTACTTGTTACACAGTGCACTTAAATACGTGTACCGATGTAGGATTTATTCTGAGATGTTTTGAACTGACTGAGTTGTAATTTAAACACTGTATTTGTGCATATGTTTGTCTGCATTTGTGAGTATACAGCCAACAAAACACGGCAACCTAGCAACTTGGTCCCAAAATAAACCGTAATAAGTTGCAGTGCTGGGCACAACTCTCTTGGTCTTCAGCTACAGTCATTCCAGACAGGAAATCTCTGAGGTTACACACAAAATGGCCTCAGGATTGGACCCTTTATTAAAGGTCCTCTGGCACTGATAAATCTCTGTATTAAGGTTATGACTCAACTAGAAAAAAATCACCAGAGTTGGAAAGCAGGCTAGAGAACTTAAATGAACTTCTTTTTCACCCATCCTGTAAAATACATAGACAAACACAGACTGTTCTGGTCATTTCAGACCTTAGACTTTGAATGTAAGCAAAAGCAGACTAGTTCTGAATTGATAGGACTCAAATAACCAGTTGCTTTCCTTGATAACAGGACACAAAGAATAGATGCCAAGTTTTGCAACCACTGGCTCCTCTGTGATATTTCTTAAGGGTTTTCCTACACTAGTCAAAACTCAGCATACTTACTGTGCATATAAAACTGCCTAAATATTTCTTGCAGTTGATTCACTTACAAGAAATCTTTAGCAAGACGTGTAAAACATTTAAA
Source organism: Actenoides hombroni (assembly GCA_024336885.1). Lineage (NCBI taxonomy): Eukaryota > Metazoa > Chordata > Aves > Coraciiformes > Alcedinidae > Actenoides > Actenoides hombroni. Next base: position 1,569,173 of record WUAM01000431.1, read on the forward strand.
AGCTACCTTCTCCACCTGCTAGATAATAGTACAGGTTATATAACCTACCATAAAAGATTTTTCAGAAAAGAAGGAAAAAACATAAATACAAACCAGCCTATATTTAAAGACCCATCAAGGCTGTGTCAGAAGTGACAAAAGACAGGAAAATAGAATGACATTGACATTCTGCTCTTAATTCACATCACTTAAAAGTGGCAAGTTATAGTGCACTTTCTCTTAAACTTCTAGGTTTTATGGATCCTGCCAGAATACTGCAAAACTGTGCAAAAATACAGTGATTAGTTAAATTAGGAGTTAAGTATACAAGTATATACACCTTGCTAAAACTTAGCAAAGTAAACTCTGCCTTACTTCCAGCCACACAAATTCACTGAAGACTAAAGAGCAAGCAAGAGTGAACAGTGATGAAGCTTCAACAGATATCATGGGTAAATTGGCCTCCAAAAGAAGAGGGCTGTTTTGACCAAAAAGCTGTACACATTTGCTTTCTAAGGTGTTGAATACCTTTCCATTTGGATCTTAGCACCTCATGTGAAACTCATGCAAGGCAACAAGGAACAACAAATCCTGCTGTTATTTTCAGAATTCAATTTCTTCAGATACAGTGTTTATTTTATAACTGGACTTGTCCTTCTTCAGGTTATGGATTTAATGGCAAAATCCACTGAGCTCACCCGTCAAGTTTCCAGAGATGCTTGTGTCTCTGCAGAGTGAGTTTTTCTTACCTTGCACTGCTTTCAGACACTTGGGTGACAAGCATTTAAGCATATACAGATTTGGCAGCCATGGTCCTGAATGTCATGACTTGATTCTGGCACATGGCAAATGTCCTGTATTTCAGAGGAGCTGGAAGTGCTCCAATGCCTAGTAAAAGGATGCCCATGACCAACCTCTTAAAAGCTTGAAGATTTAGACACATCAGAAGCAGTGTTTTTGTAATTAGGCAGGTGGTTTATCTCCAAATCTTTAAACAATATTTAGAGGTCTAAATGCCACTGGAACACTGATTATGAACTTGGTGAATATGAAATTCCAGCAGGAATGAAATATGCTTGCAGGTAGGCTGAAGGCCAAGTCTTGCAATACTTGATGCACAGACATTTTCAGTAGTATAAAAACAGAGGTGAGAAGGACAGACTGGTCCATTTCCTATCATCACTTGCCATTTTAGGCAAAACACTGCTTCAAAAGGATTCGGAACAAGTTGCTACAAACCACTACGGATTCTAGTGGTTACAACACTCATCACTGAGGAAGCAGCTTTTGTTATGAACTCTACTTCAGAAATAGGTGGAATTTCCATTGTGTGCCTCCTCCATCTCCGAGCCCTAGGCGGCAGTGGAAGCTGGACACCATTACCACCTTCGTCAGCACCACCACTACTACTCGGTTTCAGCATCCTGAGCTTCTGACTGCTGGACCAGTCCTCGGAGGTCACATAAGCAAGGCAAAAACCTTGGTGGCAAAACCTGGGTGGCATGTCACATCTCAGGAGCTGCAGGCCTTAGCCAGAGATCTGTGGGCAGTAAAGAAAATTTACAACCAAAGAATCTAAGTATTTCATTTAGCTACCGTCATTAGGGCACTAATTGCTGAGTGCAAGTTTTGAGAGTATGGATTTGGAATACAGGCATCAAAAATGACATGACTAAACCACATCTATTTTGCATGCAGGTTTAAATTGCAGCTCATCAGGAATACAAACTGCTTGAAGGCAAATCTAAGCATGACAGGCAAAGAGAGGGAAAAAAAACCAGTCTGAGCCTATGCCTCACGTGTGCATCACCACATGGCATTGTCTGCAGCGGGGCTCAGCACAAAAGTTCTAGGGTCTTTTTAGGACACATATGCATTAGGTGCAGAATTGGGTTTTTAGGGAGAAATCAGGCGTTCCAGTCATGCAGCTCACTAGTGGCAGCGGTGCAGCAGACAAGAGACTTACAGGCCTGGGAAGACACTTTCTGGAGCCTGCTCCCCAGCATGCAGACCACAGAAAGCCACGGCAGCCACAGACAAGCTGCTTGTGAGACGTGGTGGTAGCTACCTGTCTCTCCCTTTCTACAGGTGATATCCAGGTGCGTTTGTTGCACCAGCAGAAACGGGGCCCTTGGGACCCAGCCACCCTCCTCCCACCTGACGCTGGCAAAAAATGCCCCGCTGAAAGTCAAGGTACTTTTATAACGTATCTTTTAAAGGTCAAGTCTTTAAGCCTTGCACTTGCGAGCATCTAACACCCTCTCACTATAGCTGCTTCCCAGCGTAAAGACCGAGTCTCTTAAGCAAAGCCAGCAGGAAAAAAAGCCTTAAATCACACTTCATTCAGCAGCTATCCCCCACAGTACCGCAGCAGCACCGTGCACAGGGGGAGACAGAGGCACAGCAGCCTCCAAAAAGCCAGGGCTGACCCACCGGCATGCATCTCTGCGCTGGCCGCTGTACAATCATAGAACACCAGGTTGGAAGGGACCTCAAGGATCATCTGGTCCAACCTTTCAAGGTAAAAATAATAAAAAAAAACAATTAAAAAAACGCCAAAAACCCGAAAGAAACCCCACAACCCCAAAATTAGTTTAAATGAGATGGCCCAGCACCCTGTCAAGCTGAGTCTTCAAACTGTCCAACGCCGGGGCAAACAGGCCGCTTGCGAAGAGAGGCCTGCGCCGGCATCGCCGGGCCTGGACAGGTGAAACGAAGCTGAGAGCAAGAGGGCACCTGCCCTGCCCGCGGTTCTCAGGGATCGCCCGTCCCTCACAGCAGGCAGCGCGGGGACAGCTCCCCCGCTTGCCCCCGGCGGCAGCGCAGCTCCTTCCGACGAGCCCCGCACCGGGCCGGCGAACGCGGGCTCAGAGACGGCGGCCCAGGGAGGTAGCGGCACGCCGCTCCTGTCTCTTTAAGCAGACGTTGCCCCCCAATTAGCGCGCGTCCCCAGCGACGCGGGCGGCCTGCCGGCGGTAGCCACGGGCGGGGCGAGGCGGGAGGAGTGGGCGGGAGGTACCCCTCCGCTCCCCGCCCCCCGCTCCCGCCGTGCCACCGCCCC
>WUAM01000431.1:1615539-1635248 GCA_024336885.1 Actenoides hombroni
GTACAGATCTGACGTTATGGTTTCATCACCTCTCAAAATAGGCAAGTGCTCACTCCTCTCCATGTTCAACCTGTGGCTGTAAATCACGAGATAACTCGGATCACACAGTGCAGATCACACAACCTACTCGCACTTCTCCCTGACCACCCCTTGACCCAATTTGCTGTGTGCAATCCAGATCCTGTGAGGCTGCCTGTGTAGATGAATTTGCCACTGATGGAGCTCTGAACAGGCATGGATCTGGTTGCAAGATAAGGACCTTATTTTATATGTAGCTGATGTTTTCAAATAAATATCAATCAGTTCTCAGCCTACAGCAATTTTTAATTTACTACAGGAATACAGTATACTCAAACTGAGACAATATAACCACTGAAGCTTGTAAACTGTGTTGTTAATTAGACCATGTGTTTTTGATGGACTTTTTAAAGCTATTAAAATTTACATGTTGGGGATTGAAATAATTGGTTCTCTTTCATGTGTTTGACAGAATTGTGAATGGCATTTTAAATTTCTTTCTTACGGTTGAGCTGTTTTGAAATGTACCTAGAAGGAGAATCTGTATATCCTTCAGTGATGTGGGTGCCGTGCACTTACTGAAAATAGATACCTTTCTTCTTCAGTATGTTTTGGTTTTTGTTTTTTTTTTCTTTTAAATGAAAAACCTTAAGTAGCTGTAAGGAAAGTGGCTTGCATTGGCATGTAAATTCAAGAAGACACTGTGCTGATGAACAAAAGGAAGACAGTTCCTTGTTTAGCCAGGTTGTGCAATAGCTCTTTGGGGAACAAAGGTGTAATTCCTGGCAAGTAATGGCATAAATAAAAATCCTCCCCTTACCTGATACTCTGTCAGATCAACACAGAATGTGACTGTCTGGTAGAGAACAGTTATTTCAAGCCCTGCATGTATTTGAAAAAGTTAAAAAAAGATAAAAGGAAGAATCTGTGCTTAATCATTTAGAAAACAAATAATTTTATTCTGTTTCTAATCTTCATTTATAGCACCAGCAACAAGTGGTGCAGGCTGTGGAGCGTGCCAAGCAAGTGACCATGGCAGAACTGAACGCAATCATTGGGGTATGTGGTCTTTTCATTTTAGCACTAATAGTGTTTATAAAGAGCTTTTCTTTTTCTTCCTCTCTTGTATGAACTCATTTCAATCAGGTGGGCAAAAGTTGTGGGCAGTGGTGAAGTTCAGTAGCTTGATCTTCATGAAAGCTGTTCACTACCTGAAAACTACTGCTTGCACTGTGCCGAGAAGTCTTAACAGGGTAATTAATGTCCATGTTGTATCCATTCCCAAAGCTGGGTTGGTATCTGGTTTTTTTTGTTGTCCTTTTTAGGTAACATTGCTTCTTTTGCATACCTCGGGCTAGTCTGCTTCTGCAGCCACAGTAACAGGTCGCCTTTGTATGATGTACTGTGCCATCCTGGAGTGTTTTTCCCATCCCTGCTGCCCACATCTTTTTCTGGATGGTGGCTCAAAACTGTGAATGTTCACCACACTTTTTATTTTTACATTAAAAAAATAGCTGTTACTTAAAAAAAAAAAAGAAAAAGAAAAAAGAAAAACGAACAGCCAAGATCAATAGCAAAATGACTTGTCACCAGTGTGCTCATAGGCATCCTTCTCCTAGTCATCTAAAAATACAGGTGTGTTGAGCCACTCTTGTAAAATCTTCAGTGTCAGCAGTATTAACCCAGTATAGCAGTCCTGTGAGATTTTATGGGTGTGGGCAGCCACAGTGTTTACAACTGGAGAGGAAAGACCTAACAACGAAAGCAGTGGCTGTTCACACTGCATAAAGTAAAGGTGAGAAGTCATAGCTTAATAGCACATTATTCACATGTGTAATTATGCAGCTGGTGCAAGCAGTTAAGTTATTCTAATGAAGACACTACAACTGTACTTCCCATCTTCTGCGCCCTCCCAAATGCTTTTTCTTTTGTGTATAGATTATACATAAAAGTCTCTTCCTTTTTTTTATTCAGTGTATCAAACACACTTTGAAATGCTAATTATTCCATTTACTTTCATTAAAATTCAAATTGCTGAGTGAAGATGTGGATAAGGGTCGCGGAATAATCAATCTGAAGTGAAGATATTGCTTCAATTATGCCTCTGTCTTTTTACAAGGAAATCAGAACTCTCTGATCATTGCTGACAGTAGTGTAGAGCAGCCATCTGATTGTTGCTTGTTTTTAATAGCCTGTTTCAAACTCTATTTTGTATCCCTCTGACCACAAGGAAACACTGGTAGTCAATTAGAAGATATAAATGGAAAAGAGTAACCTTTATTTCCTCTGAAGTGCCCGTTAGAAAGAAGGGGGTGAATTGGAGTGAGTCGTGTAGAATCATGAATAACATTTGTTGTGCGTCTTTTCCGCTCCAGTGGGGAGAGTGGGAGATGAATAATTTCCCAATTAGTTTTCATTACCTAACCAAAAATATTGCCTTTTATTAACATTCTTTGCATAAATTAAGTAGCTAAAGGTTGGCTTCTTTGTTAAAGAAGTTTTTCTCTGTGCGTGCTCTGTGTGCATACATAACATGTGTGTACGTGTGCATGTACCATTTTGTGTGTGTATATATGCACATGTGTATGAATACTTCACAGTCTACTTGTGTGCATATTTGCCATTCCCCTTCATATATATATGAGAGATATACGCAAAAAGCAATTTGCTTTATAGTGAAGAATAAGTTGATTCATGTAAAGCACATGATGTTATAGAAACTGGCCACTGCACTCTGAAATTTAAATTTATCCTCTTCCATGAACCACTAAACCCCACAGAATAAATATATACAGACTAGACACTTGTCTAGGAGCTTGGTAGTAATTTCAGTTGGTCTTTCCCCACCAGACAGAAGTGAATTTTCTGTTTCATTTGTTGCTGTCTCTTCAAGTCAGTTGAAATTCTCTTGCCTTATATTTTCCTAATATCTAAACTTTATTTTGTTCATTAAAACTGGACAGCTTTCACCTTCCTGGTGAGACTGATTTTAACCTTGCTGTCTGTATTGCCTTTTTTCACTCTCCTGTTTTATGTTGACTTAGGAAATGCTGTGTGGCCCTGTCTTCAGTTTTAACGAAACAGGAGCAATACAGACTGAAAATTTTGTGATCATCAGGTTTAAAGAAAAGTAATGTAATCCAATCTTTAAAAGGTTCATGAAAAAAAAAAAATCTAATAAATAGGACAACAGTTTGTCAAAAAGCTTAAGTTCTAGTGGCATGAATACCTACAATAAGGTTGTTTCTGCATGTAAAGAGATTTACAGTATGAAAATGTATCATGGGACTAAAAAAAGGCTTGTCATACTTTGTAAAGTGAACACCAATAAAAATAAATGCCATAATTAGAAATCATGGTTTTTTTCAGTATCTCTAATTCTGTTGTCTTATATTATTTTCCTGTTTGGTAAGTCTGACAGAATTTGTGTTGTTTTAACCCTGTATTACTTTAAAAGCTTCCAAAGTTCATTTGTTCTTTACAGTTTTAAAAAATGTATCTTCTAGTTACCCATTGACCTGTGTATCAGAGGAAGACAGGATAAGTATTTGAGTTTTTGAAATGAAACTGTAGTGTAAGTTCCTCTGTGCGTTGCAGGGCCCTACTCAGTTTGCTTCACTTATGCTAAAACCCTTTGGTTTGAATGGAGGGTTTGAGTTTTAAATGGATTTTACTAGAATGGAGGGTATCACAGGAAAAGACTCAAATGTGCACAAATCACGTCTCTTTGTATTTCTCATGTATATATTTTTGTATGAATGTGCTCTGATATAACAGAATCTGATGAAGCACCTTTTAACTTTGCAATATTATTCTATCTTCATTGGTAAATGAAGCAAATCACTGATCCATGCAGTTTAAATGCAATATGCTGAAGTGAGCCTGGAACCCAGAGAGACTGCTTGTTCTCTGACAATAAACTGGTTGTGTTTAATGGAATGAAACACAGTTATAATGACTTCTTTCATAGGTCATGTTCAGTTTAAAACTGTTGATGGGCTGAAACAAGTTAAATATCATCTATCTTCTGGAGAGATGCAGGGAGAAAAAACTAAACCAAAACTAGGTATCATAAGCATGCTGTAGGGGGACTGTAAATCTGTAGGCATCCAGACTCCGCATCTGGTGTTTGCCATGGATGGTATGGTGCAGCATTCTTGCTTGAAGGGTTTGGTAGTGCATATCCAGAGATCCTTTACAGGCTGGGTGTATCAGGGTAAGCAATGTGATATATCCAGTGGATCTTGTAACGTGTCTCATCTGCCGTGTTTTTAAATTAGAATCTGCAACATCACACACAAATCATAGCCTTAAATAAGTAATATGATCTAATTGTTTTAATTTCCTGTATTATTAAATTGAGTCGTCTAACTCTCTTAAATTTCTATTTTATTTTTTAATCCATTATACTATACAATCAGAATGTGCTGTGTGACTGTGGTTATGTTTTAGTAAGGGAACTGGAGATTAACTTGTAACTTTAGAAGAATTTTATCAATCCGTTTGTTTTGTTTTGTTCTGTTTAAAATAGTCAGTTTTCAATTGCAGTTGGGTAGTAAGGCAGAAGTGAAGGCTACTGCTTGTGTGCCTGTTTATCACATGGAGAGAGATAAATGTACCAAAAACTTAAGAACAGGTATATGACGGTGTTCAAAGAAAGTTCAGTTTAGCACAAGAAATGCTGAACCTCGATTTTTAGCAGTGACATTTTAATGATAGGAAGTCTGCGAAATTATTTGCCATCAATTGTGAAGGCAATAACAAGCCTTGGTGGTTTTTCACACCCTCTGTGTTAAGTGCTTTCAGAATGACAGCGTAAACTGTGTTGGAGAACTCCAAGGAAGTAAAACTGATTAAAATGTTCATGCTTGAATGGTGCTGATGGAATAGTTCATTTGGACTTTCTCTACCTCCTGCAGCTCAAGCTGAAATATTAAAATTCAGTGGATTTAAATCTCTCTCCCTCAGCTCAGGAAAAAAACATTACATTTTAATAGGTTTTAAACTCATAATTCATTGGTTTGGAGCAGCACTATTAAATCTATTTAAATATTACTTGTATTACTAAGGAAATGATTTAAATGATTTTTCCTTTACCATTCTATACATCTGAGTAGAAAAAAAAATTACTTCGGTTTAATTTTTAAGCATTTTGTTTTATTATGTCACTTCTATTATCTTTTTTAAAAATAAGCAAATGGCAGTTACTGGAAGAAAGGACTCCTGTATTGTCATATATAATCATCAAGCTATAAAGTTCCATCTTTAATACACTGCTTGTCACAATTTCTGCTCTGTGTTTGATGCTGAGGTATGTTTGGCCCATCTCAAAAAGTGTGTAATTTTTGGTTTCTTTCAAGCTGGTAGTCTGTTTTATAGCTGTGGAGAGCTCCTGTTTAAAAAATAACAGTATGCCATTGCAGGCATGGAAACCTTTGAAAGCAGTGTAATGTAGACAAGTGAACGCAAGTTGTAATAAAACCTTGGCATCAGTGCATGCTGTTGTTACCGTAGCACCAGTGGTCCAGGGCTCCTGCTGCCAAACACTGAGGCGCCTTTTTCCCTTGGTGCTTAAAGTACGGAGACATCTCTCACTCCTCGTAGAGGGTGGGTTGTTCTTGCTTCTCATATGTGCTTGCAGTGTGAGGAAGAGGAGAAGGGGGGTTTTAGTTGAACCACTGCAGCTGAGGGGAGATGTTTTGATTCTAGTTTATAAGGCAAAGTCATTTCTACCAAGTGTGTTCAGAAACAAGAGCTTCAAGGAGGATGGAGAAGGGTAGTAAAAAGAGCAAGTGGTTTGTGGTGCTGGGACAACAGTCACTTTGTCTCTCTGGCCCTTCTGTGTTGCTTATTTAAAGGTGTAGTAAGCAGTGGTTGAAGCTTAACAGCTGTAAAACGTGTTGGCCACCTGCTGTATGTAGTACACAGAATGTTAGGGTGGGAAAGCAGCAGAAGAGATTGACTTAATGGGTATGTACTTTGAGTTGTGTTTATTTGTGTACCCTAAATAAATGTTAAAATTAATTCCTCCCCATTTAATTACTCTTGTTTGCTGTTTGTATCTTGCGGTTCTATGATGGTATGGTCCTGCAAATTTTTTGACACTGCCTGGTGCCTGGAACTGAATTCTAGAAGGAACTGTAGATACAGAAGGCTTTTGGTCTTGAATGATTTACCTGACATCTGGCTAGGTTAAAGACACCTTAGCTTTTTGGGGGAAAGAGGTGTTTTGTACGGATTATTCTTCATCCCCTATTCCCAGGTGCCAGCTTCAGAGAGAGCCTTGCAGGTGAGGCCTAATTCAAATAAATCTCTTCCACAAGCAGCATTAACCTAATTTAAAGCAGCTGAAAATGGTGCACAGCATCTTTTTAGGGATTTTTGATGGAATTAATTAGAATGTAAATAATTCCAGGTACCATATTTACTGAAAAAAACCACTCTGAGGATGGATATTAAATACTGTTGTTACACTTGTAATAAGTTGTCAATGTTTTCCTCGTTTTCTTGTACTTTGAGTAGCTGTGGTAGCTGCTGAATTTATATTCATCTGTCGCTATATGAGCAGTCAGTAAAGTTGCAGTGTGAAGTGCAGACCACTTATTAGATCTCACTGCTTAAGTAAGTGCATATGACTTGAGTATTACCGTTCACATATTGTGTCTGATCAGGCAGGAGAGCTGACTTCTGCCTCCATGTTTCTTAAGGTTTGCCAGATCCTGTCACCAAAGCTATGTCACCACTGTATCTTTTTTTGAATTAGGATTAATCAATGCAGATACAAGGAGTCCTATGGAGGATTTTCATGATATTCTACAGTGTGAACATATGCACTATTTTATTTATAACTTATTTTAATATGCTCACACTTCACGCACAGTAGAAAGGAGAAAACACTGTTCCCAGGATGGTCTGTGCTCCAGTTTATGGAAGTTGTCTCCAAATACAGATTTGCCATACTCCATCAGACTCTTGGTCCTTTGTGTGCTCTATATTACCTTCAGTGATGGCCTTATACTGTTGCTTTGAAAAAAAAAGAAAAAGTGTATAAAAGATCTGTTAGGGCTTAAGATATTGTGAAGGCAGGGGGTTCCCCAAAATGATTCATTGTGAAATCAGCGATGTTCATGTACTCCATGGAGATGCAGCCCGTTTAAATATGTACCCTTACTTTACAGTAGAGCCTAAAGACAGTTACTGTTGTGTCATGTTTTCATACCACAGTTATGGTGTCACCTCTAAAAAGAGTTGTATATTTGTCATCTAGACTTCTTTCCAACCACACATTGTAGACTGTTGCCTACAGCTGTGAATGAGGACCAGTACTCCATACAGTGGATCAGTTAAATGTTTACTTTTCTTCAAGTATGTGGGTAGTTCTTTTGGTGTCTTCAATCTTAAACACAGGCTGAAGCAAGGGCTTTAGTACTTAATGGTGATGAGCACTAAAGTACTGCATAGGGAAAGTATTTCCAGATGTTAAGTTCATCTGTGAAGAAGGCATTTAAGAGGTCTTAAATCTTTAACTTGTCTCATATTTCAGAATGTTTGACTTGTGTTAGTGAGACAGTTTCTTGCTTGCTGTGTGGTGAACTTTTCACAGACACTTCCTGAGTATATGAATGTATCACAAGCATTGATGAACTTATTCCATTAATGTTTCTGAAACAAGGGAGTACTGCTTTCCCTGTTCTACCTGTAGAAGAGGCTGAGGCAAAGAGAGCAAGTGGTCCTTCCATGGTCTTGGATCTGTGACGTAAATCCAAGTGATTTGATCCTTGTCAAGACTTTCATTTATCAAAGCAGCTGTAACTGGAAAGCCACACTAAAGCAAAAGAAATTATTTTATGTTTCAATTATTTAACTAAAGGGCACTGCCACGAAGGGGCAGAACACTACATCTCTCAGTGAAATCTGCTTGGAGACAGATAATTGTATCCATGTCTCCCGACACCTAATGTTGACCTGTGGGAAGAGGCTGCTCACTTCAGGGAGGAGTAGGCATCACAGTGCTCCGCACAGGACAGGACCAGAGCTACACCAAAAAGTGACCCATTCAGGGTTGGAAAGATTGGATCAATCCAACCACCCCAGGGTTTATCACAAGCAAAGACAATCTGCTGAAATCCAACACGTTGCATTTGTATATTGTAAGCATGATGAGACAGTGTTAGCACTTGGAGAGTGAGGGAGCCTGTGCTTCTCAGTAATTGGTATTAAGAAATTTGATTTGCTAAGGATTGACTTTAAAAGATGCATTACAGAAATGCATACGTGAGATACATAACATGTATCTCTTTTAAGCTGAGACTACATGACTCTTATACTATACCTTGTGAGGAAGCTTAGAAGTTAATTATAGTTGCCACATTAAAAACTCTGGTGATAGAATTGCTTATAGATTTAGCAACTCAGGTCTTTTTTGTGACCAATGGCATTATGTAACTTTTTATCTAGCTTTCATTGCTTGCTTGATTATACATCTCAGATGGTACTTTTTTTCAGTCATGTTTATGTAGCCCACAGTTTTCAAGAACTTTTTTGTGTGAGGTCTGTAGAAGAAAGTTATTTAAGACTCTGGGAGGGGAAGCACAGGCATCACTCTCATTTTTTTTGTTCTAAAGAAAAGGACTGAGATTTACAAGGTCACAACAGGAACACAGTTTTACTATTGTCAGTCCAGAGGAGAGAAAATCTCTTCCCAGTGTCCCTGGGTAGGACATGATTGGATCAATGGGTAAATACTGTTCTTCAGCGGTGTTCATGTACCTACCCAAGGCTGATTTTTGCTATCTATTCAACTGTAACAGAAGACACCCAGTTGCTGCCATCATTACTCTTTTCTCTGCATTGGTCTTTGTGAAAAGGTTTTGAAGTGAAGGTTTGGTATGTGTGGCACATTTCATGCCACTGGTACTTCTTACGGTAAGACCTTGAGCTTATTTGGATTTGGTGCTTTCTGCCTTCTCTATGCAGATGTAGGTTTTCTTTTCCTTAGCTGGCAATTGATGGGGGAGAAGGAGAAGAGAGCTTAATTGGCATGATTTATGCAATAACTTCTCCCCTTTATTATGCAATAATAGAAAGTGATTCTAAAGAGCCTAATTCTTCCTCCCTCCACCCCAGAGTAAAATTGAGGTGGAGAGTAGTCCTGCTGACAGGAGGAACTACTGAACTCCAAGATTCTGGTGGAAGGTGCACTTGGTCTTTTGCAGGAGACTAGGTTTTTCCTGTATTAAAATGTTGGCCTTTTTTACCACAAATCTTTTATTTGCTAATGGGTTGTATTATTTATTTTTTTTATTACTTTTGTCCTCTGTCTACACTGTTTCACCGAGTCTTAAGGGGGGAAGGGAGGACAAATGGTGAAACGTGTATTCTGACAGATGTTCCTATACATGTTATTAAGGACAGAAATGTTCTCTGCATATTTTGCCTGTTATCCCACAATATGATTTGGGGGATGACTTTTTTTTTTCATAGATCACTTAAAAGGTCTTTGAGGCAATTTGTAGAGGTATGATTATGATAGTTTCTTTGTTATTTATGTAGGAGTTCTAAATGCTCCCCTTCTGATTAATGACAGCTATTGATTTTTTTTTTCATTCCTCACATAGTTTTTTCAGTAGAGCTTGCTTTTCTCTTGTAGGATAAGCATCCTCAAAGGCAGAAATTACTGATTCTCAGAGAGTATGAAACTTAGCATTTGCTTTTTTCTTTCTTCAGTTATTTTTTATTATTATTGGACTTATTCTCTCTTTTTAAATTATTTTTCATTCTTTTCCTTGATTTTTGTCTCATGTTCATTCCCCTTTCTGAATAGAAAGTCTGTGTTTTTCAGTAGATAGCTGTGTCTGTGTGTTTAGAGTTCCCACAATCTCTGACACTCTTCATTCTCACTGAGCACGTCCATTTGCAAAATGATCACTCTCCCTTAAAAGAATAAGGATAGTAGGTTACTCTTCTGTACATCTCTACCACCATCTCTTTATGGCAAATGCATAACATGATATATACGCATATAGCTCCAGGACCATTCCACTGGAGGAACTGCTGCATGATTCTCTTTGTAGGCTGTTTTGCTGTTTTGTATGTTAACATCAGAAAAACCTTTTTTGTGATGGTATGCCATCAGAGAGAGAACTGTACAAAGCAAGTACAAACACTGTGCATCATGTCAAGGTTGCGAATAGATATTATAGATAAAAATTTGTATCATCCTAAGCACAATTATAACTCTCTGTGCCAAAGGACTTCCTTTTCATGCTTTTATTTAAACTGTTGACATTGATATTGTGTACTCTCAATCCATTGCTTTTATGTCTGTATTTCCTCTTCATCTTGGTTACTGTTTTATGTCTATGCTATCTTACTAATTATTCACTCTGAGCAATCAATTACTTAATCTAACAAATTTCAAACAAACAATGAAGCTATTTTATCCAGATTTTTTGAGGTCCCCTCCCAACAGTATTGCAGGTATGGGTAGTGCATGCATGTGTATAGATATAAATACCTTTTTGGGACATAGTTTGTTAACATTAGAAATGTCTTCAGGTTAGATGAGGATGCTCAGGTTGTTTGGATAATGGCTGTGAGATTTCGGGGTCTGTAAGAGGAAAGGCGGTAGATTACTGCAACACAGAGCTGCTTGGAAAATATCCAGTAAAACCTTGAACCTTTTCCAGGAAAATAAGCTTTGAATGTGCTGACTATAACAAGAGAGCATTCGAAGCTAATTTGTTAGTGGGTTTATTATCACATTTTATTTTAAATTTGATCTCTTAAGATGTGTTGGGAAAAACTAAGCATCAATATTTAGAATTGTAGTTGTAAAAATTAGTGATGCTCAGACAAGAAACTTTTGCAAAGCCTTTTTCCCATTTGTTTATACATGGCTTTGGAGGTATTTTATTCCTTACTGTAGATTGCCTAAAAGAATATACACATAATTAAAAAACAAACAAACAAAAACAACAGTTAACAAAAACCAACAACAAAACCCAACCAAACAGATTATCACAGACTAGTTGTTATATATATATTTGACATGTGTTAATGTGTCTTGGAAGTTTTACTTCAGTTTTTACTACTAAGCTGACTAAATGATCATCATCCTAAACTTATTACCAAAAAGAATACAGCTTCTTTTTTTGGCTTCTTTCTGATTGCAGGTTTTATCCTTGATCTTATTTTTTTGTGTGTCGGATGTTTCTTAAAAACATTGCAATCTATTTTGCAATTCTGTAGAGCTTATTTCTTGGTAGCTAACTGTTCCTGGTTTTAATTTAACTAGTTCTGGAAAATTTACAGCATAATAAAGCCTAGTGTGCTGCCTTTGCAAGTTTTCACCTATTATGCATTGATGCTGAAAATGTATGCTTTACTTTACACGTGCTGTAGTTAACTGTGATGGGGTTGTCTAAAGTTAACCACATGCTAAGTGTTCATGAGTAACATAACAAATGAAAGAGAAGATGGAGGAGTGAAAAGTGAAAGCATTACAGCAACATCAAAAAAAATTATGTGGTTGCTCAGTTGGCTTATTGTCAGGCTTTCCTTGCAAGTTCTTAAATTGCATCAAGTTTTATGATCTAAATTCATGGTATGGGCAGAAACAAATCTAAACTTTCCTACATAGTGGAATATTTCTGTGTAGGGAGAATATCTGCCAGTTGTCTTACTCCTCCAGCATTTTGATGACTAGAGGAGACTACCTTTTTTTAGCACTTTGTAGCGCTAACCTGATACCCAATGATTTAAGGAATTGTCTGTATGTTATAACTTTGCCTGTAACCAAGCATCTGTGTACAGGCCACACAGAAAGCTGGTGCTCATCAGTGACACCCGTGGGCTATGAAAAGCAAAACCAAGCTGTGAATGTTGTGGGCATTTGAATATAGTAATAGATGTCAAAGGTCTGGAAATGGCAGTTAGACATGTGCTGTCACTTTCCCTTTACCCTCTTGAGTATGGCTATTAGCAAACAGTGCTTAATTATACAATCATATACTTTTTTTCCTTTTGCTCTTTTACATTCTGAGAGCAAAAGGCTGCCCGCTGTTTCACTTGAATTCTTGTCGTTTCTGCTTTTGAGCAGTGCCTCACTTTGTACAACATTGCTCACCATGTTGGAGAAGCTCATAGTATCTTCCTGTGCCAATGCAATCTTAGTCCACTATACTTCTTCTGTTGTTGAACTTCTAGTCCTACCCCAGTCTAACAACATGCACAACTTTTATCTGTGTCTGTGTGGTACAGGCATGTGGGGCTATACTGGAATTTTGGGTGTTAGTTTAGAGTTATTTAGCAGTCTGGTTTTCATACCAAAGTGTTTTCTTTGTGCAATTACAATATGACTAAATTGCACCAAATTTCTGCTGTGTCAATGAATGACACTTTGGTGAGTGCAAGGGCCATATTCTTCCCGGATTTCACTTTCCCATTGTTTTCCATGAAAAAGCTTGATCTCTTCAGAAAAGTACTCTATGGCAGGAAGGTCATGGGCTTGGGGGGTTTTTTCCCTACTCTCTCCAGTTATTTTCAAAGCTCTCTGCATTTCAATTTACAGTGAAAACATGTCGGTTCTTGGCCAAGAGGGACTTGGCCAGCTCAAGCTGTTAGGCACTGAGATGTCATTATCCATACTACTCTTAGTGTCTGTATTACAGCTGGGAGGCATTAACGGTGTTCAGTAAATCCAGGGTGTGGTCTGTGCTGCTGTCTTGCTGAGCACCATGTGGAGAGTTGTCCAACAAAGAGCAGTAAAAAAGGGGATTGCATTTGCAGTGCAGTTTTTTTTAGGCTCTTCAGAAACCATACTGTATCCACAGGGGAGGTCATACAATGCAAATTGGGTAGATCAGTAGACAGATGTGTACAGATTGTACAGTACTGTGTAGCGTGTGCACCATACTTGGTACTTTGGTTGCCAGTGGAATTGGTAACAAAGGGAAGGCTCTGTGACTGTTGGTATTCAGGCTCTTCTCAAAGCCTTTGCTTTAAGCCCCTGGCAGATTCAGGCAGACATCTTCTTGTATTGATTCCTAGCATGTTCTTGAACAGGAATGGGACATTCATTTTGAAGTGAGGCTCCAGAATACAGATTATTTTGTCCATTCCTTTCCCTTCGCTTGCTCCCCTCCTCTCTCCGCAGATGAGGCATGCCAGGTTATTTCCCTTGCTGCAAGACAGCCCCATTCAAAGCCTGAAGCTAAATAACACACTGTTGGCTCTTGCTTCATTTTGTTGTAGTTGATTCAAAATTCTGAGAAATGATGCATCCTTCTGTAAGAGCATCAAGCAAGCAAAATGTGTTTGATACTTTCTGTAAGAAGGAGCACCTGCTGGAATGACATGGATTCTCAAGCAGGGAAAGGATTGAACTTTCTCTTTTCCACATGCAAGAATCTTCTTTCTGTTTTACTTTTTTTTCATTGTTTCCCTTCCCCCATTTTTGCTGGTTTGTTTTGGTTTTTTTCCTCTCACCTTCCTTTGGGATCATTCCCCTCCTTTTCCTGGCACTGATCTGGGTTGGGTGACATGTGCATGCTCCTGCCAGATTGATTCCACTGCCTGGATTGTATTTCTAAGAGTAAGAGAAGGATCTTTACTTTCTCAGGGAAGTGTTAAGAGAGGTGTGCGTACAGCATGCTGTATGAGTTACCTAGCATGCTGTGTGTGACATGCAGTCTCTTGATTTCAGCTCACCCTTATGTAACGATTCATACTAGACAGGAAAAAGAAATCAAGTGAACGTCATATTGTCTCCTGATTGATTAAAGATCTGCATTGTGAGGTGGGAAGTAAATTTAGGTTCAAATGAAAACCAAACAGAAGTAGGTCTTGAATCTTCATAATTAAGAATTTTAAATTGAATGTTTTTATGCAAAGCAAGTTAAATTTTTATTTCTTCTTCTTCCCATGTCTTGTATACAGACACACAGGGGGGAGACAGCAATCCTAGAGGACTTCTGATTGAATTTACCCTGAGTCCTGAGCAGTGACTGCTTGAAAACAAAAGGAAAATTTCAGACCTAATCTAGTTACTCTATGAACAGAAATTATTTAGATAGTTAGTGGGTGGGCCTTAGACCTGAACAGATTTCTCTTGGGATATATTTAATGTAACTTTTTCACCTCTGTTTTTTCTGGGGTTTTTTTTGTTGGTGTTGTTTTCCCCCTGCCTTCCCAATGAGTAACAACAAACAATCTATCCACCTCACAATGGTTAGTATAGCACAGAGCTTGATGCAGCCCTGGTTGAGGTCAAGCACTCCAATTCGAACCTCTCAAGGGCTTTCTCTATGTGTTGCCAGTGTACTGGTAAAAATGACTTTAAACTCTTGTCAGCGCAGTTACTGGTGCATGCATCACAGTCCCACTCAAATAAACCTGTCACAACACAGAGTCAGCAGCTAGAGAAGAGTACAAGGGCAAGCCTCTAGCTTTTCATTCGAGCATCACTAAACGTGCACAGAGTGCCCAATTATTTCAGCATTATTGAGCAAGCCTACAGGAGGACCCAAGCCTTGCTACATTAGATTTTCTTTAGTAATTTGCTCAAGTACCGCTGAGGATACTTAAAGGGCTTAAAACGGTGGCTGCAACCAGTTTCCTTTTCTGGATTGTTAATTCAGGTTTTCTCTTTCAAATTAACTCTCACTGCATGCTGTGCAGCAGCGCTGGGAGAACTGTTTAACACTAATTTTCTCAATTTTCAGCTGGATTTTTTTTTTTTTTTTTTTTTGCGTTGTATAACTGCTTTTATAGTTATGTATGCTTTGATTAAATGTTTATGTGGTGCATTTCTGCTAGAAAGAGTAAAATGTAATACCTCTGTCAGAGAAAAAAAAAAGTTCACCACAACTAAAATTCCTTTCCTTTTTTGGGGGGTTTGTTCTTTTAAGTCAGCCTGAAGTTCACCGATTGTGTTGTGTCCAAACATAAGGACATTTGAAAAATGGCAGGATATTTGTGAGAGTTGATATCTGGATCAATTAGTTGCATTAGTAGATCTGATCAATCACGTTTCATGTACAGGATCAATTGGACAACCCCAAGCTCCCCGAACAAATTCAATATCTGTGTTTCATTTTTCACAGCAGCAACAACTCCAGGCTCAGCATCTGTCACATGGACATGGTCTTCCTGTGCCGCTCACTCCGCACCCCTCAGGTTTGCAGCCTCCAGCCATCCCACCCATTGGCAGCAGTGCTGGTCTCCTGGCACTGTCCAGTGCGCTAGGGGGGCAGTCCCACCTCCCAGTTAAAGATGAGAAGAAGCACCATGATAACGATCACCAAAGAGGTAGGTGCTGACGCATAAGTGTATGGCTTCACTTGTTCCTGTTCTTCATTCCATTTTTTAAACTCTCCTCTTCAAAACAAACAAAAAAACCCCAACAAAAACCAAAAACCCCAAAAAACCAATCAACCAAAAAAACACCACAACAACAAACAAACAAACAAAAAAGGAATTTTCATAAGAATTCTTAGTGGATTGTTCCAGTATTTTTTACCAAGCAGTAGCCAGAAATTGTGTTCAAATGCTAGAAGTCCAGTTTTATAAATCTGTCTGCAGAGTATTAATAATTAACTCTAGAGAAAAGTTAACATCTGTGCAATTTATTATTTAAAAGACATCAGGATTCTTTCTTCTAAGTATGATAAATGTATAATTCTGTGTAAACTAACTATCACTTTTCTCTTTCTCCCTCCACCTCCCCATCTCCTGCCACTGCCTCCTCCTCTTCTTGTGCACTGGGGCTGCTCTGCATGCAGACAGAGACTCCATCAAGGTAGGACTCCATTTCATAAGTGTAAGGGGTGACTTGAGAGAGCTGCATGCTGTGTTTTTCTGAAGTATGGCCAAGAATGGTGGAAAAATGTCACAAAGTGAAAACAGGTTGTGGTGCTCATGTTGATTAGCAGAGGACTGCATATCACGCCTAGAAAGTGGCCGATAGTGGGACAGCTAGGACTGCAAGTGACCTGCCATCCAGTGGGTTTGGTGGAAAGATATTGAGGCTCTTTCTGGCTATAAGGAATGGGCTGCCCAGCTTCTCTGAACGAGCTTATGAGACGGAAAGAATCTAGTAGTGTTATTTTATGGAAGATGTAAATTTGCTCTTGGTCTTGGCCAAATGGCAGAAGAGGTGCTCACAGCATGAGCCTTGAGTGCATTAGACAAGATTACCAGAGGCCTGCAGGGCAGATGTTACGGGTGTGCCCTAGATGGTGTCAAGAGGAGTGAAGAACTGGGCACAGGCTTTGCCCCCACCAGAGAGACCTATCTGGCTGGGGTCGCTGTGCAAGGACCTATGCCTTTGCTTCTCTGTCAGCTCCAGGTTGGGACAAAACCCACAGCTTTCCCCAGTCTACCCATTCTGCCCCTGGCAACTCTGCCATGTCCCAGCCGAGTGCAACTGAGCCGATGATTGTCAGTTTTGCTGTTACCCACATGGCTCTGCATAACAACCAGGAGCTGACAGGAACTGTCAGTTTTTACTGTGAGCACCAAAGGCACCGAAGCTGTCTATCTGCCGACATAGGCCAACAGCACGTCAGATTTCACTTCAGCTTCCTTGTCATGAGGGCTGGAAACTGGGATTATTGCTTTATGCCATGTGGCTGGACACAGATTAATGATGGTTCCCCTAGTACACCCCATGTTTGCTGTGAACAGATAGTTTTAGTCCATTTTCTTTTTTTCCTGCATGTAAACGAACAAGTACAAGTAGGACAGATACCTAAATGTGCGAATAAAAACCCACTTGGTTTCTTTAGTGAGTTTTCATACCTGTACAGTTGGAACCTAGAGTATTTCACTTAAAGTGAATGAGGATAACTACAGGTATATGCCAGTCGACGTTTTAAACAAAATACACTAGCTGTGTTTGTGTAATGTCTGTGGGATGTTGCAGTGTTTATGCTGGCATGGATGTTAAGGAGAGTGTTTATACCAAAAAGGCTGATTTTGTCTGGGTATGATTCAAAAGCACTGTTATTCATACAGCTTTGAGAGGGAGAGGAAGGCATTGCTACTTTGTGCCAATTTACTTTGAAATGATAAGTAGATGTTTGTCTTGCGCATTGTTCAGGTTGTGAGTTGGCTTGTGTGTCAGCATTACGGGGCTTACTGCCAGCTTTGCAAGGTGAAATAGTTTGCTAATTTCCTTAAATGTTTTCAGTGATGCCCGGAGTAGCAGTTACTTGCTTGTTCGATCGATCAGTCCTCCCCTAAGTGGCTCCTGGTTAAGAGAGGCTTTTCATGATTGTCTGGTGTGTGACTTGAGGTAGTTTTTGTCAGCCAGAACGTGCTACTTGCCAGCAGCTGGAGTCTGTGTGCTTGTATGAAATAATTTATTCATGCAGGATAATGCTCCTTAACATTTAACAGGTAATGAACGTGACATAAATTTCCTCCTTGCTTTTAATTTTTCCCTTTCCTCTTCTAATGTGCAAACAGGCAGCTCTGGTACTCTAAATAGTAAGTAACTTTTGGCCATCTGTCAAAAGGAAATTTCAATACAAATTTAAATTAATGGTGCCTGAAATTTTTTATAGCTCCTCTAAAAGTCTCTAATGTGCAGAAAATTCTGAATCTGCTGGTAGTAATTAGTGTAGCATGTAATGAGGATATGGGCAATGTTATACAGCCCCAGTGTAACATTTTGATATGGTAGCAAAATTTTGATTTATACAGGGTTGTGCCTGGGTTTAATTGTGAGAGACACTTTAAAGTGTTTTCTTGCTGATACAGATTATTAAGCAGGGCAGATTTTAGAATAGCTCATAAAGTGTAAATTTACGCTTTAGTGTGCGATTCAGATAATGAAGGTACCCTACACATTCCTAAAAGAAAGGAGTTTGCCTGAAGTGTCCCATCTCTTGTCACCACTTCCAGCACTTTGGATTTGCTGAGCAGTTGTCTTCAATGAAACTTACTGTCTCTAGCTGTGCTGGTCTTGACCCTCCTTCTGGCTCAGGCCAGGGCAAAAGCAGTTTGAATCACTCTTCTAAATGTGACATTTTCTGCCTGGTAAGCTAAACCCAGCTCACATCCTTCCCAGCACCTCCCCAAAGCGTGCAGTTTGGTGCTGAAACAGAGTAGGCACCTGCCAGATGACACAAGATTGTCCAGGAGCTATTCCTAAATAATAGATCAGCATTGGCACAGCAGTCTCCGCGGAGAAGGGCAGCTTTGGGAACTCTTTGAATTCGTGTTGGCTTCAGTCCTCCAAATCCTTTGCAAAGTTCCAAGTGTGGGAAAACTCTAGACATGGTAAACTGGGTCATGGGAGTGCTCTTTGTGCAACTGCAAGGCTATGGAGCAGACAAAGGGAAGGGAAGGCAATGGTGGAAAGAGCCAGGGCTGTGCTCTGAGTGCAGCCCTGGCTTAAGGGCTCTGAGGGAATATAATGTGTTTAGACAGGAAGACAAACAGCTCTGCAGTTAACCGAGCAGCTCTTCACAGAGAACTTGGTGTATCCCCTTTTCAAAGCGGTAAAAAAAATATTTTTTTTAATTTTTTTTTTATTATTATTCTGCAGTGGGTTCTTACTTGCTAATTACACCCTGCAAGGACTTTTCTACCTCCTGCAAGAACTGCTGATGAAGGAGGTGTATTGTTCTTCCCAGCCCTGGTACTCTCTGGGCCAAATGTGGCAAAAGTTTCTCTGGTCCCTAACAAAGTCCCTTTTGTAAAACATACCCAGTGAAGAAGCTAAGGAAGCATTCTGTCTGCAAAAGCACCACCTGGCAGAAGGTAGTCTACTCTAGCAGTTTCTTCCTGTGGCTCTTGATGTGGCAGCTGGAGTGAAGGAGCCCCAAGATGCTGGATGAGTTGTAGGCATGCCAGCGGTAGCCAGGATGTCCCCGAGCAGGTTATTTAGGAATCTCAGAGTCTTCTGCATCACTGCCTCGTACACAGGATTCAACTCATGTAACTTTATACTGCATCTTTTGTTAATCCAGTTCTGATATTTTTTTTACCTGAATTGTAAATTATTTGGGGCAGAGACCATGCCCTTAGTAAGACCTGACAAGGAGATGGAGTCTTTTCATTTTGGTGCTGGGGGTTACTGTTTCAGCAGCAACAAGTACCAGTAATTAAAAACTACAGTCGTGTGGCAGAAATAAAATATCTTGTTTAAGATTCCTCTGGAAAAAGAAGTTTTTTAAATTAAAGCATATGAAATAACACATCAAATGCATGGTTGGGGTGAATTTCTGTCCAACATGCTAGTGAGCTAGGAGAAGCCTGTCAGGGCAAATTCAAGTAGGTTTAGCAATAAGATTACTTTTGCCTTAATCTGTGTGAAGGCTAATAATTACTCGTGTGACGGATACAGGGAAAGTGGACAGGTGTGATTTCCACGTTTGCTTTACATTTGTGCTGGCAGATGCTGTGGTGCTTCTCAATTTAGCTTCTCGAGCTGTTCACCACTATTAAGTGTTTAGACCTCTTTTAATTTAGTATGTAAGTAAGGGTAAGCTGCTTACTCCTGCAGCTGTAAATTGATACTTTAAAAAAATACTTTTAAAAGATATATACTTAAAAATACTAATACTTAAAAATACTTAAAACAAATAATAATAAAAAATAAAACAAAAGAATTGTATGAGTGTAATGATTTTCTAGAAAGAACAAGGTATTTTAAAATCAAAATGCCCAACATATAAGACTTG
>WUAM01000431.1:1665635-1679365 GCA_024336885.1 Actenoides hombroni
GGAATCCCTCGCCATGCCCGTCAGATCAACACTCTGAACCACGGGGAAGTTGTGTGTGCGGTTACCATCAGCAACCCTACGAGACACGTGTACACGGGTGGGAAGGGGTGTGTCAAAGTCTGGGACATCAGCCACCCTGGCAACAAGAGCCCTGTCTCTCAGCTGGACTGCCTGGTAGGTGAACAGCAGCATATGACAGTGGAAGAAGATAGCTAGCTGTGTTGAGATTGAAATGTTACTGTTAAGGTACAAAAAACAGTGGCTATTTGAGTGCTGTCATTGGTATCAAAGCTTGGTATTTCATTTGTAATTTTGTTGTTTCTTTTAAAACTGAGCTTGAAGTAAGTTCCATGTCGTACTTCTGCTTTTTTTCCCTAAATGAATCAAAACATCTTTAATATCCTAAAATTGTGTTGGTAGGGGGAAAGATCAAAGACAGCACAGCAAATATTCTTTATAAACCTTGACATTTGTTGGCAATCTTAAAACTTGATATCCTATCATGCTAAAAATTGCTGTCTTGCAGCTGTATTCTCTGAGAACGCTTGAAGATAGTGTCACATATTTTGTGTCTGCGTATGTGTGAATGTATTGCCCTGTCTTAATGTGACAATTAAAAATATCCCTGAGTGTTATTCACAAATTATTTGAATCTGCTAACATGATGAGCCATTGTTAGCAGCTTTTCTTGTGTCATTTACCAGTTCTTGGTAAGATGTTGCTTGTTACAGAGGCAGCAAGTTGAGAACTGTGCACGTGTAGACACATTATGAATTGCTACACAGGTTGCTACACAAAGGAAGAAAATTGCCCAAATATTTTCCTCTGACATCTTCTAGATGGTGGCAGCAAGTCTCACTGGAACAGAGGCGGGGGGAGTGTGCAGGGAATTTGGTACTCCTCCATGCCGAGAGGTTAATGTGCTGAAATAAACAGAGTATGAAAACGTAACTTTCTACACAAGCTGTCAAATAATGCAGTCTTCAATTGTTTTGGGTTGGGTTCAGGTCTTTGCATTTTGATGCTAATTAAGATCAAATATCTCTCACTACTGAATTTTGTAGATCAAGTTTAAGTACTTCCCTAATGTCGTGTAATTTTCTAGCATTAATACATTTTGTCATTGTCATAAGTATAAATGCCTCATTAAAATCAGGAGGGAATACAATACTTTTATGGATTTCTGCTCTCATGTTAATGCTGTTTTCCTTTCCTCATGAGTAATCTCTTGATGGCTTCTGTCTCCACAGAACAGAGATAACTACATCCGTTCCTGCAGATTGCTCCCTGACGGCCGCACCCTGATTGTTGGTGGTGAAGCCAGCACGTTATCCATTTGGGACCTGGCAGCTCCAACTCCTCGCATAAAAGCAGAGCTGACATCTTCTGCTCCAGCTTGCTATGCCCTGGCTATCAGCCCTGATTCCAAGGTCTGCTTCTCTTGCTGCAGCGATGGGAACATTGCAGTGTGGGATCTGCATAACCAGACTTTAGTAAGGTAAGTCGACAGAACTGGATCATCAGGTTGTGAAGAATTAATTAGGTGCAGCACAATGTGTTCTTCCGTGTACATATGCTGTTTTCTTCATGATGTCTGCATAGCTAGACAATAGCTGCGGCAATACCTTGACAAAAGTCTGTATAATTGTTTATAGGTTTTGAGAGTTTCATAATTACAGGCCTGTTGAGCAGCCCAAAATTTTATTTTCCCAGGATCAGCTGGTGTTGACATTGCTATAGCTTCTTTGAACAGATGGTTTTCTTTGTTTCCATGCAATACACTGTGCTCACACTCCAATCTCTTTAATCAGTGCTCCAGCAAATATGTCTTAGGTAAAGATGTGCGTAAATTACTGCATTACAAAATTAGCATTTTAGGAGTATGGATTGCTGCTCAACACTAATGCATAGTAATCTAGGAGCCAGTCATACAGGCCTCTGTGCACTGCACTTTATGAATGTTTTTGTATGTAATATATCAGTATTGAATGTAAAGGTAGGCTTTTACTCCCTGACGTTCCCATTTAGAGCACTGGTTTTTCCCCATCTCTGTTGGTGACCTGCAGATTCTTCTTAAACCAGGTGAATTTTGGCAATCATGCCACATTCCTTTTGAGAGAGTTGGGTATTTTCAGTCGAGTAGTGGACATCATACAGTCATCAACAAAGATCCCCAGTGCATCTGAGTTGTAAAGGGTGCTTTTGCAAATCAAATTAGTGTTTGACTGTCTGGCCTGATTGCTTCATCAATTCATCACAAAACTCACGTGGTTTTCCCAGAGTTTATATTAATGTCAGATTGCTATTGGAATCTACATTACTGTTGTCTTCAATGGCTGTGTGTCAGGGACTGAAAGAAAAAGGAGGCATTTTGTATATGTGATCAGAACTGACTCTTTCCAGTGTGAGAACGTGTGTATCTCCTTTCAATACTTCCAGGCAATTCCAGGGCCACACAGATGGAGCCAGCTGTATTGATATTTCTAATGACGGCACCAAACTATGGACAGGAGGCTTGGACAATACGGTCAGATCCTGGGATCTCAGAGAAGGGAGACAGCTACAGCAACATGACTTCACATCACAGGTTCAATCTCAGAAACTTTAGCATGTTAAGAAAAATCTGTCATGATTTTCTAAAACAAGCACTTTTGTTATTTTTGGGGGGTTTTTTAAGTAAAAAACGCAGGGTTAAAGAGAACTCTGAAGGATTTTTCGCTTAGTCTCACACTTTGTTTGTTTGTTTTAATGTGTCAGCTAAACATCTTTCTGGATTATGACTGTTTGACAGATCAGCACTTCTCCCATGAGAGTAGTAGAGAATCCTTTTTATAAAAGAATTGCCAGATTCAAGTGTTCCTATGTGCAATCTGTTCCCCTTTCTGTAGATTCTTGTTCAAAAATATTTTACAAAAATATTTTTAAAAGCTGCCAAATAAGCTAGGACATAAACTTTTACAGCTTGATTCAGTGCTTTACTATTACAGTTTTAATTGAGCTTTGTTTACATGAACTAATTTATCTTGATTACTGTAGTAATTGGATTATTATGTTTTTAAAACTGCAGTAGACCAAAATGTGCTTTTGCATAGTGTTAACACTGTAGCAAGAGTCAGTTTTGAGTATCTCAAGCTCATTCCTTTACTGGCTGAAGCATGTGCTATGCTAATTCCAGATCTTCTCACTGGGCTATTGTCCAACTGGCGAGTGGTTGGCAGTAGGGATGGAGAACAGTAATGTCGAGGTGCTGCATGTTACTAAGCCGGACAAGTATCAGCTGCATCTTCATGAGAGCTGTGTGTTGTCACTCAAATTTGCTCACTGTGGTAAGCAAATCTTTCTATGTCAGTGTCTTCCCTCCTGAGAAATTCATTCTCAGATTACCTTTAAATGAAAGAGGGGTATAGCTAAAATTTAGATGTCAAATGTAAGTATTAAAATTATTCTAAAAATCCCATATGACTGCTTTGTCTGTGTGAACTGCTGGTGTTGTGATTGAGCGTCATAGTGCAACCAGATGAAAATGTGACTGTTCCTTGGATACGTTTTCCATTAATGTGTGAATGCACTGGTTTTATGTTTAATTTGTTTCTTGGGGTGCATTCCTTAAACACAAAACGCAACAATAACATTTAAACAATCTGTTGCAGGCAAATGGTTTGTAAGCACTGGAAAAGATAATCTTCTTAATGCCTGGAGAACACCTTATGGAGCCAGTATATTCCAGGTAATGATCTCCTAAAAGTTTTTTCAACATACATTACAGTGCAGTAGAGCTGCATATCTCAGGGTCTGTCATTAGCTTAAGGAGTCTTTAAATAGAAATTCTTGGCTAATTACTGTGTTCCTCTAAGACTTTGTCTATCATTAAAGAGAGATATGCTTTTGTCCTTTGTAACATTTGAGTAATTTAGCTCTTACCATAAAGTAGCCCTTTAATTCAAAATTGGTTTTAATACCCTTTTTTCTCACCTTCTTGTGTGTATTGCTATACTAATGTACCTGAGTCATGCCATTTGGTGAGCATTCACTGAAGGTCCAAAATATAGCTAAAACATGAAAATCATATTCAACACATGTATTTTTCTTGCATGAAATGCCTAATGTCAGTGGATTGGACAGGCAGGCTCCTAAGCTGAAGACTGTATCCTTATGGAGGAGCCCTGTGGAGTGTAACTGGAAGTTGTAACCTTTCTATAGTCTTTAATCCCTCTGTGCCCAATTTTAATGGTACTTCAGTGCCATTAAAGAATAGTGGAACTTCTGGCATGTCATTCTCTTTTTGCACCTACAGGTACCTCTAGGCTGAAAATTTTTTGAATTGAGTGAAACTGGTGTTCCAGTTTAAATGGTCAGATCTCACCTGTACTGTTGTCTGCTGTGTCTCTGCCTTCAGACACAGCCCAGTTTGACTTGTCATGAGAAAGCTGAGGTCTGAGTTTTCTTAAGGGAGGTTATTCAGCTTCAGAACCACCTCCCACAGAAAGTCCAGATCATCATAACAAGAATCCATCTTCCTGAAAAGTGATGTTAAAACCCCTTTGCAACTTTTTAACAAGAGGTAGAGAAAGAAATTTCCTGTGCAGTGCAGCAGAGGTTTCTTGGCAAAAACTTAAGATGGCTGGGAAGTGTTTAGCTCTTGCAGTGACAGGCAGCAAAGAATATAGACATGTGTTACGTAAGGAAAACACGCACTGAAACAGCAGGTAAAATGCGACAGTACATACATATTAACTTAGAAAAGATAGGAAAGCTGGGAGAGATGGAGCTACTGCATCCTGGTGTGTCCTATTTCCCATTCTCCTGCTGCACACTGTTGCACATCCTGTTCTGCCACAGTATCTTTTCATATTTGCACTTCCCTGATAATGTAAATTACTTTGTGCAAGGCTTTTGTCTTCTGTGTTGGAGAAAGAGTGAGAGGAGATACTGCTGCTTCTCTGGAATCTCTTTGTTTCATACTTGTGGATGCAGAGAGCTTCGTGTAGTGCTTTTCTATATGGATTTCTGGTTTACAACAAAAAAGGGAGGCAGGAAGAAGATGGCTTTTCATTTTTACGCAAAAGATTATGTATAAAATATTAATAAATGCTCATTGCTTGTAAAGTGTATAGAAAGGACTGCTTCTTTTTTGTTTGATTGGTGGATTATCTCTAGGTCTGTAACATTCACCTTCCTTTCTGCTGCTGTTTTTTGTTGCTATAAAGCTTTAGGTGGAACAAGTTTGGAGAAAATGGCTTATAACAAAAGCTGCCACTACGATGCTGATATTTAAATGAGTTCTTGGTGTATTTCCTCTCTATAGACTGTTCCAATTAATCTTCAAGCCCTTATGAATTGAAAGGTTGGAAAGACATAATTTTCTTGTTTTGTTTTGTTTTTTTTCCCCTTTCTTTCTTGTAGTCCAAAGAATCCTCATCTGTGCTTAGCTGTGATATCTCTGTGGATGATAAATACATTGTCACTGGCTCTGGGGACAAGAAAGCTACAGTCTATGAAGTTATTTATTAGAGACAAATCTGAATGCAGACAGAACTCCTTCTCCTAGCACTTTGCTGTATATTCCTTTTTTTTTTTCTTTCTAATCTGACAACTGAAATGCTCATCATATTTGTGGAATTTATTTTTACCTTAAAGTTGCTATTGATTTGTGAATGCTCATTAAGAACTTGTGTTACCAAATTGTCAGATAACTACTTGGAAGAAGATGGAATAAGCATACTTAACAGTAAACTTGACTCTTTAATTATGTATTATAGCTGTAATGTATTTATTTTGTTTAAAGAAGGCTTTCTAACAATGAACTGACTAAATAAAGCTGTCTGGCCCGGCTTTAGTTTGAAAGGTGCATTGTATACTTTGTGTTTTTGCAGGTGGATTACTTGGGGATCTTGGAGAAGGATGTTCAGAAAATAGTTAAAAGTTACACTACATAGACTTGTAGTTTCTATTTAAAAAAAATAAACTTTGTTATATTTTTTAGTCCTGTTCTTGGATGAGACCTCTAAGTGTTATTACAGTATAATTATTTGGTGGGAAGATGCTGTATCTTAACTAATTTAGACAGTCTTGGAAACTTAGGAAACTGCAAACTGTAGCCAGTAATCTACATGCCTGTGATGAATGGCAAGTTCAGTTCACATCTAAATTCACTTTAAGTAAGAATGTGCTAATTTATATATTTGCAATGTTAATATAGCATCTTGTGTACATATTTGTTCTCAATGCTTTTCTGTTGATAAACATAAAGCATTTTGGTGTCAAGCTAGGTTTTTTAATATAAACACCTCTCTTTGTTATATTGTAGAGAGTACAATTAGTTGCCTCAAAGAATCACCTTTGTTACTTCTGGAAACTTTTGCAATGTTTCCTTGAAAATGGGGATATGTGTCTTTGGGCAATTTTTCAATTACAAGAGATTATGAAAAAATATTTGATATGTTCTTTGGAAACTGCACTGAAATAAGAATGGATGCCTACCAATATACAAACTACAAAAGCAATGACCTCGAGGTAGGATTTACAGTACTCATTCCAACATACAAAAGGAATGGATTCTCATTGGGATAAGGACTTGCTTTGTTCTCCAGCAGTTCAATCCAAGTCTTGACTGGATGTCCCTAAAATGGACACAGACTGAGCCATTGTGCCAGAGACAACGTGCTATCTTTTTATGTTGTTGTTGTTGCTGTTAAACTATGATCTGTGACTTTTTTTTCTTTTGAATGCTTTAAAAAAAAAATCTTTAAGTCTGTGGATCTGCTGATGTACAGTGCCTTTGCTGCTATGGATCAAAATCAAAAGACCCGTGTAGATAAATCTTATTGTATAAGTAGAAAATTACTTAATTTCATACTAGAAATGGATTGATGCTGCAAGTTAAAATGGACTGTTCATTGAAGTTCCAAATGTGGTAGCAAAAAAATGGTGTCTTAAGTGCTTAGTGTTTGATGTCATTAACAGTTTCGTAATTCTCTACATTGTAGAAAGATTTTGATACTAAACTGTGTCATTGTACATAGTTCTAATGCATTGTATTGACCACCAGTACTTCTATAATGGTAGATTATTGTTTGTGCATTCAGACTTTTAAGCATTAAACATAAGTAACTTCTAAGATGCATTTTTCTTTTTTTTTTTTTCCCTCCCCTCTTCCTCATTCTTTTTCTGTATGATAATCACAGTTATGTGTGGAGAATGCTGTCTGCAAGAACAGCAGGCATTCAGTCACCGAGCATGCCAGTACAGATACTTGGTGGTTTTGTCACTGAAGGACAACGTAGATTTGCACAAAATTTCTCCAAGCTAGCCAAATCAGTGTATTTATATTTTCCCAAATTACCTGACTGCAGTGATTCTGAACTCTTGGCGGCACAAGACTTAGGCTGTGCTGCCTAGGAGTTTGCCACTTCTCATTTGTGTAGTTCCCTGTCTGATTGAAAGCTTTACATTATCCCATACACTGGAGAGAATGAGGACGATTCTCTGCTCCTACACCTGCTGAAGTATGCAGAGCTCAGCAGGACATGGAGAGGTGTTGCACTGCAGCGTCACATCTGAATTTCCCCATCCAGAGAGAAAACTTGTTCTTGACTGTGGAAAGACTTCTTTTGACTACAGTTGGGTTTAGATGAAGAATTTAACCCAGCTTCCATTGAGTAAAAGCACAGGTTAAAGTGAACTAGAGGAGATTAATTTATACATTATTGGGAGTGGGAGGAGTTGTGCTATTCATAACAGGAGAAATGGAAAAAATCCATTGGGAAATTGGAATTAAATCTTTCTTCCATATCCCATTTCTGAAATGTGACGTTGTGCATGTTGGAAATTCCCAGGCATGGAAGCCTGTCCTGCTGTGATGTGCCATCCTGTGGTGAACACAGGCTGAGAAATGTTTATTTTTAAATTCTAAAACAAAAGCTTAAGCTGATGAGGTCATTTACCTGTACTGTGACTGACTGGGTAATACTAGCTGGTGGAGTACAGGTGCTTTCTTTTAATTGTTACTCTTGTTTGAAGAGATATAATTTACCCATTATAAATATTATATTTGAGACACCTTTTATTTTCAAAGGCATTTAAAAGGCTAGGGAGTACTCCGTTTGGTAACAAAAGAGAAGCCACCTACTTAATGTTTGCAGACGATGCTATATTTTTATGTAGTTGTTCAAGCATAAGAGCTTACATAAAATTGCTAAGACAAAGCCTTCCGTTAAAAAAACCAAAACATAACATACTCCTGAATTTGTACCACAGCTAATTTTGACAGTGAAGTATTTTGACAGATACATGTAAAGCAGCCTGCCATATATCTGCTTATTAATGTTTGTAATGGTGGCTTGTAAACAGTCTGGGAATTAAGCGCTTTAATCCAGGATTACTGCATTTAAATGTGTAATCATCCTAATTTTTTTCCCCTTCAGGGTTCAGTGCAAGTGAGAGATGGTACAGAGCTACTTTCTGTTCTCCAGTTAAACACACATAGGATCATCTTC
The DNA here is from genome assembly GCA_024336885.1 of Actenoides hombroni. Lineage (NCBI taxonomy): Eukaryota > Metazoa > Chordata > Aves > Coraciiformes > Alcedinidae > Actenoides > Actenoides hombroni. The sequence continues at coordinate 1,674,131 of WUAM01000431.1, forward strand.
CTTTTTCTTCCTTTAGTTTCTCTTGCCACTGCAGAGCACAATTTTTTGCAAATGTTTTGTTACGGATGCTTTTTGTGCACAAACGTGTGGCCCACATACTCCATATTCAAGGTATAACCATCGCTTTCTCTGTATTCTTCCCCACTCAAATGTTGTTTTAGGGCAATGATAGATTAGGAAAGCCATTTCTTTTTAATCTTTGTATCCTTTCTGACTGGCCAATATAGACTTGTTTAAGGGAAGCACTTTCCATCACAGCGGTATTTTCTAAAAATAGGCAGTTTTATTTCTCCTGCTTCTTCTTCACCAAAAGTGATTTTTCTCTCCTATTTCTTTTTAAGCTACTCAGTTACGTAAAAAAGAAAAAGATACATTTTTCTGTCTGTGATTTTCCTGTATGAGGCATTTTTAAGTCTGTATTAGAATGGTTCAAATTCGTTTTTCTGTTTAACTCTGGCACCCAAGCCACACAGGAAATTCCTTTTTCCTGAAATGTTGATGGTTGTGTGAGAGAAACAGGTAGGTAGCTGGTGCAGGTCTACGTATGTCTGTGGAGTATCTTCTGCAGAAACACAGGTAACATCTTTTGCACAAATGAACCTATGTGTGCTGAAGATGACAATGCTTCCATGCCTTACACAGCTGAAAATCTAGCTCGTAGGCATAAAGGACCCAGTCAAGCCATTTGGATGGTTTGGGTTTTTTTTTTCTTGTTTTCACAGTTTGGTCCTTTGAACCTCTTCTGGTTTTTTATTAGCATGTTTATTTGTGATCATCCTTACTGAAATTTTGTTATGGCTAGCTTCTATTCAAGGATTTATATTCTGAAAGAATAAAGGAAAAAAAAATGGCTAAATATAGTCTGCTCAAATTTTTGTATGTGTAGGACTCAGGAAAACCAATACAGTAGTTTGGGCTGCAACTCTTTCTCATTTGCATTAAATACATTACATCTTTGTGGCACCAAATTAGCACTGAATACAGCAATACAAAATATGCTTTAGAACATCAAGTATGGCTACTGAGAAAAACATTGCTTTGAAATGTTCAGAACACAGGCACTCTGAAGAGGTCAGCCAAAGAAAACTGCTTTTCATAGGGTATGTGGGAGGAGTAGCTGCATTCAGTACTGAAGACTTTCTCTGTTACTAACATTTTGTAGTAGCCACAGTGCTACTGAAGAGGGTTGAGCAGAATGGACTTGGTGTGCAATGTGTTAGTTCTGCCATATATTTACATGAGAATCCCCTTCCCAGGCATAGCAGGTGAAGAATCCCAGAGTAGTGTGCTGTAGAAGATCATCTCTGACAAGGTCTTAAATAATGCACCTGCCGCATCTGCTTTTGAACCAAGGGTTACTGAACATAACCCTTGAGATTTCATGTTTCTTCTGGTATTTGGAGTACAGTGTTTCCACCTCCCAGCAAGAAATTTTTATGTCAAAACCAATAAATGTTCTTACTCTTACCAAATGATTTTCTGTCCCGGTTACAAGGAAACAGTATTATAGTGTCTTTTTTTATTATTAAAAATGGTGTAGTCTGACATCTACAACATGTCCATAAACTTGATGTCAAGTGTAAAGCAGCCCTTCTGGGGGGCCGCTTTGACTCACATGGTTACATTCTAAAATGTTGTTGCAGAAATTTTTTGGTGGGTGGGGGTGGAGAGGGGTGGATTAGCCTACTAAATCATATGCATAGTGTACACATTCAGAGAGGGACTTTGTAGTAGTTACTTCTGCATCTGTGTATGGTGGTTTGGACTTAGCTGATTACCCCAGAATGCTAAAATGCATCTGAATGGTAAAATCAGTAAGTACAAATATTTAAGGATTTTTTAAAAAAATTCTGATGTTCTACAGTAATTATATTGACCCAAACTGTCTTTTAATGTCACATCAAGGTAAGCATCTGTATTACACCTTCTTTTCATATTCAAATAAAAGGAGGGGTGGAGGAATTTAAAGCTCATCTTTACCTTTCAATCAAATCTTTCTTTAAAAAATACCCCAACACTACTGCCTACAGAAGTAATTGTCTTGGTTTATTGTCATTATTCTTGAAGAAATTTATAACAAATGTGCTGTGACACAATCCACAGTAATGCTATGGCTGCTGTTAAAAGCCAGGTTTTAGACAGGGCCGTTGACGTAAAAAGTAGTTAGTGTGACTTGGTGGTCGAAGGTGTTACCTCATTTCCTGAGCAAAAGCAATATGGATTTTTGGCAGTATATTTGAATGCATTTTGACATCTATCCAGTATGGCTTAGGGAAACGAAAATTCTGTCTTGATTCCTTTTTTCTGTAATTTAGTATACATTTGATACAAGAAATAGTGCATAGGGATGAATTGGGTCCCAGGGCCATAGGCAGGAGGTGCCATGTGGAATGGTCTACTCTGCTTCTCATTCCAGGCTCCACTCTGTGCTGCCTGGCATGTAGTGAAATGATTTTCATAAGCCCTGTGTAAAGTGTTCCTACATTCTTCTGCAAGAAATACATTATCTAAAGTCTGGATATCTCTTTAGAAAAATTTGTAAAAGCTCTATTGAATAGGGAGACATTTTCTGCTTGGGTAAGAACATGGCTGACCTCTGGGGAATCAAACATTTCAACCCCTTATCAAGCACTTTAAATGTACAAATGAGGTAGATGCACTGCTGTGTTATAAACTGTCACTCATCTGCAGGAGTGGCAAGAAAAAAAATCCTAGCATACATGGTATAAAGAAAATAGACTTCCCTGTGTTTCAGCATGGTTTTAAGGTATTAAGATAGGAAGTTCAATTTACATTCATTTTAGAATAAACAAACACGAATCCTCTTGTGATAGTAATGATCACATGGCTAGCCATGTTATAAAAATAAGGACATTGAAAGAATGGGGATAGTTACCAGGGTTTCTCTTCTCCAGCACATGAAGAGGATTCTACAAAAAAAGAAAAACCTTCTCCTTTTATGGTATAATCTTGTAAGTGTGGACAGTCACGTTAATATTCCAATTAAAATAGTTTTTCCAAAACAATTTTAATGTCATCCTTCCATTTACCTATGTACATGTCTTTACCTGATTTAAAAAAAATAAAAATAAAAAAATTGTACCTCCATTGCAAATTATTTCATTCAGGCTTTTAAGAAACAATCAGCCTAGCTTCTCTAAAGTCATATGAATTTTAGTTTTTCAGGGTTTGTGTGATTCTGCTGCTATTTTCTCACTCCTCCCTCCACCACTGAGAACCTTCCTGAAGCTGATGATCAGTGCTCAAGATATGCTGTTGCTGGTGGCTTGGTCTTGATCTCGGAGGTTGCTCAGGGAATGAGAATGGAAAGTGTTCACAGGATTTGGCTGGCTTTAGCAACTGCTGTGGCAGCTGTTACAGACTCATTTATGCCTGTTTCTTTCTGTGAGCTACCTTAAATAAAGAGATGCAAGTAGAAGCAGTCCTCTGTCTAGCTGACGCTTCTGCTTTACCAAGTTTCACAGGTGCTCATCAGCTGGAAATGACAGAGGAGGAGAAGGAGCTGGGAGTCCTAGCTAGGCTCAGTGTGCCAGCGGGACACAACCATGAAAAAGACAAATGTGATCTAGGTTATGTCAGGAGAGTCATTTGCAGCAGAGATAGGGAAGTATTGCTGCCATTATTCAAGGCACTGGCAAGACCTTGCCTGGAATAGTGACTGCAAACCTGGTCACTCATGTTCAAAAAACTCAATTGAGAATTAGAAGGGCCTACCATACAGACTGGAAAATCAACTGGATGGAGAGTATGTCATGCAAGAAAAGCGTACATCCTTTTAATTGGTTGCAGACCAAGAGGAGATATAATTTCATATAAAAGTGCTTCAATTCATCAAAGGTTAAAAGACACTACAACTGAAAGGTAATCCTGGAGCAAAAAACAATTGAGGAAAACAGTGTAGCTTGGAATTAAAGAGACTCTGGTTAGAGCAGGGAGGCCCTGGAGCAGGTTTCCAATCCAGAGACTGCTGAGAAAAAGGTAGACTGCTTTTAAGATAGAGCACAATACATTTATGAAAAGGTGTGTGTGTGCATAGTTTCTTGCAGTCCTTCCTATATGCTTGACTTGCATATATAAAGGATGTATAATGGTAACAGAATGGAGGAATGTGAGGGAGGGAGAAGAGGAAGGTGGGTGAAGAGAGTGGAAGAGAAGGACTGTCAGAAAACACTTAACTTGGAGTGTTTCTCTGCAGCTGAAAAATGAATACTTCTCCCTCAGTCTATTTATTATGACACTGCTTATCTAAAAACAATAGTTAAAAAGAAACCTGCACATTATTCAAGTTCTAAGGCAGCATTTCCAGACTACTTAGACTCACTGGGTTTGTACGTCATCAACCCAGACAGGTGATCTGTTTTCTTTTAGAAGTCAAGTGTTTGGATTTTTTTTGAGCATGAAGATAGGGCAGATGCTTCTCCTGTTGTTGGTCATGTCCGTAGCACTTTGGTTCAGTGGAGTATCCCACACTGCAGCTGTGCAGACTGATAGCTGTAAGCTTCTCAGCATAACAGCAAGGGAAGAGAGGGAAGATGATTTTGGCCACACAGGAGTGAGGCAAGATGATTACAGCCTGGCATAGTCAGTTTACTGGCTGCTACTGTGCACTGCTGTGAGAGACGTGGCTTGAGAACAAGGATTGCTGAGGATCCCTTCACTTACCATTTCAGGAAGAGTAGGGGAAAATGGTATTAAAACCAAATTGTTCCATGTAAAACACAGGCAGCCTTTTCACACCAGGATAAATTTTACCAGCCCTGCCTTCTCAATCAGGCATTTCTTAATGCCTAGCAAAAATAAAATTTCTGATCCTACCACAAGTATTTGTATACTTAAGGCTGGGCAACTCTGCAGCTGAAAGAATGTGAACATACATATGCAGGCTTGACAGATCACCATGAGAGTTATTTCATACCAACTGATTTCTTTCTTCCTTTCCTCTTATTTTTTTCCCCTTTTCAAACATTTCTGAAGCTGAGCATCAGTCCACCAGAGAAATCATTGTCAGCCATCCTCTATGGCTTTTCAGATGACTTGTTTAATGTATCAATATTCAATGATAACAACAAAAGAAAATTGTGAACTAAGTTCGTGTGGCCTCACACCAGTTTTAGGTACGAAAAAAAGAAAGTGTGAGATGCAGTTGAACCTGGAATGGTACCCAACTGGAAAGCAGCAGGTTGGTAGGGGAACACCCAGAAGAAATAAAATAAA
>WUAM01000431.1:1696234-1706795 GCA_024336885.1 Actenoides hombroni
CTGAGACAGTTTTCTATCCATCTGGCTACTATGTAATAAGAGAGTCTCCTTTCAGGGAGCTACATTATAAAATAATCCCCACAGAAAAGTGGTTTCAATAACGTATGGCAAGCCCTTTCCCAGTGGTGGGCAGTGATGAGCTCAGATAGGCTCTGGCCTGGTCATATGAACAACCAGAGAGTGATAATGGCACTGTTTAGAAGATATTTATTCTAATGATGCCTTCACAGTTAATAAGCAAAATCTGCCAACAACAAAGACTTTTAAATATTTACTACTTTGCTTCTAAGGCAATCATTTCTGACAAGCTAGGAAATAGTATTAAAACACTATGGAAAATGGTTTATAATCCTCTTATATTTATCACTCATATTTCTGGGGTCAAAAGTGATGTCATTTTTCAATGGTTGCCAGCAGCCATATGGTCTGAAATTACAAATAGTGCTAATGAAAAGCTTCATTCGTCAAAAAATCCAGACAATTTACAAGTGATTTCTCCATGTGATCTTCCACAATGGCATTGTGTCCCTCATAAAATAAATATGAAATGTTAATACTTTTAGCCTTGTTAATTGTTGCAGAGATGTGTAGTGTTACTGTTACTGTCCTAATTTAGTTTGTTTTCCAAGCAAGCAGTATGACAGGATGCTTTTGAAGGATGCACGGGCCAAATATTTCATCCGTGTCAAGGATTTTTTCTTTACAATCATTCATTTCTACTGTTATAAAGAAACGATGGCAATGAGAAAAGTATCTGAGTGTAAAACATTAGGAAGATATTCCTGTTCTTTGCAGAAAATGTAACAGGCTATGAGTCAGTGAAGCAGACAAACATAACTTTACTTGCAAAATTACTGTTCAGCATAGCATTTAGGCATGCACCTAAGACACTTCGCAGTCAGTGTTTAAATTTAAACATGTACTCTAGTATTTCTTGAATCTGGTTCCTCATACACACTGATGAGTATGTTCATTTACTGAATGTTTTTTAATGCACGTTTTCCTTTTCTGTAGCTCACCAAGCCTCATTCATTTTGATTCCCTCTGTTAAACATTTGTCCTTTTCCCAAATACTCTGTTTCAACAAGGACAGGCATTTCTCTCATAATGTGACTATTTGATTGTGAAAATTTGGTTTCCATCTCAGCAAAATCTTTGAGAGCTTGCAAAGTTGGCTGCCATATTTTCAGTCTTATCATTTTAACTTGCATCCAGTAAAAGCTGACTTTATATGTAAAATTTAGCATAAAATAAAGGTGATCCTGAAGTAGTAGATTAGTTTTAAGTATAAGCATCATGACTGTTTGCACTCCTTTGTACACAGAAGGTAAATGCTGAAAGGTAAGGAGTAATTTGTTTTGGAATTAATAATCTTAATTTTAAACAGGAATAAACTAAATCAGCCTATACCATTTTTAAATCAGTCAATCAACACTACATCAGCCATACAGATATGTATTTCACTAGTATGACAATATTTTTACAGAAATTCTCATTACAGTCAAATCCTTAGAAGCTGTCCTAAAAGTGGTGGGCAAGAGACTTTATAAGGATATATGATCTCAGCATCTTTCTAGTAATGTGCACTGGAGGAAGGATAGGCAGATGGGGTGTGAGACTCACTGCTATATGGGTTGTGAACTCAGGACAGACTTGCAGTATATGAATATAAACAGAATGTGGCATATGTTCCTTGGTGCTGACCATTCTTTCCAGCTCTCGCTGACCAGCGTGTGCCATTGTGGAGAGGAGAGGGCAGACATGGTGCTGTTCTGCAAAGGCAGGTGCAGGCTGCAGGGAAGTTGGTAAGAAAGAGGCCAAGTACCTCCATAGCATCTGGCCTCAGATATACTTTGTCAACAGCGTTGCTAATGCCCACCACTGAAGGATACAGCTGTGTGCCTGGAGCAGTATATTCTGCAGCTTTTCTCTGCTAGGTGCTTATCTGACTGTTGTTCATACTTCCCCCAAAGCCTGTTGAACAGACAGAACATTGTCCACTTCCTATATGGCTTCGAGAAGGGTGGAACTGCTCTTTTTCTAGCAATAAGTTTGGTGGTTGTGTTTTGTTTTGTTTGTTTTGTTTTAAATTGGCTAATTGTTTCACACCAGATCAAAATATTAATCTTGGTTTTAATCCAGATTGTGTAAACTCTTTTTATATGCCCCCTAGCCTTCCCTTAACATTTATGAGGAAGTTATTTTATTTGTAAGCTTTCAGGTAATCTCTTCCAGACTGTAAAAAAGAATGCAAACATCAAGAAAAATACTGGCTTGTGTAGTTCTGCTCTAAATGCTAGTGCTACAGAGGGAAAGCATGATATTAATCCGTAAAATTAAAAAAAAATATGTAGAGGTATAATTACTTCTCACAAAATAAAATATAAATTGTATTTCCAGAAAAACAAATATGGAGTCCTGATTTGCCTGACAGCAATACTACAAAAATAAATACCTTCTTATTTAGAGATACTGCAAAAAGTGCACTTTCTTTTTAAGAGATAATAACTCATTACTGAAAAGTATAAAAAAAGTCTTGAAACATTAATGTGTCTTCTACAATAAAGATGGGGTTTAAAAAATTGGCTGTGTTAATAAATGGCTGGATGTCTGAGTCCAGGAAGTTGTGGTGAATAAAGTTAAATCCAGTCGGTAACCAGTCACAAGTGGTGTTCCCCAGGGTTCAGTGCTGGGGCCAGTCTTGTTTAATATCTTTATTGGTTATCTGGATGAAGGGATCGAGTGACACTCAGTAAGTTTGCAGATAACACCAATTTGGGAGGGATCTGCTTGAGGATAGGGAGGCTTTGCAGAGGGATCTGGACAGATTGAATTAATGGGCCAATTGTATAAGGTTTAACAAGGCCAAGTGCCGAATTCTAGATTTCCATCACAACTAAACCCCAAGCAATGCCACAGACTTGGGGAAGAGTGGCTGGAAAGCTGTCTGGCAGAAGACCTGGGGTGCTGGTGGACAGCTGGCTGAACATGAGCCAGCAGTGTTCCCAGGTGGCCAAGAAGGCAAACAGCATTGTTGCCTGTATCAGAAATAGTGTTCAGCAGTAGTGAAGTGATGGTGCCCACTACTCGGCACTGGTGAGGCTTCAGCTTGAGCTCTGTGCTCAGTTTTGGGCACTGCAGTATAAGAAAGACACTGAAGTACTGCAGCAGGTCTAGAGAAGGGCAACAAAGCTGGTGAGGGGTCTGGAGAACCTGTCTTATGAAGAGCAGATGAGGGAACTGGGATTGCTTAGCCTGGAGAGGAGGGGGCTGAGGGGACACCTTATTGCTCTCTACAACTACTGGAAAGAAGGTTGTAGTGAGGTGGGTGTTGGTTTCTTCTCTTAAGTAATGTAATAGGATGAGAGGAAATGGGCTTAGGTTGTGCATGGGGTGGTTTAGATTGGACATTAGGAAAAACTTCTATACTGAAAGTGACGCACTGGAACAGGCTGCTCAGGGAAGTGGTGAAGTCACCATCACTGGTGGTGTTCAAAAAATGTGTAGACATGGCACTTCGGGACGTGGTTTAGTAGTCATGATACTGTTAGGTAGATGATTGGACTTGATGATTTTGGAGGTCTTTTCCAACCTTAGTGATTCTGTGAGTCTGTGGTTGTTTTTACACTGCATCTTTACATAAAGGAGAACATTAAATAATAAAGAAAGTGATACATTATTAGATGCATCATTATAATTTATTAGAATAATTTCTGATACTCTGAGTTCCATTTGAAACACACTTCTTATGACCAGTTTATAAACTTCTCAAAAAAATACTTAGAAATGCATGCAAACAGGCAGTCACTTCATTGAGTCACTCTCTTAATAAGTTTACGTGCAGCATTATTACAGTTACTGTATTGCCATGCTTATTATCAATATTACTGTTAATTGCCAACCAATGTACATTGGAAAAAAATCCCTGTTGTTAATCTTTTTTGTCAAACACTAATTGCCACAGATTGTAAATCCAGTACTGCAGTAAAGCATTTTAATACCAATGTAATTAAGGTGTTTGTCACTCTTGCCATTTTATTTATCACTTAATTCAAATATATGTTGAAAAATAAAAGATATGAGTGATGCAGACCAGCACTTAACCTATGTCTTTGTATCTAGCACCATTATGAACTTAGAATATGGAGTTTTATATAATTCCAAATAAATTCAGCAGTTTCGTGAATAAACGTCATTGTGTAATTCTTGATTCTTTATTGTTTAATAGAACAGGAATTCCCGCTTTTCTGAACTGTGTTTGTTGGAAGCCCTTGCAGTGAAATGTGACATAGCTATCAGTGCAGTAATCCATCTCACTGTATCCTGGAGTGCTGTCTTTATACCCTTGCACCCTTGGAAGTTGAATTTTCTGGATCACTGGAAGACAATTAACAGTGTTGGCTGCCTGCATGATGGGAGTGGATCTTCACAGCCTGGAATCTGAAGGACCAGTGTTTTTAGCTATCCCTTCATAGCAGAATCTGGTTCTATGGACTAAGCAATTTTTGAACTTGAATTCTTTGATCTGGTGGTGAATGTTATGGCAGAATATTACCTTTTGTGTTTTAAACTGTAGAAGAAAAGACTGGCAGGTGTATAACCTTATTATGTGAATTAATCTCTACAGGTAGTTTTGGTTAAGTATGTGATTTGCAATTCAGCATTTGAAATTTGGTCAGTTATCCTCCTCTCCTGGGAACTGTTAAGTCACAGAATCACAGAATCATTGGAGTTCGAAGTGACCTCTGAAGATCATCTAGTCCAACCCCACTACCAAATCAGGTTCACTCAAAGCAGCTTGCACAAGAACGCATTCAGGTGTGTTTTGAAAGTCTCCAGAGAAGGACAATCCACAGCCTCTCTTGACATCCTGTTCCAGAGCTTTGTCACCTTCAAAGTAAAGAAATTTTCCCTCATGTTCAGAAGGTTTCCTGTGTTCCAGCTTGTGCACTTTGCCCCTTGTCCTTCTTTAATGATGAACATGTTTTGTATCCATACACATTATGTAAACTACTGAAACCTGCATTTGACAAATACTCTAAGTGACTTTTCAAAGCTACTTCAGACAGCAGAAATAACATGTTCTTAGTACACTTATGCGTCTACCTCAAAAAGTTTTAGAATAAACATCAATGTCAAAGTCTCCTTAAACACAACAGAAAGAACAACTACTCAGGAATTTTCCAGTTTACTCATTTTTGGAGAGAGAAGTAGAAATCCATTGATGTCACAGAATCAGAGTGGTAAGGGTTAGAAGGGACCTCTGGCAATCATCTAGTGCAACCTCACTGCCAAATCAGGTTCACCTAATGCAGCTTGCACAGGAATGCATTCAGATGGGTTTTGAAAGTCTCCAGAGAATGAGATTCCACCATCTCCCTGGACAGCCTCATTTTAGCTCTTGTTCTGATGGAACTTCCTGTGTTCTCATTCATACCCATTGCCCCTTGTCCTATCACTGAGCACCAATGAGAAGAGACGGGCCCCATCCTCTTGATGTTTATCCTTTAGATATTGATAAGCAATGAGAAAATCCTCTCTCAGTACTCTTTTCTCCCATCTAGACCCAAGTCTCTTAGCCTTTCCTTGTGAGAGAGATACTTCAGTCCCCTAATCATCCTCATAGTCCTTCGTTGGACTCTCTCCAGTAGTTCCTGTTTCTCTTGAACTGGGGAGCCCAGAACTGGACACAGTACTCCAGATGTGGCCTCACTGGGGCAGAGTAGAAGCAGGGTAGAACCTCCCTCACCTGCTGGTCACACTTTTGTTAATGCACCCCAGGAGATCGTCGGCCTTCTTGCCCACAAGAGCACAGTACTGGTTCACAGTTAACGTATTTTCTATTGAGATGCCAAGATCCTTCTCCTCAGGGCTGATGTCCAGAAGGTCTACCCCTACTCTGTATTGATGCATGGGGTTGTTCCTCCCCAGGTGCAGGACCCCACTTTTGCCCTTATTGAACTCCATTAGGTTCCTCTCTGCCCAATGCTTCAGCCTGTCCAGGTCATGCTGGATGGCAGCACATACCTATGGTGTGTCAGTCACACCTCCCAGTTTTGTATCATCAGCAACAATACACTCTGTCCTCTCACCTAGGTCCTTGATGAGTATGTTGAACAAGACTGGACCCAGTACAGACCCCTGGGGAACACTGCTGACTACAGGCCTCCAACTTGACCCTGCACCATTGATCACAACCCTCTTAGCTCTGACAACCAGCTTTCAATCTACCTTATTGTCCACTCATCTAACTCACACTTCCTGAGATTCCTAATGAGGATGTTATCGGAGACAGTGCCAAACGCCTTTCTGAAATCAAGGTAGATGACATCCACTGCTCTCCCCTCATCTAACCAGTGAGCTATGACATCCTAGAAGGTTACCAGGTTGGTCAAGCATGATTTCCCCTTGCTGAATCCATGTTAACCTCTCCCAATAACTTTCTTTGCTTCCACATGTCTTGAGATGATAGCCAGAACAATTTACTACACCATCTTTCCAGGTATGGAGGTGAGACTTACCGATCTGTAGTCTCCTGCATCATCCTTCTGTCTCTTTTTGAAGACTGATGTGACACTGGCCTTTCTCCAGTCCTCAGACACCTTTCCTGTTCTCCATGACCTTTCAAAAATGATGGAAATTGACTTAGCAATAACATCTGCCAGGTCTCTCAGCATTTGTGGGTGCATCCCATCCAGTCCCATGGATTCGTGGATGTTCAGTTTGGCTAAGTGGTCTCTAATGCAGTCCTCCTGTACCGAGGGAAATTCTTCCTCTCTCCAGATCTTTTCTCTTACCTCCAGGGTCCAGGATTCATGAGAACTGGCTTTAGCAGTGAAGATGGAAGCAAAGAAGGCATTCAGTAACTCCACCTTCTCTGCATCTTCTTCCACTAGGGTGCCCACCTCGTTCATCAGAGTGCACACATTTTCCCTAGTCTTCCTTCTTCTACTGATATACTGAACCCAACACACATCCACACCCCCCAACTCCCGCCCCCTTCTTTTTGTCTTTGATGCCCCTTGTCAGATTCAGATTCAAGTGGGCCATAGATTTCCTCTTTGTATCCCTGCATTCTCTGACAACACTCTAATATTCCTCCCAAGTGACTTGTTTTCCACATTTCTGTAAATTTCCTTCTTCCATTTGAGCTTTTCCAGAAGACCCTTACTCATCCATGAAGGTCTCCTGCCTTCTCTGATTGATTTCTTACTCATCAGGATGTACTGTTCTTGAGCTATGGAGTCCTCAGTGAAATTGCTAAATGAGGCACAATAACTGGGGTAAGAGGTACAGGCTGTATCTATCATTTAAACTACAGTACTGAGGATCCGACTTCATGAAAACTAAACAAAACAAAACAAAACCAACACATTAGAACAAAGTGAAATATTGAACTTTCTAATTACAAATAAGTAGGAAGTGAGCTGCAGGAAATACATTGTTTCAGATATTCTGGTGATTGTTAATCTTACAGATTTTTCTTAATAATACGTCGTAAGAATATGGTGCAAATACAAAATGAAAGATACACAATTTTCAGAAATTAGAACAGAGCAGAGAGTTAAGGAGAAGAAATCTGTGACAATATTTTAAAATTCCTTTTTGCTATTATTATAAACGGAAACATTTTCCCCTACTTTTATGCATCAAGACTGACTAGATATTAGAGAAATAATCTAGTAAATTTATTTGTATTTCAGGAGAATTGTTTGTTAAATTTGTGTTTCTTCATTATTGTGTAAACTGTAAAACTGCATTACTTAAAATTTGTTATTGTCAAAGGTACATATATTATAACTCCTTCAGCTGAGTATAAAAAACTACTGTTCTTTTGTTAAAAAAAATATCCCTTTTTGGACAATTTTACTTCAATGCTAGTGCCTTATATAGATTTCAGATTAAGTCTGATCCTTACTGACTTTTTTATTTTAACTATATTTTCTGTTATTGAGCTCTCTACATTGTATATTTATACAAGTAAGTCCCTCATTAAGCACAAAGACCTCATTCTGCACTGAAGGAGCGGATCTCCTCTGGAGTCAGGTGTCCAATTGTAGAGAGAGGTGTCACCGTAAATTCTCACAAGCAACCACCGAGTTTTTCATTCCCAATATACCTCAGTTTCAAATACCTAGCAGATCTGTGAGTAATGGAATTGCAAATTTCTGAATCAAAAAAATTAAAAACTAAAACTGTGTCACAGATTCAACTTTAATAACTGAATCCAGAATATTAATTCTTGCTATTTCAAGAGGTGTTACAGTTATTTCTGTTTACTTCATACTCAAAAAGGGTATATTGATTGTCAGAAAACCTTTTTTTTTGCTTTAATCCATAGGAGTCTGAACTCATTGTATATGTTAAGTAGAAGAACAAGTTCAAGAAAAATGGATTTTTTTTCCCATAACTATATGGATAAGTTAGTCTCTAAACCAAGCATTTAAAAAATGCACAACAGTATGAAACACGAACATGTTATAGTCCAAAGGCTAAGACTCAAGATTCTGTAAAAACAAAGAAGGAATAACTTTTAAAAAATATGTCATTTTTGTAGGTCAAGGTGACATCAAAGCTGTCACAGAAGCTCAGGTTATGGTCTATGAGTCATTGTTCCCTCTTATGTTCAAAATAGTTTTCTGACTGGACTTACTTCTCAGTAAATGTAATAGAAAAAAAAATTAAACATAACTATGAAGTAGGAAGAGGTTTTTTTCCCTATTTCCCCACCAAACTGTTAGACAATTAAACTTCTCAAAATACCTGCTTGACAAAATGATGGGAAAAACTTGCCTTTTATGAATGATAAAATACATAAGAGAATTTTGAAAACTAATTTTTTTTTTTAAATTTCTGTTCCATTACAGGCAAAAACTGAGTTAAAAATACATGTCAGAATCTCAACAGGATTATAGAATGGTCTTTCCAAATTAGGAAAATATTATTCTATTTTTGTGGACTGTCAAAGATGCAATTGATGAGCTATATTTTAGATATCTTCTGTGTTGTGGGGTCTTCAGTCTTAGTGGGCAAATAAAAATAAAAACTTCAAAGGAAATCACCCAATGCAGCAAATGAAGTATGAGATTCATATTATAACACTGAAGAGTCAAATTGAGTTTGAAATATATGGTTGCAATATGTTGACATATGCGTCTCTGAAAAGTAAGCAAGTTGAACTCTTCACTGACCTCCACGCAGTAGATGGTGGTTCTACACTGTCCAGATAGTCAAACACATGAATAAAACAATCAGGGCTGAAAATCCGGACAGTAAAACAATAATTCAATTAATAAGATAAAAGGACTTCAATTATTTATTTTAATTTATTGTCTCACCATGAATAGAACTTTCGGGTCTTGCTTGCTGAAATTACTGCTTATGTAAGTTTTGTGACCTCTTTTGGCTCAGCTCAACTCTACATCAAGCATGCATAAGAAGTTGATTCATCTGCTGACTTTGTTGTGTGGTCCGTAGGAGAGCTGGGAGTCTGGAAGTTGCATGTGTAGAAAGAGCTGAGACATGTTGTTCAGCCTTGGTCCTTACATGTTCAACTTGTTTCACCTGTCCCATTTCTGGAACAAACACAGCAAATTTGTTGTACTACAGGCAGCTCACAACAGAAAATGAGGCTACATCCACCAGGGTGCAAATAAGCAGCGGAGAGAGTCTCCTATTGGAAAGCTGGGGTGGCAGAGAGGTACTCTCATCTTTTGGCCCTCTCTGGACCGCTAGTTAAGAGTCATGACACTGTAAGCAAACTTCTCTCCAGGAATTTTGTGGTAGGATCACCAGGGAGATTTCCAGAGGGTGGGGGAATGAAAGAGACTGTACCTGCTTCATGGGGCAGGACATCTTGAAGGCAGGGAGAGGCTGGAAAGCAATGTGCCTTATCTTCACCAGTAGCAGTCAGTCTATTTCACTTTATCTACTGTAAACACCTTTCCCCAACTCTATTACCACAAGGTTGTTAGTGGGTTTGAGTATGTTTATTTTGTTAAAATAAGTGAATTGGCCTTGGATTATTACTAGAACTGGGATATAACGTCAAAACACAT
Source organism: Actenoides hombroni (assembly GCA_024336885.1). Classification (NCBI taxonomy): domain Eukaryota; kingdom Metazoa; phylum Chordata; class Aves; order Coraciiformes; family Alcedinidae; genus Actenoides; species Actenoides hombroni. Next base: position 1,706,293 of record WUAM01000431.1, read on the forward strand.
TTTGCCTGTTGTTTTAAATAGCTGACTGAAAAGACCAGATGTGTGAGTGACATATTCTCTGTGACAGCAGTGGTGAATCAAAGCTATAAGTGGTGCTGACATGAAAGAAGTAATGGACTTTGAATCAGAGTGGGTATAACTCAGAAGCTTCATGACCCAAAAATTTGTGAAAACATTTCCTTTGATTTGTGGAGAAATGGATTTGCTTTCCCATGTCTTGTGTATTGAATGTCAGATCTGCCAGTGCTGAGTTTTATCTGCTCTCCTGTTCATGGAAAACTGTTCTATCTGTATGATGTCAGCATGAAATCATAAGTCAGCTTAACTGCTCTTATATGTGAAACATTTGAGGAGCTTGTAATAAGCCATAAATCCAGTGATTTTCTTGTTTGTTTTTCATGCTGTGAGCAAGTTTATTATTTTCTGTAAGACTTTTTTTGTGTACTGCAATTACAAATAATTTGTATTCCTTTTCATTCAAAAAAACACCTGGTATGGTAAAA
>WUAM01000431.1:1722467-1733377 GCA_024336885.1 Actenoides hombroni
TGGGGAGGGAGGGGGGTTAACAGAGAGCGTCTGTTATCGGTCTAAGGGGCTGCCCTGACCCTAAACCGTGACACTTGGAAAGCTCAAGGTCAGCTTCCTTGTTCAACACTCAACTTGTGTACAGCTGCTGCCTGTGTTCAGCTGCTACATCTTCACTTTTATTCTCTGCTTCTCAGGCCCCTGAGATTTATCCCAGTGTTTGGGAACAGTCTCTGGGAAGTGACAATGATGCACAATCATGTGATAATTCCACACTGCTGTCCTGAAACTGATGAGCTGGAACAGAGCTGCCCCTAACCTGAAAGGACAGTCTGACCCCCAAGGCTGAGCTAAGCCATCTCCATCTCTTACTGATAAGGAGTTGCTTGTTTGGAAGGAGAGACAGAGGTGGCCCAGAATTCTCTCTCTGGGTAATAATTTTCACTTTTTCCTCACTTCACCCTACTATCTCAACCACATACTGATTGCCGTACTGATTCTGTGGTAGTTTGTGCATGAGAACTATGAGGCATAAGCGAGACCAGAGACTTCAGTAAGAGAGGCAGCTTAACTCTAAAGCATGTACAGAAAAACTGCTGCAGACCTCATGGCATATGGCCTCATTCTTTGTTAAAATCTAGGTCTTCTGTCCTCCAGTTCCTTTGAAAGAATATATCTACCATTGAAGATCATACTGAAAGGAAATTCTGTTAATTTACAAGGAAGCTTACACAGGTAAAATAACATGTCTAGAAATTAAGAAATTTAATTTCTTCTTGACATTAGTATTTGGCTTACGGTACATCCTATGTATTTTGTGATAAAGACTGGCAAGCATTTTACATGCACTGAGAATACAACTCTCTGTATGAGTTAGCAAAGTTAATGATCAGTAGGGACTGAAATGGCTGAATTTCTAATGTTTTCTTAAGGGATTCATTTTACTTCATGTTAGAGACTTTCCTGCTTGTATATGTACTAATCTATTTACACATAGGTGGGTACATAAACATACATCTGCATATGCATGAGTGTGTGCACACAAATGAGCATATATTTACTGAGTGAACATATCAGCTATAGTGGTAGTAAATGATACATACTATTGATTTAAAAATAAAATTCAGTCTTTAGTTGTATAATATTTCTTTACACATCAATAACTTTGAAATATAGGAGACAGTAGAAGTTGGGACAAATGCTGTGTTAGTACAAAATATTTTACTATCTGCTGTTATGTACTTGGGGAAAAGAGGATTTAAAGTATTTCAAGAAAGTACTCAGTTATGCAAAACAAACAAACAAACAAAATTTAGCACAGATAATAATGAATCTGAATCTGAAACAACCTGAAACACTAAACATTGGATCTGGCAATTCAGAAGTTCATTTTCTTGGGGGGGGGGGGAAGTCTTTCAACATTTGGTTCTTTGCTAACTGCAATTCTAAAGTATTAGTAATGTATAAAGATTTGGTTTTTTTGTCACATGGTTAGGAACTGTCTGAATGATAGAGCTTGAACTGCTGTGATAAGCAGCACAAAGTCTAGCTGAAGACCTGTAGCTCAGTGTTCCCCAGGGGTCAGCATTGGTTCCAGTCCTGTTCAATATATTCATCAATGACCTGGATGAAGGGACAGAGTGTACCCTCAGAAAGTCTGCTGATGAAAAAAAACTGGGAAGAGTTGCCTACACACCAGAGGGCTGTGCTGCCATCCAGTGAGACCTGGACAGGCTGGAGAGTTGAGCAGAGAGGAACGTAATGAAGTTCAACAAGGGCAAATGTAGGGCCCTGCCCCTGGGGAGGAATAACCCCATGTATCAGGTTCGCAGCTCTGTGGAGAAGGACAGGGGCATTCTGGTGGACAGGTTAACCATGAGTTAGCACTGCACTCTCGTGGGCAAGAAGCCCGATTGTCTCCTGGGGTGCATTAAGAAGAGTGTGGCTAGCACTTGCCTAGTGAGACCGCATTTGGAGTACTGTGTCCATTTCTGGGCTCCTCATTTCAAGTGAGACAGATAACTACTAGAGAGAGTCCAACAGGGGGTTATACAAAGATGATTAGGGAACTGGAACATCTCTCTTAAAAGGAAAGACTGAGAGACCTGGGTCTAGCCTGGAGAAGAGAGGACTGAGAGGGGATCTTATAAATTCCTAAAGAGCAAGTGACAAGAGGATGGGGCCACTCTGTTTTCAGTAGTGCCCAGTGACAAGACAAGGGGCAACGGGCACAAACTGGAACACAGGAAGTTCCACCTAAACATAAGGAGAAACCTCTTTACTGTGAGGGTGATGGAGCACTTGAACAGACTGCCCAGAGAGGTTGTGAAATCTCCTTGTCTGGAGAGATGAAAAACTCATTTGAATGTGGTCCTGTGCAACCTGTTCTAGATAAACCTGCTATGGCAGTGGGGTTGGACTAGATGATCTCCAGAGGTCCTTTCCGACCCTTACCATTATGTGATTCTGTGATCCTCTTTTTTCACCAAAAGTCTCTAGACTAGTAAAGTAGTTTTTAAACCTAACAATTCTGAATCTAGAAATGTATATTTGACAATGGCAAATATAACTGTGTCTAAGTTTATTATAAGGCTTGACATTTTTTATTATTCACAGAATTTTCTAGTTATTTCCTCCCAAATAGCCAATTAATGAAAGTTCTGGCTTTGAATATTCTGAAGTAAAAACCTGAAAAAGCCAAGGTTACTTTTGTAACACTATCAAGATCAAAACACACTTCCTGAAAGACTCACTTATGGACAATACACATATATTAGCTCTGTGCTCACGCCATGTATTTCCTTGTAGAAAATACATGTGTTATGTAATAAACATTAAGGTTAGATAAAAGATCAGAAATACTTTTCACAGAACCATATAATAATTTTCCCACAATGTTTCAATTTTTTTTTTTCACTCCAAGTACTAAGATAATCAGTAATTGTATGTCTAGATATAATTTGTGTATACATTTCAGTGTGGATGCGTTGATGAAGCATAGGTTTTAATCAATTCTATTTTTGTATACTTATTCTTTTGTTTTCTCTGTGTGCATATAACTTGCTTTACAGAATACCTATTACTCCATAGCTAATATAAGAACTTGTTCCTCATTTAACATTGACATGAGGTTGAGAGACCAGAATTTCTGTAATTGTGTCATTCCTTTATTTTCTCATTTCACTTTGTTTATGATAATGTCCTTTGCTATTATGCTGAGAGCCATGTCTGCTTGGGTTTTTTTTGTTTTTTTTTTTTTTGTTTGTTTGTTTGTTTTTGTTTGGTTTTTTGTTTGTTTTTTTTGGGTTTTTAAAGTCCATTTCTACTCTAAAGTAGTACTGCAGGAAAAATAGCAAGCATAAATCAGAACATCAAAGTAAGTCCCACCATGCTACAGTGTACAAATAGCTGTTGATGAGCTTGCCATGCTTACTGAACTGAATAAATATAAAAGCTTTTCATGTGCATTCCTATTTTCAGTCCAAATACAGTGCATTAACCTGAGAATATCAAATTGAATCAGAGGTTCTGAGAAGTGCTGGCTCCAAAGCAGTTGGAATGACACTCTTCATTACACTATCTAGATTCAGGTTTCAGACAACCATAACCAGTGCTTTCACAACCTCTCACCTAAAGTCAGATAATGTACAGCCATCCAAATAAGTGACTGAATTTCCCTGCAAGTGTTTCTGCAACTCTCAAAATGTGGAGTCCATGGAGCCCTTGAAAGCTGAGACTAGAATTGTTATGAAGAGACTTTGCTGGATGAAATTTTTCCTTGCCAGGCACAAATAAACAGCTCTCAGTAGGGTGCTCACCACACAGTGTGTCAGCACATATTATGCAGTCTGGTGCTGAGTGGATGTGTCAGCTGCCCATTAGACCACACTAAAATAGAATTGCTGGAAGCCTGAAGCATGAAGCATGATATTAGATAAAGTGATGAAATTTCACTCGATTAAAGAGCCAGGTCAAGGACAGTTACCTCAGGAAATTCTTTTTTTTCCTAGAATATTCTCACAAGTTTGATAAATTTATCCTCCTTTTCTGCTTATTTTTGATTATCATTCAAAATATATGAATGGCCTCATTTACACTTTCTGTCTTCTGACATATTGGAGACAAGAGGAACAGTAGATTTTTATTATGTAAAAAAGGGGATGACACAGAAAAGGATTGACTGTACTCCATATTAGAGGCTATAGGAAATGTTAGATTGATTTGTTTAGAGTTGTTTGTGTTTTCTTCCTCTGAGGTGAGAGCAGCTGGGATCTTTTGTTAGACTAACTGAATGCAAGCATAGAGCAGCACCTGAGGGAATAGAAAATTGCTCCCTTTATCCACAGGAAATGCATGCTGCTGGCAAAAGGATCTGCATCTGTTTTGCTTCTTGACTGGAGCGATGAGGCCTCACCTAGTCAGATAAAACTGCAGATTTGATTTAGTGGCTGTATCAGCTCCTCAGAGTGCTCCACAAGAAGAAATTAGTGTGTACAGCTAAATCTGCTGTGTTTTATTGCAGCTTATAGTTTGGCAAGAGCTGTCTCTCTCTGCCTCCCTCAATTTAATTTCAATTAGGATCGCAAGTTGCTCTGAAACCTAAGAGGAATCCAAAAGGTTAATTATCATTGAGTACACCATCCTTGGAGCCAGTCCCTGACCCTTATCCTGTGAAGCTTTGGTACAATTTCTAAACAATATACGACATCTTCTAAATTGTTTTAATGCTTACTAATTAGAATATGCAAGCTCTTCTCTTTGAGTGGGTCTTCTCCTCATGCTATGCCAGGTGTAAAGTAGAATTTGCAGTTAATTCAAACCCAGTCATCCTTTTCACACAGTTGCTCATTCATCCATGTACAAATGTATCATAGTGAATCACATCAGAAATCCCAGACACTGTGCCTCTTAACTGTTTGGCTGTATTGGTGTTGAATTCTTGGCCAGTTAGAGATCAGTGATCACAAGACAGCTGCCAGATAATAACATTTAGTTCAGGTTGAAGTTGATTCCCTTCTGATACAGTATTTTCTAAGATAAATAAAGTAACTCCTAGATATGTATTCTACATATGTGCAAAGCTTGCCATGGAATTTTACTGACATGCTCAAGGGGACTCAACTACTCTTTGGGTATCACTGCTGAAGCTAAAAAAAAAGTAAAGAAAAACCCTATTCATCCTGATAGCAAGTAAAATTTTGCAAGGCTTCAGTTACCACTGGAGATACCTGTCTGATGAATGGGTTAATGAAAAATGCCCAGATCAACATAATACAGAGGTTATAATAAAATATGAAACCTTAATAGAAGTCTAGGGAAAATTACCTTTTGGATGACAAATAGCATGACATTCACCCCCTAATAGGAGTAATCTAGGAGTCTCAATAGACACAGTCATCCTACCCCAGCACACATTTAGAAGATCAAATTATACTGCATGTAATATTTTGTGTATAACATATTGATAATAAAAGTACAAGTTATAATATGGAGAAGAGATGCACAGCAGAAATGAGGTCAGGCAATTGTAGAGGCATACTGATGAAATCTATTAATTGTTTTCCCTTTCTGCATTTCTTGTTTTGTGGGATTTTAATTTTTTTTCTCAATGTGTAGATGACAGTTTATTTTCTGATTCTATGAAATTAATTTCCCAGAAAAAAATGCCACAGCATAAATTTTAATTTATTTAGATTGTATATTTATTTTTACCAGTAAATTCTGAGTCTCACCTCAATAAAATTTCCTCATAGAAAACACACACCCACACACCAGTCCTATATGAAGATTGTTGCTTTTAATCTGTATGAGGGTAGGATTAAAGTAATATAATCCTTAGACAGACAAAAGATAGTACTCTTTGAAATGGGTGTATCTTAAACCATCCTTTTCACATCCTTGTTGAACTGGCTTCTGAAGTTTTCTCTGTCACCAAACACAAGTAGAGCAACCTGAGTGAGGCTTTGTTGGTATTCTTCTTGTGTTTTGCACTGCTCTGGGTGCCTGCAGCAAAGCTCTTGTCTTTCCCTCCCTTTTTTGTTTAGTTTAGTTTAGTTTAGCATTATTCTACAGAACAAAACAAAACAAGGAAAAAACTTTGAGTCCCCTGCTTAAATTGTGTTACCATAATAAGGCCCTTTATGAAGGAGGGCAAGTGGATGTTTACTGCTGGTTGACAGCACAAGGACATGTCTGTTTATTAAAGAGCCTGTAGAAGAAAATATGATATGCCACTTCCCCCCTTTTCCCTTTGTTAAAGGAGTGATCAACTGCTACTGCCAACTCATAATATCTACAGCAAAAGCTGTCTGCTTCAGCATTCTCTGTTAGTCTAGCCTTTTCCATATACTCCCCTGAAACACAGCCAATGCTAAGGCGTGTGAGCACCCTGACAACTGGTAAGGATATGTGGTCATACTTGTTTGATCATTCTTTTTACATTTTATATTGCCTAGTGTCTGCGCATGCTGGGACAGTGGAAATTGACTTAGGGACACTGATTCACACACAGGATAGTCCCTTTCTCTTTCATCGGTCTGCAAAAAAAACAGTATGGGAAAGGGACCAAAAGCAGACTGTTCAATCTCTAGAGTAATATCGGGGTTGCAAACACTAAGAATAGATGTTTCACACATTTCTTCCAGGAAATCATTCTTAAGGAAAAGTTTAAGTGACACTGTGAAAACATGAGGACACAGCTGGTCCCTTGGCTCCTTACACAGAGTGATAGTCCAGCTTAGCCCTTTCCTTCTTCAGATTGCATATCCTGAGCTCCAGTGTAAGAAAAGTCAAGGTATAATGTTTTCTTGGGCTCTTAGAAGGCTCACCTGCCAGGGAATGTAAATTATACTGAAGTGCAAATACTACCAGTTTCCTGCAAAAAACCTTCAGCAGACCTGTGCATAGGGAAATAGTAGTTCAGCTGGTGTTCCCCATACCAAAAAAACTGAATCCCCAAGTTGCTAAACAGTGTGTTTGTAGTTTTCATTAAACTGTATTAGTTCCTCTGTTTCAAGGACCAGGAGGTGAATCATCTCCCACAAAGAAAGAATATGTCTCTGAAATGTTGTCTTGAGTACCAGGAGCTGCTAGTAATGAGGCTGTGCAGGGTAGGGTATGCTGCAGTGCCACACCTGATGGTGATGTACTCTCCTCTCTCAGTACGAAATGGTAGCTCAAACATATCCCTAGTGTGTCCCAAGGTTTGAAAGCTGATTCCTGGCCTCTTCAAGCTTGTGAAAAGTGAAGCTATTCTTCCTTACACTCTGCTGGTCCACTGTACATCACTCAGGCTCTAGTCAGCATAATGTATATCTCCCCAGTCTTTTTCTACAACCTGTCCATTGCAGTTTTTCCACAAGAGACAGTGTAATACTGCACTTTTCACCATTACGGTTTAAACAGCTAAGAAGTTAGCACTGATGATATGAGGTAATGATATTTGTGTTAAGGCTTGGTGGAACGAGTTTGTAGTTTGTGTTCGTACTTACTGTTTGGAGGGTCTTCTTTCCATAGTGACTGGAGGCATCTCATACTTTTTAATGCTAGTGGAGTTGGTAGAAAACACAGTGGTCTGTCTCAATCTCCTCTGCTTATAATTCCTGAATGCCCTCTCAGATTTGCGTGCATTACATTTGTCAAACACGAGTTTCTCTGTATACGTGCATTTCAGATGAATTTGCTATTTAAATATGGACTGTAAAATTTGAATGTATTTCCTTTACTTTGCAACATAACTGCCAGTGAAGTATTATTTTTCAGAATCAACAGTTTTAATCCAGACGCATTCTGAAAAACTGTTACAAAACACAATGATATTATAAGGCTGTTTGACAAAAACAACGAATGCCTGTATCTCCATTTAGACATAAGAAGCAGCCTACCAACAGAAATGCCTTAAATCACTGGAGGTTCAGTTTTGGTGAAATTTCCATAGTGCCACAACATAGATGTGCTGTAACTACCTGGGTCTGAATCCACTGTAGTATATTTACAACATTGCTCTCTCACAAAAAGTAGCATCACCATAAACAATTCCCCAGTCTTTCTCATGAATCTGTATTGTTGTAAACATTACAGGAAAAATAGCACAACTTTCCTTTTTTCCCAAAGCGTCATAATGACTAAATCAAGAAGTTCGGGTTTGTTTGTTTGTTTGTTTAAATTCTTCTTCTGTCCAGAAACTAAAAAAAAATCCACTTGAAAGAAACTTTCCTCTCTTATTCCTTAGGAAGTATTGAAGTTAGCCTGATTTGTGACTCTGCTAAGTTTAGGTATGTAGTAGCTGAACCTGTGTGATGATCACAGACTCACAGATGGTCCTTCACCCTGTCTCTAGCACCTCATCTCATATATATAGCCTAGGCAAAAGTGGTAGAGAGACAAGTGTTCACAGGAGATGCTGAGGTTCTACATACAACTTTCTGTCACTGAAACCTTCTGTCACTCTGTGTTCCTTTACAGTGTTCTACATTATAGTATGTTTATTCCTAGTGTGTACCCATGAGTGAACATTTTTTAACTCTTTCATTGTACTGCACTGTGAACAGAGCTTTCCCTTAGGTAAGTCCATTATAACAAATCCACAGGAGCTTTCTAAAGAAAATTGTGTCCTGGCTAGCAATATGCGTGCTGTGTTTGAACTCTGGGGAAGTGACACATCCAAACCATTCAGAGGAAGCAGAAAGGCTGACAGACTTAGAATGACAGCAATGACAGTGTGTGCAGCGGTACTCATTTGACTTACATCACTTAGAAATAGTGATTTTAATACAGTGCACCTGAATATTTCTGAGGGTTCTTAAATGTTGGGGGTTTTTTTTCATCCCATCATGGTGTGTAAGAAAAGTATTATGAGGTAAGGCTTCATGAAAAGTAGAGTTTCTAACTATCTACGTGATTTTTCCTCTGTGGAAAAAATACACTGTCATCCCATAATTAATATTCACTTTATTGCATAATATTGTACCCACTTTCCTCCTTCCTGACCTACTTTTTACTTGTCTTTAAAAATGGGATGTAATTGTCATACCAAAATAACTTTGACTACCTTTTTTTTAGATCACCCTACAAAGAAACAGAGCTGTTAGCCTTTGATTCTGTTTATCTGGAGAGAGCAGTGATCAAGCCTACAAAAATTTACTCTTAAATCCAGATAGAAAATGAGATGGCAAGATTTTGGACATATTACATCATATTTTAATAAGGAAGACAGATACACAAGGCCTAGATGACACTAGTGAAATGAGATGTAAACTTCACTGGGAAACCATGACCTGAGACCAATACACCTCTTGTCAGTGTGAAAGTACAGATAGAAAATATAAGGTATAAATCAATGAGCAGGAATGATCAACTGTACACACACAGATGTGAAAAGCTGGAGAGTGCAATCATTAAACAGAAGAAGGGTTAGGGGTTATAACTGACTGCAAGTTGAAGAATTTCAATACTGTCTCCCATAACAAACTGATGAAGTTTTGACTAGGTAAGTGGACAGTAAGGTGAACTGAAAACTGGATGAACTGTGGGGCTCAAAGGTCTGTGACCAGTGGCACAAGTGGTGTTCCCCAGATGTGTATTCTGGGTCCAGTACTGTTTATTTTCATTGATGAGCAGATGCTGGTACAGTGTGCATCCTCAGAAAGTCTGCAGATAATACAAAACCAGAAAGAGGGGCTGATACACCAGGTGGTGCTGCCATCCAAAGAAATCACAGCAGGCTAGAAAAATGGGCTGACAAGAACTTCATGGAATTCAACAAGGGAAAATGCAAAATCCTGTCCCCATGGAGAAATAAGCCCATGCACCAATGCAGACTTGGGGCCAATGAGATGGTAAGGATCTCTCAGAGAAAGACCTTGGGGTCTTGGTGGACTGCAAGCGAACCATAAGCCAACAATGTACCCTTGTTTCTAACAAGACAACAGTCTTCCGGGCCTCTGAATGAAACTCACCAGCAGGCTGAAGGAGATGATCCCTCCTTTCTGCTCAGTACTGATCAGTGCTGTGTCCAGGTATTGCCTCCTCAGTACATGAAAGCTATGGAAATTTTGGAACGAGTCCAGCAAAGGATCACAAAGATGAAGGCCTTGAAGTACTTGACTTGTTGAGAAGTGGACTGAGGCTTTTCAGCCTAAAGAAGAGAAAACTCACAGGGATCTTAACAAAACACCTAAGTACTTGATGGGAGTGTCTAAAGAAGATAAAGCAAGTCTCTTTTCAGTGATGCCCAGTGACAGGACACAAGACAAGAGGAACAAGTTAAATAAAATAAATTCCACGTAAGTATAAGATTTTTTTTTTTTTTACTTTGAGGTTGATCAAACACTGGAACAAGTTGCTTGGAGGGGTGGTCTGTTTAGCCTGCAGAGAGAAGACTGAGGGAAGATAATAAGAGTCTTCATATTGCTAAAGCTGAATAATCTAGTGTACATGCTTATAAAGGATAGACTAGGAAACAGTAGAAAAGCATTGAAGTAAGGAAGATTCCGGTTAGATGTCAGAAAAAAAGAAACTACCTACATTGTGAATTTTTGCAGACTATTTTAAAATAGATTAAAGAATGTCTCTCAGAGATAACTGTAGTATAGTTGATTCTATGACCAGGAAAAGGGGTAAACTAGAAAATCTTTGGGTTCTGCATTTTGGGATTGTTTGATGACTCTGCACCTGGAGGCTAAACAAGGTACAAAGAGGGGATTTTCAAAGCAGGAAATACAGGGAAATGGTTTATGGAATTAAAATGGAACCAAGAGTTTTATTTTAACCTGTATTATTGTAAGGGTTTGGGAACAAGGAAGAAAAGGAAAAAAAGAGAACAGGGATATTATAAAGATATTAAATGGTTGATGTCAGTTTCTCTCAACATACTTTAAACAAGAGTTCACTAGTTCACCAAAACCAATTAAAAGTCACTGGTGAGCAGGCTT
>WUAM01000431.1:1761655-1778449 GCA_024336885.1 Actenoides hombroni
ACTCAGAAAAATAGCTTGTATTTATACTGTAAACTTTAAGTATTTTCTGCTTCTACAATTAGCCCAAATATATGAAAATTTCACTATGAGGTCTGAACACCATCTTCTTGTTATTTTTCTATGTTTCTTGTTATTGTATTTTTAGCCATTCGTCCACAGTCAGATGTTATATTAAAACTGTATGCATGTTAATAAGCATTTGTTATGTTTTCTAAAACTACCCTTGCAGGTGTGAGTTTGTGAAGTTACAGAAGTAATAAAGCTATTAAGGCATGTCGGGAAATTTGTGAAAGGTGAGCACAATAAACAGACCACTATGCTTTTGAATCTCCTATCCAGTTAGAAAACAAACAGCCCAAACTGTTTCATAGGCCTCCAATAATTTAAAATTTTATGTTGGTTGAAGGCTTGAGTCTGACAGTCTTTTTGTTTCCATTTTATCAAAAGCACTGGATTGGATGAGTAAGAGTTCTCTTTTGTTCTAAAAAAAATTAATTCAAGCATTAATTTCTCTCTGTAGGATCTCTTTTCTGTAAAATATAAATAAGGGTGGAAATCTGTACTACTAAACCTTAAGCAGTGAAATCCTAAGTCTCTGGCATCTAAGTCAAGAAAGGCTTAAAATGCTGGAATGTTTTTATAGAAATAAAAAAATTGTAATTTGCTTCCTGAACCTAATCTTTCACCATTATAAAAAAGAAGATACAACAGCCACTGTGTAATTTTTTTTCAATTAAGTTTATGGCTTCAATTCAGCAATTGTATTACAGTGTCTCTGAAATCCTATTGACCCAATGAGAGAGCTCTGTGCAACAAAACAAATCTTTTGACTTACAGGTAAGATAGATAGTAGAATACTATCCAGCATGGCATTCAGTTTTTCTTGTTGGTGCTGACCTGTTAGATCAGGGAAGAAACCACCTTTTAAGGAGTCAGAAGACTTTCTTCTTATCACCCGTGGTCTGGGCTTGGTGTCACCAGCTACTGGATGCAAATCTTTCTTTCCCTAGGCTACGTGTACTCTATGTCTTAACCCAATAACTATGAAAAAATTCCTCCACCTTTCATCTACAGGAATTCCTACTTATTACTGATGTGGCTCAGAGCTGTTGCAAACGCTAATGTGTCTTCATTTGCTTTGACTCAGTTTTAGTTTTGTGAGTATAATTATACTGTCATAAAAATTTTTTCATTGTAGGATTTTTTGTTGTTGTTTGCTTGTTTGTTTGTTTGGTTTTTTGTGTGTGTGTGTGTGGTTTTTGTGGTTGTTGGTTGGTTTTATTTGATTTTTGTTGGTGTTGTCATTGTGGTTCTTTTTCCTGGGTACTGATGTACTTTATTCCCCCTAAGCCAGGACTATTTATTTCATTATTATTTCCCCTTTTATTCTATGTACACAGGTAAAAGAAAGCTACTTGGTCATATAGTGCAATTACAACTTTTTTTTTTAATTCTTGAAGAGAGAAAAAATGTTTGATTCACTGTCCTTGTTGCACCCTGAAAGATACCAGTCTCAATTTGGCTGTGCTTTAGGTGTTTAAATTCAGTTAAGAGCACAGAAGTACTGACTTCTCAATCTCACAAAGAAATTGCTGTCTATTTAAGTGAATCTAGGAGTTTTTTTCCCTTATCATGTGTATTTGATCTTGTTTCAAGGAAAATTTTAGTAATTTGTTTTGCTAATGGTTGTACGCCAATTGGTTCTGTAGGGTAGGTTTGAACATCATATAAATAGCTCATGGGCTATACAGATTTCAGACAGTAGGGGTTTTTTGGCACCATGAGCTTGTAGACATATTATACTGTTCCTGATGAAACAGTGTTGTGGCTCTGTTAATCAAAGTTCACGAACGGATGCAATATGCTTAGCGGTATAGACCTGAATTCATTCAAACGATGCAATTTTTGTTACTGTTCTACTCTGGTGAATAGAGAGTTTGCAGATTTTCCTTTCTTTGAAAGACACTTATCCACATAGACATAAGAGGTCAGGCCAAATTTCATAATGCCACTTAGGAAGGCCACTTTTATATGACAGTAATAGATAAAGCTTAAGTGTTTATTCTTCAATCAATTCTTATTGATTCAGAAAACACAGCTATTTAATTGCACATTCAGTCTTCCTGGCCATTTGTAGAAGTTTCCTCATATGCTAATTGTATAGCAGCCTAAAGGGCTACGTTTTCAAAGCAGGGTGCACAAATTCCATTAAGAGAGACTGACACTGGTTGTTAGTGTGCAACCCTCCATGTGCATGCTTTTGAGAAAAATTTAACCTGAGATGTGTATGGATGAAATGTTACATCTGTATCTAAATGGAAATTGTATTCAAGACTTGTTCTGCTACTGTATCTAATTTTAGCTTTTTATCTTCTTTTATTTTATTATGTTCACTAGATTAGCTGAGGCATCTAGAAGCACCTTGCTGAAGATTTATCAGATGGTTCGGACACACACTGGTGCTAAGATCATTGACTGCATGCTTTCTGCTGCATAATTCAGTGGCTAACAAGCCACTTGCGGTTTTAGCAGAAGCCAGTTTAATATGAATGGGACATTTGTGGACCATTTTGTTCTGTCTTTCTCTGGAGCAAATGCCAACATGGTTGAGATCTAGAAACTTGTCGTTCCATTGTAATAGGATATGCATTTAAATTAGAACTCTGTGAGCTGAAGAATATTCATGTTAACATCATTTTCAGTAATCCAGTGGAAAATCTGCAAACTGGCTCAATGGCTGGTCCTGAAGGGCTTAGAGGCTGGATGTAGGCTGTCTAAGAACGCCATATATTTAATGTAGATATTTTGTTTCTATCAGGGCACTAGAAGTAAAACATTACAAATAAATCCTATTAATTTTCCTTTCTTTCTAAGATAATATTTCCACACTTATGATTTCAAATCATAAAATAGATGTTAATTCCAAAGTTTGAGTTATTTTTTTTTTTAATCATGTGTGTTCTGTTTCTTTTTTCTTTTTTTTTTCCAGAGATAGTTTTTATTTTTATTGTTCTTGTTAATTTTTATTATACATAAAGTGATGGATTTACATTTGCAGTTTAGCTCTTGAAATACTACTTGTTTTATCTTTGGATTCAGTGTCAAAATCTGAACTTTTCAAGAGGCTTTTTCTCTTTTTTTCTTCTTCTTCTCTCAAATGTATTTTTCTTTGGAAAGGAGGGGGGAAAAGAAAAAAAGTTAATCTCTTAACTCTGTCATGTAATTAAAGCCAGACATGCTCAGAATACTTCATGGATCTTAGTAAACTAGTGAAATAGATTTTCTTTTTTTTTTTTTACTTTGAGATTGTAAAATGCCTCAGGACAAGTAGCACTGTGTGAGAGGTGCTGTGAAAGAGCAGCTTATAGAGTATTAATGTCATGGAGAATTTCAAAGATTTCTGTACAAACTAGTTTACTGAGGAACAATTACAGAACCAATTCTTAGAAGGAAAACATATACATATTAATGTAAGATATTGCAGAAAGTAAAATTCTTCTCAGTTATTTTAACTAACGAATACAAATATTGTTTAGGCAATGCTTTGCTGGTTTAGAACACTAAAACATTTTTTTGTTAGACAAAAAGTTGTTTGGCTGGATTTTTCCTAGGAAAATGATCTGTATCTACAGCAAAAGAATAAAAAAAAAAATTGAAAGAAAGAAACTGTTATTCTTAATAGCTAGACTTAAGACAGTGGTTTAAGAACATATGAGCTTGGAAATGCAAAGCACGACTTTCCCACAGCATAGTATGCTGTCTTTTTTAGACAACTGATCTGGAAGTGGCTATTGTACTTTATGCTGTGTTTTTTATTATATTTACCTTTTGCAAAGTATATTGAAAAGTAATTCTGTAGGACATGAAATTGCACCTCGAAAAATCTGCTACATAAACACTTCCAATACAACTTAATTTTGAATGCAGAGATAGGCATAGGAAGCCTCAAAGTTTCTCCATTGAATGTAAGGCACTGTTCCACTAAAATAATAAAAGCCTTTACTTTCAGGTAGTATTCCTAGCTATATCTGAGAAGAAGAAAAATAGGAGGCAGTAGGAGTGGCAGCTCAAAATTCACCACTTGTTGAACAGGTGAGTTATGTTTGTGTGTCTGTATACACCCCCTACCCTTGTTTTATTCCCAAACTAAGCTTTCAGTATGGAAGTCCCACTTGGTACTGGGCCACCCCTTCTGAGTTTAAAAATCCTGTTTAAAAGTTTCTGTTACTGAAATGTAAGTTAAAGTGTCAAGAACAATATTACATAAAATAGGAAGATTTTCTTGAAAAGCAGTATAATTGCCTAAAGAACACTATTCTCTTTGCTGAGAAGGGCAAAGAAACTGGTGTTCTAATAAACTGCAGAATTCGGGAACAGTTCTTGTTTATCCTTGGTTGTGCTTTTTACACCACCATATGTGTGAAAATCATTACAATAGATTCTTGCTCATTTTTTAAATCCTCTTAGAAGATGAGGAATAATGTCTCAGACACTTCAAAAGTATTTGAAAGCAAGTTCACAAGATTTTTGGAAATAAACAAAACCTTCAGTCTGAACAGAGTACAAATCGAACACATTAACCCAGACCTTTTCAAATATTTAGTTCTGAGAAGCAGCTACCTTCATGATTTGGATTTTGACAATGCTCATAACAATATATGTTGACAATTCAATAAAGGTCTAAGGACAGTCTTAGTGTTAAGGAATGTCTAGTGTGGTAGTACTGTGAGTCATGCTCCTGGCAAATACTTCACAAGAAGTATTTACACAAAAATATGCAACAGTGAGACCTGGGAGTCTCCCAACCAGCACCAACATTTGAAGCAATGAAAACGTGTTTTTCTGACTGTTAATATATTGTAAGAGAGAAAGTGTGTCTGTGAATAAGTTTTCTAAAGATTATATGTTATAAGTAATAGTCTTGTATCCCAGAGACAACAATCTTATGCTGAAATCTTTCCACATACTTAGAAGTTTAATTTTGAGATAAATTAGAAAGAAGAAGTGAAAATTAGAGAAAGCAGTTTATCCTTTTTTTTTTTTTTTTTTTTTTTCTGTTTCATTTGATTGTATATGTCATCTCCTTGTGGGACAATCTTATGGTAAGTTAATTTAGGCCAATTCATTATTTACTAGATCCAGAAACTGAGTTAGTTAATTACTATATTGGCTCTGTGCCGTATGTGTTTGGAAGAACAGGCAACAAAAGCTGTAAGTTTTCTCAAGGTAAAAATGGACACAGAATCTGCGTTTCATTTTTTCTTATTAGAACATTTTGATTGTGGCTAACAAGCCGAAAGTAAAGTTCTGTACACAAAAATTGTCTGCATTTTCTTGTTTCTCCTTTTAAAATCTCATTGTTCCTTTTCTGTCTGCTGAAGCGTGTAGCACTTGGAAGTTCTGCTTGCCCTTTGTGCCTACTAACTCAAACATTTAGTTGTACAGGAAACCAATTTGCAAAAAAATGCTTGTTTAAACAAATACAGATGTTATTATGGTATTTGAACTTTGCACTTAGGTAAATTTGTATGACTAATGTCATCTGTCATTTTTGTCCAGGTCCTTCAAGTTATAAAAAGCAAAAATAAAAATAAACAAAATAGTAGAAGAGATGCGGGTAAGATTAGTTAAACTTGTAAATAGAAGACATTTAGAATGTAATATGAACTCTTAAGGACAATTATGCATCCTATTCTCAGTGCTACTGATACGCCTCTATTTTGTTGCAATAATCCACTTGGTAAAAAACCTTGGCTTGAAACTTCTACCTAAGGTAAAATACAGCACAGAGAATTGGTAAAGAATGGTCAAGAATACCCACTGAAGTTTCTGGTTCCAGTTTTGTTTTGAAACTCAGGAAAGATAAACCCAAAAGTACCAGAAAAAACTAATTTCATGGCATTTGAGATCCTAATCACCCTTTTCCTCTGGAATGATTGGAGTGTTTTCTGTGCTGGGAGTTATATCAAAGACAAACTTTTCTGAGGAGTGGATTTGGAGCAGTAGCACATATCATTGCACAAACAGAAAATGGCATCCACTTCATTATCTTCAGTCCCAAATGTCTTCATGTTTACTCTCCAGCCCCAAAAACCACAATGTGTTTGCATTTGTATATAGCTTCTCATCTTTCAAGGCAAAGCACACTCATGTAATTTTTAAATCCTTAGGGAAGGAATAGTGAACAAGTTATTAATGAAAATGCTTAAGGAATGAAAAAAAGTACAAATTTGAGTTTTAAAAATTCCGGGACATTAAGGCTTATTGCTTTCGGTTTTAATGAGCTGTTTACTTATCACCATTTGCTCATAAGGCTCTATAAATGCACATGTGCTCTTCTGCTACGAGAACTACTCCTTAATGCTGTAAATGTTAAGGCATTAATGCTCAGTGCATCTTATTGATTTTTTAGGTTATTAAAAAATCCATGATGATTTGTTTTCCTTCCTGTTGAGTTATGAAGTGGGGCAATCTGGAGCTAGAATGTTTTTAAAGCTGAAATATACCTAAGCATACAAACACTTCAGCACTAATGAAAATATACCTAAGCATACAAACACTTCAGCACTAATGAGTCTTTTGCACTGTGGACCTTTCTGCTGCCTTTGTTATGTAATAAAGTTTTAGCATATTTACTGAAAATATGCAGAAGAAATGGTGATATACTGTTTGTATTAAGGCACAGAGAAGCTGGCAACTTATGTGGAAGGTGTTTCTGTAGAGATGATTTTTTGGAATTACAGAATTATCATCATTGGAGAGGAGATAAATATATGAGTTTGAGAATATAGAGTGGGTAACAGAATTGTTGTGTAGTGTTTTTCTGTTAGACATCTTTTGAATAACTAAATAAACATTTTAGGTCAGTAGTACACAGCAGTAGATTGAAAGGACTATTTTATAACATTAAATCTTGTAGAAGCAGCATCTTCTACAGAAAATCTAATTGTTTTCATTGGAGCTTTTTGGGGAAAAAAAAGATTATTTTAAAATAATTGAAATTGAAAGTACTTTATTTACACCATCTCTGTATTTATTTCTATATACAAATATTTTCTTTGTAGATAATTATTGCAGATCTTTTGAGGTGAGGAACTTCTTTCTTCCTGCTTTAATAAGACTTAGAATAATTCATTAAGAATTTTTGCTGAGTGTGAGTATTTGCCTCTGAAGGCTGTCTGCATGATCACCTTTTAGAAGTGTTTGATTAGTACAAAGTGGGATTCCTATAAAACCAGAGGACACTATTTGAAAATGACTTCACATTATTATTGATTTTTCTTTTTGTAGGCATAAAATTCAACCATAATGTGTCTGCTTTCAAGAAAAATCCCTTCAGTAGAAAGCAAGCATTTTCTTGACAAAAAGTTTAAGACAAAGTTTCTGAATGAGTTTTCTTGCTTTAGTTTTTATTTTATAATACGTAAACCTCAGAAGTTTTCACTTTCAAAGCACTGTCATTGTGCTGTGAAAACCTCATAATATTAGTTTGTTATATCATAAATAGTGTTCCCTCCTTACTAAGACACACAGCAGCCCATTTTGTGTTCTATAGATGAGCATCAACTCCCGCACACTTAAATTATACTGACAAGTCTTGAACAGTGTTTATTAAACACTACTTAATAAACAGATGTTTTTTCTTAACAAATGTTTCTGATTTTTTCCATATGGGACTCACTGCCTGATAGTCTTACTGCAAATATTTTGTGGAGTTCATAATAATGTTTGTGCTTCACAGTGGTTGAGAACCACGTGAGAAAGAAATGCCTGTGGGCTAGAAAGGTCGTTCTGTTTAAGAAAGGTGAGATGCCTCCTTGGTGGTTGTGGAGAAATACTCTTGGTTCTAGAAAATTGTAGATAATAGTATCAAAAGGCATTACACTACAGGAAAATAGAAGTGTGGGGTTTTTTCCTGTATTTAAATGAAGGCAATATATACCATTATTTTTGCAAGTAGCTAATTCTTGAAATCCTCTTTTCTAGGATATTTTTTTAAACTTGTGTTGCATTTACTCTGCTTATACAGTAGGCAGCAGCGCATAGCACGTGTAATTATTGTGTAGTCCTAGTTTACTTCAAATTGTGATTCAATCAGAATCCCTAAATCTGACAACCTATAATCAAACAAAGGGAGTACTCTAGTAGGTGGGAATTAACAGAGGGAATTGAACTGTCATTTTGCAACGGCTCAGACCAATATGAAAGCCCATTTATGAGTCTTTCAATAAATATCTCTTTTGTTTTGTCTAATTGCTGGTTTGAATGTATCAGACTCATCAATGGGATTAGGGTTAATAGATGTTTGGTCACGCATAACATGCAGAGGAGGAATCTGATACACACACGCACAAAAATTGCACTTAATGAGCTTAGCAAATGTTTGCCATATTTTTAATGAACCCTGGGGCTGTCATTTAGAAATGCTTAGCAACTGCTTTTCCATCCTTGAAAATAGAGCAACTGAAGGACATTAACACTATGTACACCATAAATAAAGTGAGCTATTTAAAGATGCCAACTGGGAGGTGGGAATGATGACATTTTCTGTGCCGGAGCCAGTGATACTTAACACTTTGTGTGTGTGTTAGATCACTCACATCCCAGACAGGCATTTCTAGTTTCCTACAGGGAATGGGTGTGAGTGTTTGAGAGAGATCAAGTAACAGTTTAAAAAAAAAATAAATCTGAACCTGTTTATGATACAGCATTCAAAATCATTCTTCCCTGAGTTTTGTTGTTTGTTTTTTTCTCACCCTCCTTATCTTGTTCCTAATAGTTGAAAAGAGGATTTAAAAAAAAAAAAAAAAAAAAAAAAAGCAGATTATTTGTTTACATCATCTGCTCCCAATGTTATAATTTCTTCCTTTGCTATTAAGTAGAATGCTTCCTTAAACAAGTGATGTGGCAAAGAATGGGTGTACTCTGGGGGACTGATTGCACATTAGATTTAATGATCCATTCATTAACCTCTGGGACCTGTGCCTAAAACCATTGCAGACTTATTAATGGGGAATTATTGGAGCAAACCATGTGTCATGTGGTGTAGTTATTTTGACTGGACGTAACAGAATCAAGTTTTCCTTAGGGAAGAACTTGATTTGATATAACAATACAAAAAGTGCCATTTAGATGGATTATGTCTAGAAGAAATGAGTGCTTTTTAAGACTTCAGTTGCCATAGAGGCAGTGGATCTAAGATCTTTTGTCTGCACACAGAAATCTTTTGAAAATCTTTAAGACCTTGGGTAGGAAAAAGAATCTGAAAACAGAACAGGCCTTTAAATGTTTGTTCCTGCTGTGATCAGTCAAAGGCAGACCCTGCTGTGTCATATGGGTAATGCTTTTCAAGATCTGAATAGCTGAGAAAAAACAATATCATTAGATTAGGGAGTTCACAGATGTCACCAGACAAGGCTGTGACTACTCAAAACTTGTGTTATACTAAGTCATTTTTAGTTAATGCAAGAGAGAAGACTTGCACAGTATTTCTGTTATACTGAAGTGGATGGCCCAGTTGGGGTAAAACCAGAGCGGTTTAAAAGAAAAGTGAAACAAGAAAGGCCTTCAAACGTCTTTCATCTAATAATGCGGATGTGAATATAAACAGTGTTGAAATTCAATCACTATGTCTTCAGTTTGGTGGCATGCTGTTGCCTACATGGGCAAAAGGGACCAACTTCCCTTTCTCTCATTCTGCTTTTAGCTAATACACTATCCTTCTTGAAATTAGTGGGGGAAATGCAATGACTATCCTTACCTTAACTTTGAATTTCCAGCACACACACTTCAGAATCTTGGAAGCAATCCTTTCTGCTTTTCATTTAAAAAATATTTTATTCAGAGAACTAAACAACTCTGAAGTTCTCTGTTTGTGTACAGCAACTTTTTCCTCTACCCTGAAATCTGTTCAAGACCACTGACACCTGGAAATGATTTCATATAATACTCAAGCTACAACATATACAAAATTTTCCTTATTTTAATTCTCTGTGAAAAGACTTCCATCGTACAAAAAACTACCTCTATGTTCTTTCTTTTGTGTTTATGTACAATAGACAACTGAGCTCATCCAGGGGTATGAAGTTTTGGAATTGGCATGAAGTGGTATGGCCTTTCACAGGTCTACAGAGCATGTATTCCATGTGGGTGGTTGGACAGGAGATTTCAAACTACAGATCATATTATCATTGTTAGTGTAGTTTACATGTTTTTCTACCTTATTTCTGCTATGATTTATTTCTTTTGGACCAATTTCATGAAAATTTTCCTATTGATATTTTTATGTAGGAATTTTATAACTGCATAGCAAATTCATCACATTTTTTAAATTTTTCAGCATGATTATTACTTTATCATACTTTAGAAAATAATCTAAGACTAAACTTTGGTAAGATTGCTTTATATGCAAACATATAGTGTACTTTTTCAACCCACATAATTGTAGTTGTAAAGAGGCTGTCCATCTCTTAAAAGAAAAAAAAACTTTTCAGTATACAAAACCTTGAGGAGGAAAGATACTGTCTAACAGCAAATCTGACTTCATCACTCTTTGTGCTGCTATGAATACAAAATACCAAAAAGATAATTAATATCAGTAAAGAAAAACAAGGCCCTGATGACAGTGGAAGCAGGTTCAGGAGGGATTGGACTGACCGCATGGCACAAAGGAGGAAGCAGGTGCTGAGCTGTGTGGGGAATGTCCATACACAGAGCAGCATAGATCTCTCACCAAAACAATATGACTGTGAGGGAGAAGGTAAATGATGACACAGGGTGTATAGAAACAGAAGACTGTGGGCTCAAGGCAGGGGTAGAGCAGGCATATTCCTCGGAAAAATTTGTGTCTTCTGTAGCTATTAGCTGAGATGCCAAATTATACAGAAACTCTTTCCTGACTTCACCCTCTGTGCTGAGGAAGGGCAGGAGTGCAATATGCTGCTTTTTTTGAGTTGAATTGTCTGTAGGACAACAGAAAGTGGGGGTAGGCTCCTGCCCAGTCTCTTATGCTGCCGCTGCTACAGAAGTCATGGAAGGAGGCAGAGAGAGCTACCACTGGTAGCAAAGGCAATTTTGTACAAAAGCAAAAGGTATTTATTCAGTTATATTCCACTTCTCCCATCCCAGCTTTTTTGGTTGTTTGTTTGCTTATTTATTTATTTATTTATATAATCTCATGGAAACCCACATTAAGGACTACTGTGCTTCAGCCCTAAGTTAGTAGTCAATGTGAGGATGGACTACAAGCTGGTTTCCTTTGAGAAAGGAAAAAAACATAAATATTTGTTAAGCTGGAAAGGCTATTTCAAGTGAACTTCAGGCACCTGTACCTCCTGGCCTGAAGACTTTGGAAAGATTATAACAGCAAGAACTGCTCCTACATCTGTGTCCGTTAACCTATAGGTTAGGAACACACCAGCTCTGAAACCTGAGGAAAGCTCCTTGAGTTCATCACAGAGAGTCTCTTACCTGGTGGTCTCCTATAAATCAGTAAGATTGATGCTGTTGTAGTGGTCAGCATGTAAAATAACCTGTCATCAGTACAGAACGTAATGTGCAGAATATCAGTGTAACTTGAAATTCATGGCACTTTAACACCTGTTTCCATAGCTACAGTGTAATCCAGACATCCGAGAGGCCAGCCTGCCTTTGGCAGGCCTGTCATTTCAGGGAAATAAATTAAGAAAGCTGATCACAAGGCCTGGATTATACAATTTCTTTAAAGTATAGCAACCAGACCTGAAATCTAACCTGGAATGAACATCATTAGGATAAAATGGATAAAGCCTATTTCCTGTAACCTTTGTAGGAAAATTTGAATGTAGCCTCCTCTATATTTTCTTTTTCCTCCCACATGCAATACTGTGGCAGTTATATTTGCAGGACTGTATTTCTTGATTTTTGAGAGCTTGTACTGTATTCTTTATTGAAGGTTTGAAAAAATAGACAGGCAGAAAAATGGGAGGGAAAGAGATACAGTTAAGTGAATGCTAAAGGGCAAGGCTTCAGTGCCAGACAGTTATTTGCATATGCACAATATGTTTCTGTCTAGAGGCATATTTTCTCAAAGTCTATGTGTATATTTCTATGACTCTATATTTATCTGTATTACTGGCAACATATGTATGTCTATGAATAGAGTTGGGGTGTTTGCTGAATGATTTATGATACTGTTTCTTTTTTGTTTTGTTTTGTTTTTTTTTCTTTGAATACATACTAGTATGGAGAAATGATCTTGTGCAGGTAAGGAAATCAGAAAGAAATACAGGCATCATTTCTTAAATACGAAGCACTGGAGTCCACAGAAGGTCCAGCTATATACATATTTGTGCTCAGAGGGCAAATATATAATGGGGATGTATGTACATTCTAGGACAATTCATTCGTAAAATGTTTAACAAAGGGCTGAAAGCTGTCCTGCTCTTTGGAGGACTGAGCAGCAAGGCCATACTCTGCAAAGACTATTCTCTTCTAGCTGGATTTTGCTGGCAGAAGGATCAGTTTCTTTTAAAAGCATGTCCTGTACCAAATAATTTGTGACATCCCTAGAGAGAGGGAGGAGAAAGCTATGTAAAGGTCTATTAGCTGCTAACTGCATTAGGTAGGTGTCCTGGTATAGCACTACAAAGGGTCCTTGTGAGTAAATATTTGCCATGATCCGAGAAGAAGGACTGTATTACTGTCACATTTAGCAAATGGGAATAACGAGTATGAATGAGAAATACATTCCTTAACAATTAGGTAATGTAACATGAAGTAATTTATAAGGCCAAATCAGTAAGTACCTAAATAAACAAGACAAATTTGTGTAACTTTAATGAAGCAGAGCCTTGTATCTATTATTTTAATGACAACATATTCGTTTGGCTTTTCTTCTATAAATAAATCATTGTCCTTGTACTGGCATTAATATAATGGCCCTGTAGTGCCATATTTGACTTCTCGTTTTATAAAACTTCATGCTGGTGAACTGTCACCTAATGAACCAAGATATTATAATTCTAGGCTGAAATATGGCTTAAATACCTGAAGGAAAAAGCCAGATAAAATCAGTGTTTCTATTCCTAGGCGTAGGGGCATTTTGTTTTGTTTTGTTTTTTTCCTAGAGGTTGTTATAAAGAGACATGATACATTGACTTTGACCTGTCAGGCTGAAGCTATTACAGTCTGCCAAATCAGTGATCCATAAGCTAGAGATTCTTAGTACAAGCCTTGACCCAATAAGATGAAATGTCTTAGTAAGAGTTGTTATAGACTTTGGAAAGAATAATAAAATGAATTCTTTGCAGTGCCTATGAAATTAATAATTCAGTAGTCTGAAAGGTGTCTGAAGATTCAGCTCAGAAGTAATAAGTAACTAACATATTTTTATACATCTTCTTATTTCTGTGGTTCTAAAGGTGTGCGTTTTCTTTTTATATTTCCAGCAAAGTTCCCAGATAAAATAATGTCTCTAATGCTACATTAGTTTTGGTAGTTCTTCGTAATTCATAAAAGAAACATCTACCTGAATCAATTTGTTAAAGACATGGTATGGAGTATTTTTTCCCCTTTGAACCTTCAGAAAAACTTAATTATGACTCATTGCATTGCTAAATATATATCTGAGGGTTCAGAAGGTGTCAAATTAGGTCAGAAACCCTTTTTGTCTCATTGTTTAACACTTACCAAATCTTAACTTCAATCTTAGTTTATGTAGTAGATACTGTAACTCTAGATGCTGAGAGTCATAATTTGTTCCCAAGATGTTGTAATGATGCAATTTTTGGTAGAAAGAAATCAAAGTAAGGGCAACAGTTTATGAAGTTCCAGTGTCTCTGTGTGCTGGGACATAGCAGCATATTTTAAAATGAGATACTACTTCAGTGCTTTGGATGTCATTATTGCTCAGTAATATTCTAAAGAATGGTTCAGCAAACACAGGTCTAAGGGAAAGTACTGACATTGCTGAAAATGGAAATTGTTGGGTCCACTTGTTTCTGAGTCCAAATGTTGTGTCTGCTTTTAACTTTGACCCAGAAATCTATACAATAAAATGAGTTTCTGGGATGGAGGGGTGGTGTTGGGGGAGTAGTAGTATGACAAGTTGATGACATATAAGAACACATGTAAAGCATTTTAATCCATTCTGATAAATGAATAGAAGTTCTGAAAAATATGATTTGGCAAGTTTTAATTAAATAATGATTAAAATCATGGAGATAAGGAATATTCTGTTGAACACTCTAGATTCTGATAAAGGCTAAGAATGTACACGCTTTTCAAAAAAAGATTAAAAAAATTAATGGAGGATAAGTTCAACACAGTTATTAAATGCAGGAACTAGCAAGTCTGTAAACCATAGTCACCCAATGCCATGAAGATATGCCAAGGAAAAGGATCATATTGTGCATAATTTATTTGGATTATTTTTCCCTCTGTGTCTGCTTTTGGTTACCAACAGAGATAGGATGCTAGGCTAGGTGGAACTTTGATCCTAGAGATGGTAGTTTTTAACTGGAAGCTCTTTCAACTTTAAGTTCTCTGTAACTTTTTATGTCTGTCTTCTCTTTTTCAGATTTGCATTGCTGCAGTGTAAATGCATGCACAAACAAGCATGGAAAAATATGAGGAAAGAAGAATGCTTTTTGATGCAATTAGGAAAGAGGACAATAGAGATTTGCTGCAAATTCATATCCTAATATGTCAGTAGTCTTTAGAATTTATTAGACTCAACAGTTCACTTTAAACACATTTTAGTTGTGACTGTTGTGCAAGAGTGAATGGACTGGGATTTTAATTTCTCTCTACAAAGAAAGCACCTTTAAATACTTGGATTATACCACCACTTTGAATTATAAGCACATCCTGATTTTTATGTTAACAATCTAGGTAATTATGTACTAAAGAATGCAATAACCATTTAACGCTAAAAGAGAATTTTTAAAAGAACACCACAAGGTTGAAACAAAATGAATTAGTAGAATATAGAGCATTTCCACTCAAGACCTAGCTGTCCAAAGAATAATTATGAAAATGAAAATGCATAAATAGATCTAGAAATGGACATGAGTTATGTATTACCATTGCTTGGGCAGTAAGGAGAATTAGCAATGATACAGAATAAACCAAACACCACTATTATCACAAGATTCAGATTACACAGTATTCAAATGTCATAGCTGAAAGTGTGAAGGTACTATACTTGTTTGATGGAAAACTTCCTAGTTTAATCACCTCTTAGCTTGGTCACACGAAACTCAGTCTTCAAAGCTAACAGAAATCTCAGGCACTTCATTAAGTGATTTGATCCTGTATCCTGAGGGATGTTAATGAGTCCCCTCTAAGGAAAACATTAGAAACCCCTAGTTAATGTTGTTCATGTGTTTAAAAGCTTATCTTTAAAGAGACATAAGTTTGGGAAGATGTATAAGAAAATCTACAAACTTGTACTTTCACACTGAATAGAATACAGGTAAGTGTTTTACAAATATATGTAGGTCTGGAAAGATGAAATCTCTTAGGTATTTCAATCTGTAAATACATAAAATAATTACCCTTAATTCTTAGGTCTACAGGAGCTTTTCCAATCTCAGAAACATCACCTCTCAACCCTCCAGTGTGCTTCCAATCTGAAAGCTGGTTGAGAAGTATTGAACACATTGCAAGTGGAGAGTAGTTGAAGTCTATCAAAAATAAGGCAGAATTTCCCATGCTTTACATATCAATATATAAATAAAATTAAAAGTGGTACTCCATGTCTTGTCTCCTCTGCTCTGAAGGGCATCCTGAAGATACATTATACTACTCCAACATTAATTTCCAGATATAGTAAAATACAGACTTATAATAAAGGTCTTGCTTCTTTAGTTCTTACTTTCTTTATTACTTTCCCATTTTGCTCACCATATTCAGCTTTCTATCTGAGTGGGGTTTTCTTACAGATCATCTAAGAAGACAGTAGTTTCAGTACTAACTCTGGTGCTAAAAATTGTGGCAGATTTTGGTTCCTTCAAATAACTTTAGATAACTAAGGCACAGTCTACTTCTCTTGTAGCGCCACGTTGCGTTGAGTGGCAGCAGGCTGCACATCAGCTTTTCTTTATAGACTTGCCCATTTTTAAGCAGTTTTCCATCAGCTTTCAAAGTGGACAAAGAAACAATAAAAAAGAGGGAACTCAAGCCAAAACACAGCTTGTCCAAAGCTCCACTGTGGCCAAAGATATTAGGCACTGACTACCTCAGACTTGCCATCAGCTGCGGTATTGATGGACTTAGCTTAGCAGAAATGATTGCCATTTCACAGAAGGTGCCACAGGCAGCACTTTGCAACACAACCTTCCTTCTTTGTGCAGCTGAGGAGCATCCAGCCCTCCCCTGGTCCATGAACAGATGGCAAAGGGAAAAAGACAAAGCTTTTGCTACCTACAGCTACCACCAGCAATTCTGAAATACTTCTGATCATGCTCAGGCCCTTTGCTCTACTCTGGTCCTAGAACTTACTGGAATGCTCAGAAATTGTGCTGCTGCTCCCTTTTATCTCCCCCCCCGCCCCCTTTTTTTTTTTATCTTCAAGGAAGGAAGGAAGGAAGGAAGGAAGGAAGGAAGGAAGGAAGGATGGAAGGATGGATTGATTTCCAAGGACATGAGATTTTGCAATGTTCTCTCCTAGCCTTCGACTTCATGTTCAATCTGTTTAAATAAATGGGATGGCAGCAATGGCTGGAGCTGGACCTTGTTCCGTAATCCAATTGCCCACAGTTGAACTGTGACAGAGGTGGCATTTGGTGATGGGATTTAAAAATCAAGGACCTC
>WUAM01000431.1:1912704-1925930 GCA_024336885.1 Actenoides hombroni
TTATCTATCATAACCCACGGCTCACTGCGTCTTATTCTCTCCCTTCGTGCCATGCTGACCGGGGTTGGGGGCAGTGATAGAAGGGCTTAGTGGGCACCTGGTGCCGTGCCAGGGTCAACCTACCACAGGGGGCCAATGCATATAGAATATTTGTTCTACAGAAATCTCCTATTAAAGCTATGTTTATATACAGGCCTTGAGTGTTGCCTCACCTTAATCCACATCAAGAGGATTTGCAAATTTTAGTCACTCCCTCCTCTCCACAGGTGGGGTGTAACAAGTGGTCATAAAGCACATGTAGCCGACTTCACTCACTGTGAGATCAGTGTGATGGACCTTTACTGCAAATGTGAATCAAACTCTTAAAACTGAACACAGAATCAGTACTCAGCTCTTCCTGGAATGAAAATCAAACCACATTCAAACTACTGTCAGAGGTGTGGAAACATTTACCACTTTAGTTTAGCTGTTCTCATTATGATCCTGGCTAGGTTTGGCTATGGTCAGGAAGTATGCTTCATATACTACTGTGGAAATATTAAATGTCTCACCTTGCATGTTCAATTTACATTTTCATCTTGCATTGCATGATCACTGTGCATTTATCTCACACTTCCATTTAAGCAGCTTTAGAGTTCTACCATTGTGATTAAGCAGCACTTCATACTTACACTGTGTAGGCAGAAGCAGAATAATAACCTCATTATCACTTCAACTTATATATGACTGCCTTACATAGTTCCAGCAAGGTCAGGGAATCGAAGACTTTAGGACAGTAATGTTTTCCTCCAGTGACACTTAGATGATCAACGGCCAGAGACACTTACAAGGCTACAGCCATAGAATTTCTGGTGATCAGGTAATTGAACATTTCAAGTCCATTTTGTGTCTGTAAAAAGATGTGTAAATGTAAATGGATATTAAATTTGGATGAGATCTGATCCATATGATTTCCTACTTTGAATTCTACTTACATCACTTTCAATACATATCCTTGGGTTTGCTTTTCTAGTTCAGTCTTTGCATTTTTTAAAAGGATTTTTATCAACCTAAAGCATACCTCTTTATTCTCACTTATTTGAATTAATGTGAACTTTCTTTAATGAGTTAATCCTGATTTATGGCTTTCTTCAGAGGCATTTTCAGATGAAAGTTGCTAGAACTGTGTGTTGTTCAGATGGAGTAACTGTAACCTTCTGTGGATGTTAGTTTTTGATATATGAGATCTCTTGGTCGTTTCCAGTTTGGAATATGTTTTTCAAAATAGAGATATTTCAGCAAATCACAAATAACAGCTGCAAAAGATGGGAGCATCCCAAAAGCAAACAATTCTGTACGCCTTTGTATTAGTGAATAAACTGAAAAAGAAAGAATGGAGGACCCATAGAGATGTATCAGACTGAGAGACTCCATGGTCATACTCATCAGTCATCCTGTGACTTGGGAAACTGATCCAGTTTAAAACAAACCCAGAAAAAAAAAAAAAAAAGTCTAGTTTTAATGAGGATCAGTGCTCTGAAACAGTGTGCCTGAGGACTACAGCAATATTTGTACTGACACAGATGAGGGAGAGGCATAACAAGAGCAGGAAATCATTGACATGAAGTAGGAAAACCTTTCCTTGGCAGCAATATAAGCTTAAAGGAATAATGAAAATAGAAGTTAATAATGTTTCAAAGAAAAATAAAATCCTGGCGTGGAATAATTACTGGAGGTAATTGGAAATTAAACTTATATTAAAGGCATGTCATTGTTTACACATTAAGGAAAGGTATAAAATCAAAGAAGCTTCCAGGATGGAGTGTAGCTGCAGGTGGTATGCAAGGAATCCATTCCACAGTGGTCCCCTGAACAACATTGTCTGCAAAACAGCATGGAGGCTGGAGTGGAGTGAAGACTCTGTGGCCAGGTTCTGTAATATCCTGGCAAAGATGGGAACTTTATGGTTCTATGGAACTGATAAGCTGCATATTTACCACCCTGAACCAACAGTCTGTCATTTTCTGACAGAATGGTGTCCTTTGTGTGAACTTTGCTCATTATAATCTCATAATACCAAAACACTCCTCCATCTTAAAGTCTACCCACATCCAAAGTGCAACCACCACTTACTGAGCTTGCACTCTGAAGTTTTTTTAGTCTCTACCTCTGAAAGTGAAGGAAGAGAATTATATACGGATAATAAAAAAAGTATGTATGACTAGAGTCACCCAAGCTCCATCCTGAAGGTTAAAAAATAGTATAAAAATGGCTTAAGAAAGGGAGAATGTTAGGAAAGATATTATTATGAACAAGTCAGGGAAGATACCACTGCAGACTACCTCTGATTCCTGGGATCAGTTGACGGGCTGAGCCTCTCTTCACCCCTATAAGGACACCTTGGGTAAGATCTGGACTATACCACAGGTTTCCTTGAAGAAACTTAGAAATCTCTATGCAGTGCTGTTTTATGATTTCCCTTGCTGTGTAATTCATAATCTCAATACTTGCATGTGCTTTTGCAGACAGTGTATATCCATAAGAACCTATAGTTCTATTGCTTCACTATTCATGTTGTAAGCCACAGAAGTCTCTTGTTGGGCACTGCCAATTCTTTACTTGCCATGTGAAACCATCACAGAGGGTGCAGTGTGCTATTAGTGAATCTGGAATCATGAGAGTTCAACTATATTGAACATGACGGGCCTAATAGTGCCAAATTGGATATCACTCAAAATCTAAATCCAGCTGCCCCCAGCCCCGCTGATATTAGAGGATAAGCTGGGATGTAAGTTGTTTGGGTTTTTTTCCTGCCAAAGTATTTTATCTTTTAACGCAACACCTGGTCAAATGTTTCCCCAGAATTTTAAATTTAAACTCAGCCTCACTGGTTAACTTTGGAGTGAGTCTGAACTTCATGGACTTGGATGGTAAGAAACAGGTTTCTGTCTCAAACGATTATTTTTCTATTTACATAAAATTAGCAACACTTACTCAGTGTGCTAGTGATTATCTTCCAATGCCAGCAATGAACTGTGTGCTGATCAGTAGGTCAGTGTAATGTCAGCTATGCAGTGCTATGTATGGATTACCTGCTACTCTGGAATCTAGAACAGATCAGAGCCAGGACAAAGTTTTGTTAGTAAATTGATAACTCACTGATATGGGAAAAAAACAGTATTAACGTAGCAGTTTTGACTAGAAGACAAATTTCACAAAACTAGATCAAAGTTCAAGGGAAACCAATACCTTTGAGCAAGGAAAACTCCAGTAGTTGGAGCACTTGCCTAAACATCAAAGACTTTGACAGGCTTCTGCTCTGCCTAAGTGCTTTAAGTGCTTAAATATGAACCATGCCACTGAATTCTGCAGATGAAATTTATTCACTACTCCAAGTAAATCACCTTCTCATAAGCATTTATTTATCTATTTATTCCCAGTTGGGCTTAATATACAGTTTTAGTTTCCTCAACCTAAACCTCACTGAGAAGTGAACTCAGGCAATATTTATTAATTTTCTTAGGTTAAAAGAAACATGTCTTAAAACATGTTCCCCTCTCTGCCCCGTACAGCACCAAAAGGTCCATTATAATACAAATACATAACCTTAATAGAGATGCCGAATCATAGTAAGGATGTGTATCTTTTTATTCTCTTCTGAGATATTTAATTACTTGAAATCTAAGTGAAAGATGAAGATTGAAACTACAGGTTTTTACATTAATATGACAAAATGGATGCACTGCAGTCTGAGTGAGCTTATTTTTGACAAGCTATTAAGAGATGTGAAGGCATGTTTGTCAGGTCACTCTTCCTAATAGAGGAAGTGCATACAGATTTCCTTTCAAAAGTCAAGCATATTGAAATATGGTGTAAATTTGGAGCTGGATGGGGAAAACTAAACCAAATACAATACAGGCAATCATAGTAGATTGGCAACTGTTACAGATAGGAAGGATTATACAGGCCCTCTATAATACAACAATGTATGCACTCTACCTGTTACTGAGCTTCCTTTATGTGGTCCTATCATAAGTTGCACATAATACACTGGAGCAATGGCTGTGTCTTCTGACTTGGCATCTGCTAAAATCATCCATATCTTTCCCATTTCACATCAAGCCATTTACAACGCAGGCCACAAAAGACTATCTTATACCACATTTAAACTGAAGCTAGTGTAGAATCTGCTTGTTTGTGAAGTACTGTTATGAGTGACACTGATGAATGATTGAATCCAAATAAAACTTAAGAGGTTGGGTTTTTTCATTATTTCAGGAGGGAAGGGGTGGGGGAGCGGAAACGGACAGATGGACAATGTGCAACTTATCTAACTGATGCACTCACACCTGCTTCTTAGTAGACACTAATTGGAGGAGAGAGAATGTGTGTAATGTCAAAAGATAATTTGTTGTCTCTATTTGCACAGTGACAAGACACCTAGAAGTCCATATATTTTAAGCCTTCACTTACAAAACATTGATTTCTCCGGGAGATAAATTCCTAGTAGCTGGGAAAATCAGAACCTCCCTTTTCTGCCTCTTGGTTCTCACATCAGTGATCTCAGTTTCCAGATGCATGAATGAAGCAGTTCAGGATCCCCCAGCAGGTCAGGCTGTTGTAGGTACTTAGTATGCAGTAGTACAGATTCTTCAATTTCAAAGCCCCCTTGGCAATATCAGAAGTATGGGATCATTTTTAGTATTGGATGTGGGCCTGAATAAAAGTAAAAATTCTGACTTCTGGTGAGAGTCGCTTGTACTTCAGAGGTGTACATTTCCCTTTGTATTTCAGCAGGTTTTTCAGGGTTTTTTTGCAGAAGGGGTTTTATCTGGATTAAAAACCTCTGGCAGCATTCACTTACATGCTTGGATTGGCTCTTCAGCTCTATGAAATGTGATTAAAAGAGGTTCTGCTTCAAGAATGGCTCTTGAACTTGGGCCAATCCACTTCTGCCAAATCAGAGTACAAGGGATATGTGTATGTGTGAGCATGTGTGTCTATTATTCTGCTTCTTTAAAGTCTATCTGATTTTGGAAAAAAAATATAACAATGAAATTACAGTAGCTAGGATTATGGAAGAACTATCTGCTAAAGAACCATTAGCTGTATCACCCAATCTGCTTGACAATAGAACTGGTGGTTAAGGAAACATTAATTTGAGGCCAATTTAGATCCCAGGACATTATTTTTCAGGGAAAAAAAAAAAAAAAAGAAATGGCATAAGGCTGTAATAAGCCAATTTGGAGAAAAATTCAGAACACTTTGGATGCAAGTGTGTGGCAATCTCACTGGCTGCCCTTGAATTGTCAGGTAAACAGTACTATGAATTGTAGTATAATCCTCAAACTGTAAAGTATGGAGCTGTCCTGCAAGAAAGAAAACCTAATCGTATCCCTGTTCATACTCCTCTGCACGCTGTTAAAATCTTTGCCATGTTGTTATACTTGTTTTGCTATGCTGGAAAATATATGCATGTGTCTCTTTATTCCTCTCTCTTGTGCATGTGCACATTCATACATGCGCGCGCGCGCACACACACACACACACACACATCCTCCATGAGTCTAGGAACCATGTAAAACAGTTTACAAATTGTATACCTCTTTTTAAAAGTGTCTGGGGATGTCAGTATATGTGTATTAGATATAGACTTGATAGGTATTAGGTGCTTAAATACCTTTTAAAAATACCTGGTCTGTTGTGGCATTTTATGACGATTTTAAGAATTTCAGACTTTCTTTTTACTCAAAGACCTATCTCTAAAATTTTGGGCTTCTTCACTCAAAGCCAGATATCCACCTTCTCAATATTATCTAGATTTGTGATCATCTTTGGAGCTTTCAATTCCTATGCCTTCTGTCAATGGAAAATCTACATGAGCTTCATTGAATCCTATCACATAAAATTAGATTAAATAATTTAACCTACCAATGAAGGAGGCTTGAGTTAACCCAGATCAATCTTCTAAAGAAGATTAGGGCTCACTCACATGATATTTTCCATTGACAGCTACAGAAAAGCAAGGAGAGCATCTTTACGGGCATAAATAAAGCTAGAAGAAGTCATATCTCTAGTGTAGAAATTGCCTTGATTGTACACAAGTTAAGGTCAAGAGTAGAACTCCAGTAAATTCTCAGTGACAAAGCGTTGGCCCAGCAGCTTTCTTGTATGACTTATGCAGTGCAGAAATCGAAGGGAAACACTTAAATCTGTAGTGCTTCTAAGATGAAAGCTACATATTATTCATGCATAAATACCTCTGAATAAACATTGCTGTAATTCACAGTGAGTAAGAAACAAGTATTGGATGTTTGTGCATGACTAACAGCACTACAAGCTTGTGTGCTGGTGGCTGTAGACACATTTTATCAGAGTGAGTTAAAGGGCACATCCATTTCATTGTAGTTCAATACTGGCAATCATTGGTTTTAGTTGAAGCAGGAGTTGAATCCACAGACAGCTTTTCCTTATGTTACTTCAAAAACAGATGCTTCAAACAGAAAGCTTTCACTTTAATGCCCTAAGAAGAGGTTAATTAAAAGAACTTGTCAAAATATTTGTTGCAAAAAACTTTTCCTGTTAAATTTTTTTGACAACACTTCAGTGTTACAGAAATGCTGCATACCTTAACTTGGCATTCCCTGGTTCTTGGTGTGTGAAATTCCTCATAGAAAGGGTAAAGCAAATTTTTAAGAAGAAATTTGTCTTTATTAGAGACACAATCATGAAAGAGCACAAAGAAAGAGCACAAAGACAGAAAGCTGATACTATTTATATAATCCAGAAGGTGCCTCTCAGACTTATTCACATGACCAAGCAACTTCCTGGTAAATACGAATTTGCTTCACAGCAAATGTAACTTTATTGCGTACATTACTGAAGAATAAGCATCTTGTTGAATAAAAGATCCATAATTTGCTTCAAAGTAAAAATTATGTAGTGCCATTTAAGTACAATTTTATGAGGTCGGTTAGTGGAAAGAGTAGGATGAGGATCTCTCTAATTTTCTAACTTTGTTGTAAGTTCTCCTGAAGGAATTTTGCTCAGTTGATTGCTTACTAGAAATTATTCATGTGTCATTATTACATAGTCCAGAAAGATGTTATTCTTGAAATTCAACACTACGATGGGCTTTTTCAAAATGAGGGTGTAGCAGCCCTGGAACTGGTTAACCCCAAAAGTTGTGGCTAACCAACTTTTGGTTGTATAACAGTTAATTTCATAACCAATTTCAAAGTTGTGAAATCTTAATTCATTGATATTTTCAAAACTTAACTCTAAAAATTTATCTTTGATCTGATCAAATGGTGGTGATGGAAGTGGCGCTGGGTAATCTCTGTTCTAAGCAACATTTCTGAGACATTGTGAAAACTCACAGTGGAAGGACACAAGGTGGGAAGGGGAGCAATTTAGAGAGGAAAACTTTGCAGGAAGTTTCAAGCAATTCTTCCTTTAATCAGTTTATTTTTTATCAAGAGTTAATGTGCTGAGTCAGGTCTTGATCGTACAATTAGTCCTGAGTGGCTAAACCCCTCACAGAGGCAGGGTCCACTCTCCTCAGTCAAATATCCTGCAAGACTAGAGGTCTTCCTATGCCACAAGTCTGGTTAGTTAACTACTCAAAGAAGCAGGAGAAGCAGCATCTGTGAGAATCCTTTTTATTTTTTTATATTTCATTTTGCTAGATAAATCTAAATAATAACTTTTTTTTTTTTTTTTCCCTGTCCCTGTCGTTATTGCTCTATCACACTGCTAATACAGTAAATATGTCTTGGCTTTTCTAACCAATTAAATGGGAATGTAACCAACCACCTATCATACCCCTCTTCTGTCCACTGTTACAATTGCAAGAATTCCTTCTACAAAAATATTAGAGCAGCATAAGAACAAAGCACAACATATATAACTTTGACTAGAGATTGATAATCATTTTGTTCCATTTGTCTGGGCTGCACAGATTTCCTTCATACCAGCAAGCAACCATGTCCTCCTACTCCCCATGAAGAGAACTGAGAACATGTAACCAATAATGCAGCTTCTTGTTTTGTTCATAACATGAATGTAATTCTTCACCATGAACGCCACTTCCAGGGAATTCTGCATGAATGCAAAGGCCCAAGAAATTGCAATCAGAACCCTTCTTGAACCTATCTCTTCTGAATCATATCATTTAATGAATATTTCAGTTAATTAGTTGGTAATTTATTTTGTCTACATTTTTCACAATACCTACTTGAGTTTTAGCTGGCTGTCCATAAAAACCACATCTGTGAGCAAGGACTAACTCAATTAGCCTAATTCACAGCTACTGCAGGTTTCTAGAACTGAGAAACAACTACAGTGAAGTCACTGCTCCTTTCTTTGTAAGAAAGGAGGGGAGAGAATAGCATCTCGGTGATCTCACTGGCTGCTTGGAACAGGTTTGTGTCTGAAGCCTTAAGACTGACTTATTAAGATACCCTTACTATTAATACCTTTTAACCTTATTATCTCACCTATGTCTTAAATCTGTGTGTGACATGTTTAGGAAGGATAGTCTGGTTAGTTCATTTGCCCTCATCAAGACAAAAAGGTATGTCTAGATGGAGCTAGAGAGTTAGACACTTCTGTTCTTCAGAGTTCTTCAGGCTTCTTTGCTATGCATTGTCCACTAATGGTATCCAAACATCCATTCATATGTGCTTTTGTGATATTATTAACCTTTCTTTAAAAATATATTATAAAACTCGGCAGGATAAGAACACTCTTTACATGCCTTTACATGCATTTTGCAGAAGAGTGAGTAGGAAATTTACTATTCTGAATGGTTATTTTCTGGAGCATTTTAACATATTAGCTGCGTTTCTTCAAGAACTTGAGACTGTATGCTAACAATACAGTAAGACAAACCAGTTTTATGGCTTCTACTATTCCTTTTTCCTCCCTATGACAAACTTGACAGTGTTTTATGTACATGACATGGATCACATTTTTGCTGTATGGTCATCCATAATAGTTATTAAAAATAAAAATGATCCAGAAAACATATTAGTGTTACTGTAAATGCAGTATAAATAGCTGAAGTAATAGTAGGATATGGGAAAATGCTAGTGGTTATTTTGGTGGAGAAAAGAGCTTGTTATTTCTCCTAAACTTCCCTAAAAAATTAGTAAGTTTTTGTTTCACTCTGTGTGAAACAAAAATGAGTTCTAGCTCTCTGAATTACGGTAACTATGTCCATGTCTATTAGCAACAGGTTATATTGTCAGTTTTCTACCAACAAAACAGTTCTATACTGACAGTCTGCAGAGGTTTTAGGCCACTTTGCTGTGCTTTCATGATTGAAAGTGTTCTTTAGTAGATGAAGGGCTTCAGACTAGTATTTCAAAAAATATAGTTGCAGTGACAATACAAATTTCACAGACAGCAACGACTAACAAATACAATTCAGCAAAACAACTGAACACTTGGACATCTTTTTAAAGTTAGTCTTCACTGTAGGTTTAACATTAGATAGTTAGTTTTTTCAAGATTGTCCAATTTGAGAAGAATAAAATCAAAATTATAACTCTCATGTTCAACCATGTTTCACACTGTTATTTCCGGGAATAATGTAAGCATTTCTGTGATTTGTTTCACAGAACAAATTACAGAGAAACTTAATCAGAAGGCCAAATGAAAACTACTTCTGGGTGCAAGGTAAAGTTGAGGTGATCATAACTGGAGTCAAAATCACAATAACATGCACATTAAGGTTTTCTCTTTGTAGGCACACAGGTGAATTTACTAGAAGAGTATCAATCCCAGATACCATTCACACATATATCATGGTGCACTCACTTGGCCTCAGACTGGCACTGTATGCATGACATAATAAAATACAGTATGCCACTGACACAGTAGGTGTACCTCCAGTTAAGCCTTAGAGTAAAATCAAATGCTTACAGGTTAAAACAAAGGACATATATATTTGTAAACAATCATATTACATGAATCTATTATCAAAATAAGCAACATGTTTTTAAATTAAGTTAATCTGCTTGTTTGTCCTTGTAATTTACATACTTAAATTATTAAAGTTTATATGTCAAGGACTTCAGGAAGATAACCCTAAAATTCAAATCTTCAGGGTAACTGGAAAATAAACAAAACTATAAATCAGTGTATACAGGTAATTACATCCCACATCTGAGCTACGTGATTATAAAGATGTGTGTCAAAAGGCAAAATTTTGTGGGAAGTAAAAAATCTTCAGTCAAGGTGTAAAGCTATAACTTTCATGTATTGTTTGGGGGTTTAATATTAACTATTCAAAATGTTGTCAATCAGAATTTTAAAATGAAGTGAGAAGGTTCGAAATCCTGGTGAATTTTGTGATGGGATACAAAAATATTTCCTCCACTACAGCAGCCTTTTGATGTGATATGGTGTTATGAACAAAGGATTTTTCAGTAATGTCAGAAACCAAAACATGGAATTTAATAAGCAAAAGATTTGTCAAGCAAATCCATAGTTCATTGTTATCTTGTCCTTCATGCTTTAGCTTAAATAAAATAAAAATTTCGTTTTTGTCACAGTCAAAATTACAACTGAACCTCATGATATGAGTGAAAATTGTACTATACAAGTGTGCTTTTTATATGGTAGCTGTTCCTTCTCCTTTAAGCACCATCCCAAAATTTAATAAAAGTCATAATTCAAACTGTTTTCTATCCCTGTCTTAAAAAGAAAGTTATCAGTAATGTTACCATCAACTCTTTAACTTACATTACAGTGAAAATAAGCCTCAGGAGACATGACAGTTCTATTATGAACAGTTTTATCTTGCAGTATTTCTGACTGGAATCTACTTCTTCCAGTAGGAACTGGGTCCTAAGAATATGATGCTATTCTCAGTGAAGTCAGTGGAATGATCCAGTTTCAATCTCTTATGGAAAACTCCTGTTAACAGGTAATTCATTTCATTATATTACATAGCAGTAGCCAAGTTTGCATCAACATGAATGTTATACTTTTGCTGACAGAGAATTATTGTGTCTGGCAATGAAAACATATGGACCTCCTGATATTTTATAAATTAAATTACCATTCTGAAAATGGTTGATACATTTTATTGCAAAGTTCATAACTTCCATTGTTTATCAAAATCTCAGTCTCCAGTGCAAAAGGGAACTCTTTCTTTTCAAACACCTGCAATGCATGCAAACTAAATAGGAACATGACATGATGCAAAGCATAAAATAAATACTCACTTGATCAGACTATAGTAATTTTCAGGAAGTTGTAGTTCAAGCTGCCAGAAATTAGCTCACTCGTGAGATGCAATAGCTCGTCTTTATTCTAGATGACCTTTTAGATGAGTGGGCCTAATTTTCAGTTTATTGAAAGATTACTATTTGACATTGACATTTTTATCTCAGAGCTGACTTCCTGATAGTCCAAAATTAGTCCTAAAATGGTCATGGCAACAAGTCTTTGTGAAACAGCACGAGAAAGGCAATCTGCACAGTATATAATTCCAGTTACATGTTGAACATTTAGTTCAACAATCTGTGAATTTAACTTTACTAATGAGGATGGTCTTCATCTTCTGTTGTCTTTTATCTTGGAGCATAAACCTCATAATTGGGAACTCCAAGATTGCTGGATAATTCATTTGTCTTGATCACCTTTCTGCTGGAAGCTGTTCTTGATAAAGTAGACCAGCAAAACTGGTCTACCAATTAGATAAATAGATAAACAGGTAACAGATGTCAGAGAATGCCACAGATACATGCCAGATCATAGAGTACTTTTGATAATTTCATTTGAAAGGAGGAGAATCATCAGGAATTACTTTCATCAGTCATTTCAGAGAGAAACATGGGAAGCATTTAAAAAAATGAACAACAAGGCAGAAGATAATGTGTATTTGAGGAATGTGCTTAAGGGAGAGAAAAAGAAGAAGATCAGAAAGGATCAAGGAGCTCCAGAAAGCTTTCATATAAGACCAAAGGAAGCACAAACCCTGTGAGGAAACTAAGACAAAGAAGTACATTCAATTGTTTGTTTGCTTTTCTAAGATCTGCCTGTCCTTTATCCTTTCCAAAGCAAAGAACATGGCCTGGATACTTTCTGCTTAATTAACATGCCTGAAATGGGAGTCCAATCTCCCATAAATCAGCAGAGCAGTGTGAGGGCAGTGGATGTTGTCTGCCTTGACTTCAGCAAGGCTTTCAACACTCTCCCACAACATCCTCATAGGCAAGCTTAGGAAGTGTGGGTTAGATGAATGGATAGTGGGATGGATTGAAAACTGGCTGAAATGCAGAGCTCAGAGTGTTGCAGCATGGAGTTTAGTTGGAGGCCCATAAAAAATGTGTTCCCCTGGGGTCAGTTTGCATCCAGTCCTGTTCAATGTATCCACCAACGATCAGGATGAAGGGATGGAGTGTACCCTCAGCAAGTTTGTTGATACAAAACTGGGAGGAGTGACTGACACACCAGAAGGCTGTGCTGCCATTCAGTGAGACCTGAACAGGCTGGAGCGTTGGGCAGAGAGAAATCTTCTGAAATTCAGCATGGGCAAATGTAGGGTACTGCACCTGGGGAAGAATAACCCCTTGCACCAGTGCAGGTTAGGGGCTGACTTACTGGAAATCAGCTCTGTGGAAAAAGACCTGAAAGTCCTGGTGGACGATATGACCATGGGCAAGCAGTGTGCCCTTGTGGCCAAGTGTAAGAGCCTGGCTACTGTGTGCCTCAAGCCTTGTGTGGTGATAAGATCTGGAATGACTTGTCTGGAGGGAAGAAGTGTTGGTTGCTTTCACTGTCTCTTTGCTCCCCTTTGGCTCCTTGCAGATATGCTTTAACAAAAGGAAGATATAAGTTCTGCATAGGTGGGACTCTGTCTTTTCTTGAGTGCTCCTGCTGACTGCACCATGGGGGAGGTGAATGGCAGGTGCCACACTACTTCTAGCTCATGGAGCTAATGCAAATCAACACCATTTCCTGTGGAAATTGGGAATTCCACCCAGATACCTCAAGTATATAAAGGGACAGAAAAATATTGATCATCATGCACCCATCAGCAAAGAAATGAAGACTTGGACTGATCCAGTGAGATGTCGCTGGATCCATGGGTGGTGAAAATCTTTTCTTTTATCTTGCTCTCTCTCTTACACACTCCCTCACTCCTATCTTTTCCTCTTTTCTAATACTTCTTTCTTCCTTTTCCTCAAAAGGTAGCTGTGCCATCAAATAATCGCCTACAAAAATTAACACCT
>WUAM01000431.1:1926030-1937519 GCA_024336885.1 Actenoides hombroni
CTTCCACTGACTTGGCTCTCCAGACAGATGGCATCCCTCTTGGGAGAGGACAGAACAGCTGTGGGGACATGATGAGCAGCGTAGGGCAGGGCATCTCATGGCATAACAAGGAAAGAAATTGCTGTCAGCCCACATCCAGGTCCTATGCACAGCAAATGGCGTGTGTGGAAAGAAAACAGTTTTGGGAAAGCAAATGTCCTAGCCAGGTGGGACTGGACTTTAGAAATGGCAAGGTCCCAGTGCCAGGGCCACAGGTGAGTCTTCACGCCTTAGGCTGGCAGCAGGAACCTGGGCAGAAGCAGAGTGGGGTGAGGCAGAAAGCAGCAAGAGCAGGCCAAGACTCAGTGAGTGCCCTGGGACTGCATAGAGGACCAGAGGTTTGCCCTGGGATTTGAAGCCAGCTGCAGGACACAGGCTCTCTCTGGAGATAACACAACGCATTAGAGCAGGGTTCTTCCTGCACTCCTCAGAATCAGGAGTGATTCAGAGCTGCTTTCCTGCAATCTGCTTCATCAGTCTGACACAAATCAAGGACTTGTTTTGGAGCAGGGGGTGTCTCCCCTTTTGTTGTCCTCTGCTTTGGGGTTTTGCTTTTATTTTTTTACCAGTTTGCCTGTCAGGTTTGTGGTAAAGATCAAGTTAATCACAGCCAACTACCGAACTATGGCAGAATTTGTCCCAAACCACTTTTGTGACTTTT
This sequence comes from Actenoides hombroni, assembly GCA_024336885.1. NCBI lineage: Eukaryota > Metazoa > Chordata > Aves > Coraciiformes > Alcedinidae > Actenoides > Actenoides hombroni. Next base: position 1,926,731 of record WUAM01000431.1, read on the forward strand.
ACCACATTTCCCTTGCTAGCTCTAAGTAGTCTACCAAACACATACATGGTTTTTGCAGTGTGAGAGCTGCCACTGCTGAACTGGTGACAGGGAGCAGCTCATCATACCCAACTCCTTTAGACCACCTCTATGGATCTTCCCCACATTTTTTCCAGGTATTAAGGTTAGACTTGAACATTCAACAGGTACAATGGTCACCTCACAGTTTCAGGTCCCACAAAGGCTAAGTCACTGCTTCCACAGTCATGCTCCTTCAATTCAGAGGACCAGGCAGCTCAACAACTTTCTGGCCCAATGTGTTAAAGACCGAGACAAAAAAAACCACTAAATGTCTCAGCTTTTGCTGCATGCCTCTTTGCCTGTCTTTGACTGTCTTCATCCAGTATCAGCCCAACATTTTCCTCTTCTTGCTACTAACACACTTAAAAAGCCCTTTCTTTTTTGACACAACATTAGCCGCCTTCGACTCCAGGTGAGATTTGGCTTTTTGTGCTGTTGGGACCTGGGTCTTCCTCTGGGGCCTGGCAGCAGCTCTTGTCACCAAAGCCAGCAGCCACCTTCTGTCTGTCCCTCCCCCCATCTTGTGTGGCCAGCTTTTCTGCAGAAGGGGCCACAGGACAGAGTGTGAGAGCAGGGCAAGGAGCACTGGGGAACATGGAGAAGACCTGCTGCCATTTCTGTGGGATTCACTCACAGCAAGGAGGAGCTGTGCTGGGGGAAACACTGCAGAAGAGTTGCACTGGGGAGGGGAGGTGGCGATGGTGGTGAGGGGCGCTGGGGAACTGCTGGCACCCATCTGCTGAAGAGGGGTCCTTTCCAGGCAGAGGAGAAGAAATGTCAGTGCTAAGGCCAGATCTGGGAGACGAGGAAGAAAGCCTGTGCTTGAGGGCAGCAGTATGCCCAAATTTCTTAGCTCATTTCCCTGTAGCACTTGAAGGAGGGAAAAGAGAGCCCATCAAGAGCAGAAAACGTGACTCAGTGGCACTCAGGTCAGCACAGAGAGGCCCTGCAGGTCCATATGGCCAGTCCCCACGGCTCTCAAATCAGGGGAAATGGCCCCTGCAAGAGCAGAGAGCCAGGTGCCATGACACCCTGCTGGAGGGAAAGGGGCCCTGCAAGAGCAAAAGGCCAAGACCCATGGCGCAGTGCGCTCAGGAGATCTGGGCTCAGAGAGCACAGGTCCAGCTACATGACAGTCGAGGCAGGGCAACGAGGCTGTGCAAGGCCGGAGAGAGAAGCCCTGTGGCATTCTGCTAGGGATATAGAGAGAAACTGGTGGGCAGAGCCCCAGGGAAAGGGGGAGAAAGCAGCAGAGGTGGGGACAGCAAGGCCACCTGCACTGTTAGTAACACTGAGAGCTTTCTGCAGTTTTCAGGCCCTTATTTTCTTTCACTGCCTAATAATTACACTTAGAGGGTGGGGTGTCCTTGAGGGCCGGTGCATACTCTAGATGTTGTCCTGGCCCTGGTTTTGGCAGCACCTGAGTTGTTCTTCTAGTGTTGGGTTGGCTTCGTCTTGACTGGAGAAGAGACCTTGGGGCTGCTGGCCCTCCTCTTTGGGGTCACTGTGGCCCCCCAGGGGAGCATTCTCTGCCCCGACTGGAGGCAGATGGATGTGCTGCAGCCTCCTTGGGCTCATCCTGGGGCTCTTCCTCTTTCTTGGGGCCCCCCGTAGGGTAGCTGGTGTGGTGCTGGTGCGGCCGTCTGCATGGGTCCCTTCAGGGCTGCTGGAGGGGGCCGGGCCAGGTGTGGAAAACCCTCCTTGGGAGTGAGTGAGGCTGGGGGCAGTGATGGGGCTGTCCTGACATCCCATGGAAGCATGGCCGTCTGCCAGGCCCAGCTGCACAGCGATGTCAATAAACTGGTGCACAAATGTTGCTGTGCAGTTGTGGAGGAAGACCTCCAGCAGCTGCTCCAGATGATCTTCATCTAGCCCTAGGAGAATGAGGAAGGGCATGAGAAGGTCCTCTATGATGTCTGCCCACGAATGCCAAGGACCAAGGATCCGTCTCAACTCCTGATGCAGCCAGCCCTGGAGGGGCTAGAGGAGGGTTGGGTGGCCCTGGAAAAGGGATGCGCAGGCACTGGGCTGGAGACCACCCAGCAGAGCACTGTGCACCATCTGTGCAGGCTTTGGTTGCCTTGCTGCACAGCTGTGGGCAGCTGCATGGCTGGGAGCTCCTCCTGCCTGGCACCCGATGACCGACATCTCTGCAGGGGGTGTGATGACTTGCTCCTGATAGTCATCATCTGCCTGCACCTACTGCATGATGGAGAGGATCCCCCTCATGCAAAGGGGGCACTCAGGCTTGCTGTCTGCCCACCACAGCATGCAGGCTTAACAGAACTGGTGCAGGCACAGCATCACGTAGCTGGCCTCCTCCTGGCTACCCAGGCATATTGGACAGCAGTGGTCCAGCTCCATGCTGCTATGCTCTCCAGTTCCTGTGGTGGGCTGGGGGGAGCTGGGGATGTCAAGATGCTCCCTCTCACTGGGGTTGCAGCAGCACGTGTCATGCTAGAGAAGAGAGACCACAGTCATCATCTGGTCTGGGCAGTGGTGGAGGAATGTCCAGGCCCCTCAAGAAGGAAAAACCTGGCGAGCTCCCTCAGCATGAGGTTTCCCCACCCAGCTCACCTCTGCTGCTGCGTGTGTGCCTCCATTGTGTCCCGGCTGCCTGAAGCTGTCAGAGCCAGGAAAGATCCTCCAAGGGCTCTGGGATCTAGCACCTAGAGCTGCCACAAACAGCTCCCTGAGCACTGACACCACCGCCTTGCTCAACACTCCAAGCCTCATAAACTCACTGAACTGGAGTATGGACATGAGCTGCCTGGGTGAGGCTCAGCAACTGAATATAAGCAGTTAGGGATGCAAGGTCAAAATCCATTGCTTGGGAACATCATAGTCCATGGTTACATGACATCACAGCCCAGCCCTTGATGACATTGGAACCCACAGAATCCTAGAATTCACAGAATCACAGAATGAGTCACTATGGTTGGAAAAGACCTTTAAGAACATCAAGTTCGTCATCAACCATTATCTAACTCTACCATTGCCACTAGTACACCATATCCTTAAGCACCCTATCTAGATGGTTTTTATAAACATCCAGGGATGGCAATTCAACCACTTCCCTTCGCAGCTGTAAGAGCCTGGCTATTGTGTGCCTCAAACCTTTTGTGGTGATAAGGTTTGCAAAGACCTGTCTGGAGGGAAGAAGTGTTGATTGCTCTCAATGTCTCTGTGTCCCCTCTTTGGCTCTTTGCAGACATGCTTTAACAAAAGGAAGACGTAAGTTCTGCATAGGTGGGACTCTGTCTCTTCTTTAGTTAAGTGCTTCTGCTGACTGCACCATGGGGGAGGTGGATGTCAGGCGCCACACTACTTCTAGCTCATGGGGCTCATGCCAATCAACACCACTTCCTGTGGAAATTGGGAATGCCACCCAGATACCTCAAGGGTATAAAGGGACAGAAAAATATTGATCGTGATGCACCCATCATCGAAGAACTGAAGACTTGGACTGATCCAGTGAGACGCTGCTGGATCCACGGGTGGTGATAACCTTTTCTCTTTATCTTACTCTCTCTTACTCACTCCCTCACTCCCCCTATCTTTTTCTCTTTTCTGATACCTCTTTTTTCCTTTTCCTCAAAATTTAGTCGTGCCATAAAATGATCGCCTACAAAAATCAACACCTTTATCCGTACTGTTTCTTGATTGTTCCATTAGGGAGAACTAATAAATTGTTTTCTTATTGTTCCTCAGAGTCATTGTCATGACTCTGCCACCTCGGCTGCCCTGTCATGCAGGAACCGCCTCTTTTAGGGGATCACAAAGATTCACCTCCCTCGTTGTCCACTGAGTGAGGTGAGACACCAAGAAGGCCAATGGTCTCTTAGGGTGTATCAGGAGGAGTGAGACAAGCAGGTCAGCAGAGGTCTCTTCCCCCTCTACTCTGCCCTAGTGAGATCACATCTGGAGTTCTGTGACCACTTCTGGACTCCCTGTTTCAAGGAGGAAGGTGAACTGCTGGAGAGGGTACAACAAAGGGCTACGAAGATGATAGGGGGACTAGAACATCTCTCTTGTGAGGAAAGACTGAGGGACTTGGGTCTTTCTAGTCTGAAGAACAGAAGAAGAGAAGACTGAGCAGGGATGTTTTCAATGCTTATAAATTCTTAAAACATGGATGCCAGAAGGATAGGATCAGTCTTTATTCAGTGGCACCTAGTGACAGGACAAAAAGTAATGGATGCAAACTTGAACAGAGGAAGTTCCATCTATACATGAGAGGGACCTTCTTGTGGCAGAGGACTGGAATGAGCTGACCAGAGACGTGCTAGAGTCTTCATCTCTGGAGATAGTCAAAACCCTCCTGGACACATTCTTGTTCAGCCTGCTCTATATGAACCTGCTCTGGCAGGGGAGTTGAACTAGGTGATCTCCAGAGGTCCCTTCCAGCCCCTATCATTCTCTGATTTTGTGATTCTGTGGAATAAATGCTAATGCTACCATCGGCCTGGATTTCATAAACAGAAATGTCCACTCATAATCCTTAGTTTAGTAGATAAATTGTCTAGGGACTGTATTCTTAGAACTTAGTCATCTCAGGTATGTACTTGTGTTTAAGTGATGAATATCCTGTCCTCACTGTTTCGTAATTCCTGTTTATGAAATCTGCGTGTTACGTATTTGTTTCAGTTTCAGTGTGTCTCTAGAGCAGCAAATGATTTGAACAATATTTTTCTGAAAGGCTGTAAGGGAATATGACTGTGTTGAGCTCTTCAATTCTGCAGCCTGCTTTTGGTAGTGTGACACTGGTTGTCAAGAGTGAGATCTTCCTGTGTCCTGGCACGTACGCTACTACCATTCATATTTACACTTGCAGGTTGGTAGGAAATGTACTGCCATTTCTGAAAAAAACCAAATTCTGTTGGACTGAAGACATCCTAAATGCTATTTTTGTTAGTGTTCCTCAGTATGCATGCATTCAGTAGTGAAAGCAGTATTTGGTCTCATCACTTTGGGAGTCACTTTCATGACTTAAGTGAAAGCAAGTCTTATTGTAAGGTAAGAAACTATTAAAAACTTGATTATAAACTTGGAAAGGAAGTTACAGAAGACAAAACAAAACAATGGCAAAAAAACCTCCATCATTTTTAACACTGAAGAATTTTCTTACATATTCCATTGTAGGAGCTTCCCCTCAACTCATTACCATACGGTACTTTTGACTGTAGCAGCACTGGCTTAATTGCTTGATACTTTTGTAAGCCTCTACAGCCTATTAAAAAAAAAATTGAATCGCTTTCAAAAAATACTAATTTCAACATTTTCACAATAATTGTGTAGCAAAATAGTTATCGATATGAATGTAGATATGTAGGGTTTGGTAAATTTATCCAAGGTGGTCCCCTGTAGGTAAGATGAAGGCTAATTTCAAAACATTTGTAAAACTCAGACTCTGACCAAAGAAACTTTCGACAGCCAGAAAAACACTAAAACTAGACCATCTGTACTACTTGAGTCATCTTCTTTTTCTTTCCAGAAATCCAAAGAAACAGCATCACAAAATGACAGTCAATTTCTCGGAAGCACAGGGTATTTTTAAAAAGGGATTTCAAGTTTTCTATGGTTCAGCTTTGTCAGAGTCTCTCTGAGAAAGGTACTGCATATTCTATTTCAGCACATCCATTGGAAGGAACCAGGTAGAGAGAGACATGGTAATACCACAAAAAGCAGATTGTGTAAAAGATATTAAACCAAAAAAATCACTTTAATATAATCAGAACTAATAAAGGGCTGGTATAAGTTTAGTTTCATAAGAATTTCATTATTCCAACTAGACATTAAGGTTATTTCATCAAAGATGTAGCTGAACTCAAACCTATGTATCTGTAATCTTCTGTTACTGAATTAAAAAAGATATATTTAAAAAATTACAGAGTAGATGTCATCCTGATATTTCTGATGTAGCAGCTATTTTGCTACACTGTGAGAAATTTGTACATATTTAATTTCAGCTATTAATTTTCTTTGCATTGAAAAGCGTATAAAATGGCTTACAGTTATTCTTTATTATTTTTTTATAGACTATGTTCTCTTCCTAATCTCAGTATCTCAAACCCATAATCCTGTGCTTTGTATTCTGACTGCATTCTTTTTATGAATATTTTCTAAGTAGAATATAAAACTTCATCTTCTTGAGACAGGAGATTTTTCATTAATCTTCAGATCTTCAGATCTGTATCTTGGTATTGCTTTTTTCCTGAACCATCTAGATGAGAGTGTTAAAAAACCTGGGATTTTTATCAGAGTCCTAGATATAGCTATAAATAAAAATTCTGGAAAAAAAACAGAACAAAACAGAATTCATATAGCTGTTGTGATGCCTTTTGGAAAGATTGTGCTGTAAGAAGAATGAAAAAGTAAGTAAAGAGGAAAAAAGGTGTTATGACATTTCTCAGCTACTTGAATATCCTTCAAAAGATAAAACTGTAGGCCATGGGGTTTTATCATTAGTTAAATTGAACTTGATAACATTTTTTGTTTGTTTGTTTGTTTGTTTTTGTTTTCTTTTTGCAACAGGGAGCTTTGATTCACATTTTTTTTCTTATTATTATCCTGGATCATGAAGTTGTTCAACAAGATCTGTTTTTTCATTAGTTTTCAGTTGTTTGTGTACTGAAAAACCGATAGTTCAATTATTGTCCCTAAACTATGTGCATATTTTGATTATTATTCTCATTTACTGAATAGCAATGTTATTTGAAATCAAAAGTCTTGCAGTTTGCAGGAGTAATAAAGGAGAGGGGTGTATTCAATTTATTAGGTAAAATGGCTTGGTTTACTTAATCTCTAACACAATTCCATATTTTTTATCTTCTGAACACTTACCAGTTTTAAGCCAACAGAATTCCTGTGTCTACTTCCAGATATGATCAAACACCAGATTACTTTGTTTTGTCAGTTATAGCAGGAGTAACATAGACTAATAAGGCCAAATTCCTTGCTGGCATAAGTCTGCTAGCTCACTGGAATTATTCCAGCAAATAACTTGTCTTGCAGCTATTTAATGGGAAAAATAATGAGGTATTACTACTATCAAATCCTTTCACCTTGCAGCTACAACTAAAGTATATTTTAGAATCCAGTGGATAACATGGAATGCACTAATAGAAAACACAAGAATCCAGAAAAGAAAGCTAGAGCATAATTAACTATTTTCTTTGTCTATGCCTTTTCAAGGATTTATGTGTAATTTAAAATCTCAGGCCCTCAAGTATGCTTTTTTAAAGGCCAGGTGATTTTTTTTAAACACTGACAAAATTGCTCTTGCATATATTAAATAATTGTTGCTTTAGAAGCATCACGATCTATCACTGACTACAGGATACAGTTGTACTCCTCACTTTGCAAGATGGGAGATGACCTTCAATCTCTGCAGTCACCGCCACATCTTGGCAGGTGTGTGATATTTATCTTCTTCCTTGACATGAAGAATACGAAAATTAACAATGGAAAGCACTATACAGCAATGTGCCCAATATCTCACTTTTCAATAAACCATGGAAAACAGTCAGATTTGTGAGTAATTTGATTCTGTTCACCAAGATCTTGCTGTGTCAGTTACTTTCACATGGAATACCTCTTAGTGCATAGTGCAGGATATCAGCTCTTCTGACTTGGAGGCATGAAAGTATTAGAGGTAAAACAGCTTTAATGAACGGACTCCCACAGCAATAGACCTGCCATCTAAGAAGAGTGAAAAAACTTGTTAGTGCTTAACAAGCTCTGAAAACATTTTGGGGCCTTTGCTTCAGTGTTTTTCTTCTCATTTTTTATAAGAAGAACTGTCTCGTAGTGGCTGTCCCTCTAATGAGTATTTCTAGGAAAACTGTACTTTTTCTTCTTTGAGAAAGGTGAGGCAGGGGAAAGCAGGGTAGAAAGGAAACAGTGCTTTCACAGGGAAACATGCTTCTTTTAAAAAGAATGTTTTAATGCTTTGTTGAAAATGATTAACTGAAGTGGTGAATTAGCTACACAGTTTGGCCATCAAGGCAGTTGGTAGGAACATTAAGGTTTTGGAGGATCCAGTGATGGTTGAGAGACTATGTATTATGGCTAAAAAAAATAAAATAAAAATGTTGCACATCTGAGCAAAGGGTGTTTACTTTTATCTGGGAACCAGAAAGTCCCAGTCCATGCTTACTGAAGTCAGTGGAAATCTTTCATTTGGCTCTAATGAGAACCCTAGGCTTCAGTAAAATGACTGTAGAAATGAAGAGAAACTATAATAAAGACAATCTTTCCAAAAACAATTTTGAGCACTGTCCCTTCCAAACACATAAAGGAACTGAGAAAGAAGAATAAAGAAGACCATAGCTCAAACTCTAAAGTAGATCCTTTTTTTTTTCCTGTAGAAGATAGTAGAAGAAAAGATACCTAATGTACTCATATTTTGAAATGAAGACCTATACACATTTTTGTGTTTTCCCATGAAGTTGAAAGAATATATGAAGACTTAGGACATGAGTTATGCTCTTGTCATGTGGAAAAACAATTCATACAATATGGAAGGCAAACTACTCTTTGAGATACTCTTTCTAAGAAAATATCTACAGTAATAATTCAGAAAATTCCCATTAACCTTTTAAAGCGTTCTTACATTCCTGTTTTATGAAAAGGTGATCTCAGGTTCCATTCTTCTTTTGGTTCAGGACAGAATTGCATTAAAAGTGTCTTTCTGAAAATAAATAAATAAAAAATTAAAGTGAAACCATATGAGGGTTTGAAAATTGAAACTGTTTTCCTGTCAAACAAGGTATAAAATATGGAAGAGCTCAATCTCAGCTTCAGTCAATAAGGAAATGCTGCTGCATTGTGTGCATGAAAAAAAGTCAGAACCCTAAATTACAATATTTTGATAATCATTTTTAAGGTACATTAGAGAGATTTATTCACAGAGTTTTAAAATTTTTGCAGTTTCCAACAAGGGACATAAGTAACTATGATGGTTGTCTGTTCAGTATCTAGATAAGTGTCTTGTGTCTTGTGACACAATTACTTCATGTGAATATAACTGTACTTCCATAAACATAAATAACAATTTAATTCATTTTTGGCAGGATGTAAGCATATTTGTAGCCCCAGTATTTACAGCTACTAAATAAAGGCTGCAGTTGTGGCCTTTTGTTTTCTGCACCACCAACATGGAACGCAAGACTTTGCAGTGAACTTGGTCTCCATAGGAGCCCACAGATCCTTGGTAGTACCTCTAAACATCGAGCATTATCATTGCTAAGAGACACTGTCTGCAAAAATATGCTTTTAACTTCTAAAAGTGCAGTTATATAAAAGAGACTGAGCTGAAAAATCAAATCACTGAACAGATTTAGTTCTATTCTAACTCAAATCAGGACAATCCTGTAGTCACACAGAATTTGGATATTACCTCTAACCACATAACTCACAGCTCCGTACTGTCTTCTGAGATTATAAAAGTAGTGCAGATATCAAACTCCCTGTCTCTACTGCCTCCTGTAACATCTTTGCTAATCCATGTCTACAATCTGATTTTGAAAACCATGCCTTGCAAGTCCCTGTTCATATATAGTAAAAGCAGAGATACATACCTTACAGTCTTCCAAAAGTAATGACTTCCAATGTAGATAATAAAAAACTGTATGTTCCTGATAAAGTAAAAAAACACCATTCTTTGACAGTTTCCTGTTCTTTAGGAGTTATGGCTGCCTACCCATCTACATCAGGCCGAAATTATTTTTTTGTTTGGTTGGGTTTTTTTTGTGTTGTTTTGGTTTTGGGTTTTGTTTGTTTGTTTTATCATGTAGACTTCTCTCTCGCTGGCAGGCTCAGTCCTTAACTGCTGATACAAGCAAAGACACTCTTATTCTCATATCTTCATATTGTCTCTTGTGAGTTCCTCTTGAGTCTTTAGGGTTTGGTTTTTTTTGTTTCTTAAAACAAAGTAGCTATTGCTTGATCGTTTTATTTTGCTTATGAAAAGAATTTGTTTCCTTCATACCACAACTTCCAAACAGAAGTTAAGGAAATTCATACCAGCTACTTCTCTTCATATGTCTCTGTGCAAATAGAAAAATAATACCAAGATTTAATGTTTTTGAGACTGAAAGACACACGAAATTTTGGATGCTACAAGCACAGAGACAACTGGAAGTACAGGACTTTCCAAAAATCACCAAAATGAACAAATTGCAAGTGGTGTTTGCCATGTTATTTAATTACATTTCCCCTTAACCTGTCATATATCTAGAGTTAAAGATTTTATATTTAAGCCTTGGAGAAGCAGTATGTTTAATGTTCCTCGTAAGTGAACTACTTTTCAAATTACAAGTTAAATGAGACATGAAAAATCCTCATCCTCACTAATACTGCTTTTTCTCTTGCTCTGAAATTCAAGTCTTAAAGATTTGGAGCTACAGTGGTCCAGTAAATTATGAACTCACTGTCTTTATTCTAGTAGCATTCACTATTTTATTAACAGTAATTTTTCATTTAAAACTGATCCTTGGTATTGTAAAGGAGAATGTGAGACCCTCATTTTGTATTGAACTTGGCCTGCCACTTGACTTTTATGTCCTTTGTATAGTTAGTTATATGGTTGCTTGGGATGCCAAGGTAAGTAAATAACATTATTTCAAAGATGTGCACTGAGTTTGACATTGCAAGGCCTAGGTAAAGCTATACACATAAATATTCTTAGCAAGAAGTTATTGTGCCTTTCATTGGCATTCTAGGTAAA
>WUAM01000431.1:1979154-1991682 GCA_024336885.1 Actenoides hombroni
AACTCTCATCTCTGGCTCTTACCAGGGCAAATTGCTCAGAGTACTTCCTTCCCTTCCCTTCCCTTCCCTTCCCTTCCCTTCCCTTCCCTATTTCCCATGGGGATTCCACAACCAAAGAGTCATCGTTTAACTAGGAATTCTGGTTAAGGAAGGAAAATAGGTGTTTTTTGCATCTAAGATCTGTCAAAAAAAAATAAAATAAAATTCTCCTTACATGATTATGAGTATTTGTCCAGATATTCAAAAATAAGCATGATCTGCTTGTTCAGATATGTGGCAACAACAGCTTAGAGTTCTGAATAATGCTTTGAAGTTGCTTAAGAATTTTTTTATGTAGGAATATATTCTCTACATGTCTTAAAACTAGGAGGTTTTACAAGGGTACAAAGACACATAGAATCTGAACACAAGAACTGAACTTTGGATAAAAGAGAACCCTTATGAAATTTGTATAACTTATGTCAACAAATAAATTGATTCATTTCCTGTCTTTATTTACAATAAATTAGAGTCATTAAGCACATAGGTCAAATCTCTTGACCACTCAGATCACTTCATTCCTTCACATAAGGTTTGGTAGCAAGACCCATTTACAATCTATGTCACACAGACTAATATCTAAAGAACCTCTAGCAACAGTTCTTTAAATTGGTTCATCATGCACATCAAACGAAATAATTTAAGAGATGAATATTTTGCTATATACTAAGTAGAAAGATTCAACCAGTTTAACATGTCAAACTATTACTAACATCTATAACTTCAGTCAGTACGAGTAATTAGTTCAGTATCACTGTGCATGACTTTCACTTCACTTTTTTTTCCTACCTAGATGGTCAAAATGGTCTAAGGTTTTCAAAGGAATGAAAAATTAAACAAGCAAAAATTAGACTTCTTCAAATAGTTCATCTCTGATAAATGTTAATGAACTCAGATTTCATTACAGCCATGGAACCTGATAAAAAACAGCATCAGAAACTCAGTACATTTGGATATTTATACCTAGTTAGCAGGGGAAGGAATAATTTCTAATCTAAATTATTTACAACGTGATAATTTATTACATTAGCATAGTTATGTCTCAAACATTTTTAATAAAGAGCATTATATGACACAAATTCGCACATCCACCTATTTTAATTTTTATTCCTATTTCACTAAAACTACCTATTCTATTGTTGCAGTAAACATCTATAGTCCCTGCTCCTATTGAGAGAAATGTGGAAAAATATTTCCTTTATAAAAAATTATCAAATAATAGAAAATTCTTTTAATGAAATACTAATTAAAGAATATTTTTGGTATTAGATATAAAGAAGCATGTTAATAAGGATGTCACTGACAGAACTGCTAAGATTCTCTTCACAGCATATTGCATCTCATCATCTTACCAACCAAGTGATGAATTATGAAGGTTGCTTTCACCATTATTTTTGTGTAGTTTTTGTAGCAAATGAAGCACAGTGCGAGGTAAAAATTTTGAGCAGGATAAGGTAAAATTACTAGTCTCATCTGCTTTTCCTCACTCATTAAAAGTCACTCAGAACATCAATAAGTACAGAAGATATTCTGTTGATTTCTTGGTTCTTGAGGTATCCTTTGCTCTCCAGATATACTTAACTTAAATGCATTTTTTAGGCATATGTCCACTGAGGGCACTAAACCAGAAAATCAAACCCAGGATTTTGAAACAAACCATAAAATTAGACAGTATAATTCCTTTTTCACTTTTAATTTTCTTGTCACCTTTAAACTAGGGCTAAATTCCTTTTGTCAAACTACTTATAGGAACTTAAGCTGACCTTTGAGTTTACTCAAGTTAAACTCTCCATCTATTACTTCAAACTCAATGAATTATATTCCTCAGTCCTTTCTAATGGATAAATGTATGTGGTTCAACACTGAATAGAGAATATGAAAGTCAGTTTCTTGTCAATGGTCAGAGATCTATGTAAGGAAGTTTCTCTGGGCTCTGACAGATTCCAGCAGCTGTACCATCAGGAAAGAGACAGTTTAAATTGTTCGCTGCCTCAAACTGTTGCCATGAATTGTTTTGCTGCCTCTCCTGACTCCCATACAGGACAACACTATTTATAATCCTTGGAACTGATCATAGTATTTATATACATTGCCATACTTTTATCGAGATTTTTCTAGTGGTGGTGGGAAAAATGTTTAAGTTCAGTGAAGGCAGATAGTTCATAACTTTACCAAAGTAGTGACCAAAATGCATATTTTCCCAATCTCAGAAATCTCTATAATCCCCAAGAAGCCAAAAAATAAAATCCAGAAAAAGGATAGATCATGTTTATATTTTTAATGCTAACTGAAATCCTTTTCCATTCTCTTACCTCCCAATAAGAACAAGACTACAAAAACAAACTAGTGAAAATTTCAATTTTAAGCTAAAAGAAAAGGATCCCTCAATAAAACATATGACAGCTACTCAGGAACCTTTCTTTCTGGATCACAGTAAAATCAAACTCCATTTAAAAGCTTGACTTCTTTGGCTGAACACCCATGTGAAAATAAAAATAAATGTGTGGTAAGGATGTTAAGTTTTACACTTGACTTATCTGAGGTAACCAGAACCAAAATGTACTAGTTTGGGCTGTCACACTAGACCTGTCAAGCCAATATATAATTCCTTTTTGGATGCTAGTGTTTGGATAAATCATTCAATCTGATATTTCCCCCTGTAGTATCAGGGACTTAGCTGCAAAAGTGACATGTGTGCAATCTTTATGCTCATTATTCAGAGCCTCATACCTGGTACTTTTGAAAAACAATGAGTCTTACAGGTAAAAAAAAATCTAACAACTATGATCTCTTGGTAGAAAAACCCTAAAATTTAGATTGACTGTTCCCCCATTTTGGTAAACATTTGCATAGAGTAGCAAGCCACAGCATTGTGTTTCTCTTTCTCTGTTGTAGTGGGGTGAATTTAGCTGAGACTGTGAAATACAGACATGATTCTTCCTGCTGCGTACTGTTCAGGTAACAGATACTTTATCATATAATAGCAGAGACTTTCAAGCATGAGCAAGTTCACCTTCACAAACACCCTATAGATTTCAAAGAATATATGGAATTATTTTCATTATGAAAAAATGGTAGCTTTTTGCTACAATCAGTAATAAATTGTTACCTCTGAGTTAACTATTAGTCCTATTTTTGAAAACTGAAAACATTATTTCTACCTCCCATTTTGATAATTAATCTCCTGAAAGAAGAAATGGTTAAAATACCATTTTACTTTGTTATGTCTGTTCAGAAGCCCAGGATTTAACTGTGTCCTGATTTATCAAGTAATCAAACAGGTACATAGGTTAAGATCAGGGTGACTTGAGGGAACTGCTTGTATGTTATAAATTTATTAAAGCTGGGTATATGCTCAGAAATCTTGCTGAGTCATCATCTTCCTAATCTTTATATGCTATTGAAAATATCTTCAGATATGAAGTAAATTTTCATGGATGAATGAGGGTCATGTAATCTTTATTTGTCAGTCAGTAAAAATGGAAAACGAAAAGGAAAGGCTGTTCAAATATACACGTGTAACTATAAATCAAAAATAATTCACTGAGCCATTAGGATTAATTATCTTTTCCCTCTGACAAGTGGAATGAGAATGTCACTAACACAAATTAATATAGACACTAAGAATGGGGAAATATATAAAAACGCATAAAATGGAAAAAAAAAAAAGTATCTTGTGGCCTTTCAAAGTCCCTAAAAAACAACCGTTCTGTTAACAACCAAATAGCTCATACTTTTAGTACTTATAACCTCTTTCTGTACACATAAATACTTCTTGCTAGGCTTCCTGTGCATTTAGAAACAACAGTGCATTTGTAGCAATTCCCTATAGGATTACTTTTGGGATCACAATTACACTCTAAATATTTGACTGTACTCTTACTGAAGTCATTAGAGCTATGCATATACAGGAAGTGAAGCACAGGTTTGGAATAAGGTGAAGACTTCAACATAGCTATTGCAGAATTCCAAATTTTTTATTGCAGATACTTAGTATTATTATTACATAGACAATATCAACATCAAAAAACAAAAGTAGGGACATTTCTTACAAGAAGTTATTACTGTATGTTCTTTTTTATGTTACTTTGGACAGTCCTCTACTATTTTTATGATGATCCTTAAAGTTTATCTTTGGAAAAGCTATTAAAGAATTTTGGCAGAGCTTTTTTAGTCTGCTTCCTGAAATAGCTGAGGGTCTAGTAGTGACATAAATAAACACTTGAGTTGAATACAGGGCTTTGGCTGGTCCTTTTTACCAGCTGTACTAATAAATCAATTTGATGGTGTGTATCACCCTGATACATTCTTTCCTCTAATGCTGCTAGCTTGGAAGGTCTGTTGTTTTACTATTGGACTTTCATTTGCAATACTGGACAGCTGTTCTGAAAACCCAGATTTTTAAACAGAAAAGTAAACAGATGACCTAACTGAGATAAAAAATTTACAGAGCTTTATTTTTTCCCTCTACATAGTTGGTATGCAGCATCAAAGTCTGGTACATCTGAAATTCTGTGAGGCTAGAAATATTTCAGTTAAATCAGCCCCTAGCAGACATATAAACAGATTTAATATTATTTAAATTATTATTCCAGCAGTCCTAAATTCTAAACTGCTACAGATGTTGTTGTATAGTACATCTGTATAATCTGAAACAAAGCTATTTTTGAGAGTCCAACATATTGAAACATGCTTTCATGAGTTTTATAATTAATATGGGTAACATTGGTAGATGACTATGTTCTGAGGCTATTACAGTCATTAAAAATTAAACTTAAAATCCTCATCTATGGATGTTTTATCTGAGTTTAAAAAACTGGAAATATTTCCTTAAAGGATACACATATTCACCTTACTATCACACGAGAAGTCTCAAGGATTGACTTGCTACTCTATGGGACAAGATTTCAGCGAAAGTATCCATCCAGTTGTGTATGCACAGCCACCTAATATGCACGGAGTAACAGTGATTGTATGTGTACAATCAGGTTTACCACTGAATTTCGTTTTACACAAAACCTTATGTATGCAATATGTGACACTTCATTCTTCTGGTCCATTTAAAGATCTACATAGCTACTAACTCTATAGCATATGAAAGTCTTAGAATGATCAATAGCTTCACCTCCATAATGTTAAGTATTAGCATTCCAGTTTTATAGCTTGAGAACCAACGATGAATGTCACAGAAATAACTTGCAGACCTTATCCTTACATGCAACCAAGGATGAAATGCAGCTATGTGACTGGCAGCTGATGTTGATATAATTCTTCTGTGGTGACTGGGAACTTTCGTATGATTTATGAAGTAAAATTTTTCCTACAGATTATCAACTTGCCCCTCAATCAAATTGTTTAGACAGAAGTCCACACTTTGGTATGAGTTTTGGAGTTTGAACTTAGCTGATACTTAGGTGCGAGTTGTATGTACTCTATATGACAATGAAAGAGGAGGTGAAATTCTGCTTCTCTTTAGCCTTTACTGTAAAAAGGCTACCAAAAGCCAATGAAAAGAGAGCTCTCAGAAAGCATTCAGTGCATAGATCTGATTTTGGTGCTCTGAACCACTATAAGCAAGCACAGCTTTGTGTCAAAGTTGTAACACTCTAGTGGGTTATAGTAGTTTTGACTGTTATGCAGGTATGCCACTGAGCTTGTTAATATCAATAGTAATTCTGTGAAAGCCTAACAGTTTATCTTTCATTAAATATACTACAGACTAGCCATTAATAGCTGAAACTAGGACAGTGCCTTAACCTCAGCTAAAACACAAGGGTAAAAGAACAATGTTTGTTTACCCAATAAAGATACTTCACAGTGAGCTAGGATAAGAATTTAATTATAGCTATTTTCCAATAATTCTTCCTGTGATCATTTCTATTGCACAGTAGGGCTATTTTATTGTGAAACAGCTTATTCACTCTAAGGGGTGGTAAGTTAGATTTTGAAAAAAAGTCCTCCTCTTAGCAATTTCCCTCTCAGTGAACACTAAGTATGTCTAGTTAAGGAGCAGTGTAATGTAAATAATGAAGAGTCATTGGCATGATATGATAAACCAGGAGTTTGCATGCAGACAAGTCTTCCAACTCTCTGTATGAGATAGATCAGTCTGCATATCTTTTGTCATTAAAATATGCAATACTGTTGGTCTTCAGACTAATTCTCGAGGAACAACTTTGTACTCTCTGTTCACTATGACAGATACCCTTTCAGCAACTCTCTCATCCACCTTTGAATCCTCTATTGATCATCCCTTTCTCAAGTTTGCTTAATAATTTCCCATGTGTGTGAAATATTTTACTGAAGTCCAGAAAGATTAATAAAGATTTTGAATGGACCTTATAGAAAGGTTGGCATAAGTTAAGCAGAGGAAAAAGGAGGCTGCTGGGAGCAAAGAGGATTCTTTATAAACAAGAGAAGCCCAAGAAAAGACAAGAACATAGAACTTGGTAGGCAAAATACTAAGTCATAGTCAGAAAAGCCAGAAATTATTCTGATTTTTACTAAAACCATGAAAGATAATAAAAGACAGTTTTTTCAAATACCTACTACGGAGTTAATCAAGTCAATATGTGACCAAGGTGTAGAGGGAATATCAAAGAATATAGATCTATAGCAGAAAATCCAAATCAAATTTACAGCATCCACTACAAAATTGCTTACAGAAGTGTCCTAACAATGCTAGTCTTCACAGCGGAAAGAGAGTATGTTCATACTAAAATATCCATATAATTGAATTTATAATAAACTGGTTAAATGAACAATAACAAATTACAATAATGATATGGTATTTTCACTCAAGTGTTCTAAAGGAAATAAAAAACAAATTGATGTAATATAGAACCCACCACTATGATTACTGTCTATACCCAAAGAACAGAAAATAAACAAAGTGTGACATTAATTTTTAAGGAAAGGATCTATGAAAGTTCCAGGGAACTACAGTCCTTTGTTTCTCACCTCTGCAGTGAGCAAAGTAACAGTACGATTCCTTAGTAGAGCAAAGAATTTGATCAAATGTATTATTAAACAGTACTAGGAAAAAAAAAACCAAGATTCATACAATCTAAAACATTTGAGTATTCAACATGCCAGTGTTCACAGTAGAATGGCTGTTAGGGAAATTTGTGATAGCAGATTGTATTCAAAACTAACGTAGGAAAGAAGGTCAATGGTAAAGTTACAAAATTTACTGATAAATATGATAACCAAAGTGAAAGTTGACTATAAAGAGCTGCAGAACGATCTTACAGTGTTAAATGAGTATGTTGAAATTTTTTGTCAAGATAAAGTCTTTGTCAACACAAATTTACATGGAAAAAGTAAGCCTAGACACACTAAGACAATACCTACTCAGAATACTACTCGGAGAAGAGTCATAGTACATAGTTCTCTAAAATGGTCTGTTCCAGCCTTAAAAATATCTAAAATGTCATAAAAATACTAAGAAGTAACAGTGAATTGAGAATAAATTAGAAATTACTACCAGGCTGCTACTATGTAAATTCACAATTAACATACAGCATATGGTTCTGGTCATTCTGGATAAAACGCCACAAATAGGAAAGAACAGCAGTGAAATTAATGCTTTCCATACAAGGAGACGTTATTTAGCCAGGAACCCTTTCTCTTGGATAAAAGTTAGCTGATGGGAGAGAAAAGTATGCTAGATGTCTATAAAATCAGAAGGAGGAGGAGTAGCCTGAAGGGAGCTGCACTCCATGAAGAGCCCATGCAGGAGCAGGCATCTGGCAGGAGCTGTAACCCATAGAGATGAGCCCATGCAGATGCAGGTTCCTTGGCAGGACCTGTGATCCTGTGGGAGACTCACGCTGGAGCAGTCTGTTCCTGAAGGAATGCGCCCCATGGAAAAGATCTATGCTGGAGCAGCTCTTGATGAACTGCACCCTGAAGGAAGGAGAAGTTCATGGAGAACTGTCTCTCATGGGAGCTATGCTATGCTTGACCAAGGGAAGAGTATGAGGAAGGAGAGACAGAGACAAAGGGTAGTGAACTGAATACAATCCAAATTCCCACTTGCCACGTGGGCAATAAATTAATTTTGCCAAGGAGAGTCTGTTTTGCGCATGATGGTATTTGTTAAGTGTCCTATTCATATCTCAACCCATGAGGTTTTCATTGTATTTCCTCTCCCTGTCCTGTTGAAGAGGGGGAGTGATGGCTTAGTGGGCATCTGGCAGACAGACCAGGGTCAACCCATCACATCATAACATAAAGAGTAGTGAGAGCTCATTCAGTTGTCAAGTAGCATTTGTAAAACAAAATCAATATGATTATTTTTATTTTTTTTTTACCTCTAAAAACTGAACAGTTAAAAAGCAGGAGTCATTATCAAAAGCTGTTAGAAAACTTTTGCTACTGGAGTTCTGCTTTAAGGTATGAAGTGTTTTAACGTTCAGGGACAGTAATTACCTTATTCCCGTGCATACAGTTACAGAACTGTGTATGACTTCACCTCAGAAGTAATCTTCACTTCGATGTCTCCATTCCCTGTGTTTTTCTATGTACAAAACAGTACTTGATTTCCTTTCAGAACTACAGAAAGGATTAAGTCATTGCTATTTGTACAGCGGGTTTACAAATGGAAAGTTCAACAAAACTTTTACCACACCAAAGTTAATGAAAGTTCTGCCACTGACTTCCGAAAGGCAAAGGATTTTATCAACTACATACTCTGCAGTAAGAATTAAAATGTAGTGATTTGTTTACTGAACTACATAAAACCTTCTAGATCTTGGTGAGGTTTTTTTCTTATTTTCTTCTCACTTCCTCAGAGTGACTTTTTCTTTGTTTGAACTCTGCTCAAAGAAAGATACAAGCTTCTTTTGTTATCTATCCATGAAAATAATACATTTATCCTATATGTTCAGATCAGAAATTTTCCACTTGAATTTCGGAAAATTGGCTTAAGGGAAACTGGAGTGAGTGGGAGTGGGAGCAAAATAGTTTTTTTTTAATAGACACCTAAAGGCAAAAGGTGTTTTGTCATAAATGGTTAAGGTTGCCAGTTTCATAAATATGAAGTAGTTTCTGATGGCTTGTATGGATTAAATTTTGGAGATGAAATGGTTAAATTCATATATTTGAGGATGAATTGTTAACTTGTTAATTGAACAGTCACAATTTAATTCTTTCATTAGGGAAAGTTTTTCTGTTCTCTGAGCACAAAACTGCATTTATGGAGATTTTACTACTAGAAGAGGAATTAGGGATAACTTCTAGTATTAAGCAGTTTAACAAAAGGGATTTTAGACAGCTAAAGAACTGTCTCCTGACCTATGAATTTTAACCATTCTGCAAAATTATTAGTCTTTCCTGTATTTCTACAGTTATCAAATGCATCTTTCTATTTTATACAACTAATATGCTGAATGTATACTTTCTGACTACTATCCTATGCTTCTCTGAACACTGTAACAGAAATACAAGAAGACCACAAGTATTTAAGTCTGAATGTAAGTAAGGATTTATGTGGTGAAAACTTATTACATACCATAACATAGTACAATCCCAGATATTTTTCAGCATTAAGATGAAACTATGAAAATAAAATGGTCATGTTGGTTATTTAGAAGTGTAGTCTAGAGTATGTAATAGTAATAAGTAAATGAAGACTGAATTTGTTGATTGATTGATAGAATCTCATCTGTCTCATCTATCTCATCTGATCTATCTCATCTATCACACATCAAGTCAATCAAGGAATGATGAAGAGGAAAAATACAGAGATGGAGAAAGAAAGGAGAAAGATCATTAATATTTACTTAGCCTTGAGCTAAGCACTAAGATTATGAGTATGCGCTACATTACTTGGATATCAAATGCTGCTTTCAGAAATGCAAGGATTTCTGGCCTGCATATTATAGAGGACACTCACTCCCACCTTCTGAGACTGTACACTTGAGATAAAATGACTGTGGAAAACACCTTCCACAACACTAAGTCACACTGTTTGTCAGAATTGAATATGCCAAATAGAATATATACTGTACTCTGGTGTATTTTATGCACTACACAAATTATTGAAGATCCAAATAGCTTTCTAATGTTGCACAGCGTGGTAATCCCTTCAAGCACGAATGGAAGTTGCACGTGCTCATTGAAAGTACCAAAATAACTAAGGTACTTGAATGAACTTCACTTTGTACAAAATATTGTCCACCATATTGTGACAGCATGGGAAGAGAGGCTGTTCTCTTCATATCTTCAAAAAGATGGCTGCATTCCATGCATTCATATTTCCAATCTATTGAAATATTGGTCCAGCCAAGGCTTTGTCTGTACATGGACAACTAAACATATCTAGTCAATAGCATGGTATCTGAACACCTTACATCTTTGGGTGTTTGTATTCCACATGTCTGAGGTAGGTAAGCATTCTTTTAAGAACTGAGACAAAGGCAAGAGATTTTCCCAAACTTTCAGTGGGAATCGAACAACACAACCTTAAAACTAAGGCTGTTGTCAGTAACTTGGTCTTCCATTCCTGCACAGGACCAGCAATGTTTATATTATTAGAATATCTCAGACACAACTTACATTTTCTCTTTTTCACCAGCAAGGAACATCAGTTTACCTAAATCAAGCCTTTCCCATGAGGCAGATAAGTTTTGAAAAACCTATGTAAAAAAACCATGCAGATTTCCTTTAGAAAGTTCAGGTCTTTAATACCACATTACCAGCTCTACTGCTTCTTCTTACCTATCTGTTGGAAACACATGCTTCCAAGCTGCTAGATCTTCTTCAGATCATCTGGTGAGATGGAGAAAAATGGAACCTGGGAAACACAGCAAAAGCAAGCATATTTCTTTAAATTCTCTAGGTTTGTAAGATTAGTATTCTTAGTTTTCCAGATTAAAAAAACAAACAAACAAACAAACAAAAAAACCCATAACAAACAAACAAAACAGAAAAAACAAACCAACCAACCAATGAAAAAACAAACAAAACCCAAACCAAACAAAAAAACCCACTACAACACAAAAACTCCAGCATACATGAACTCCTGCATACATTTTGACTATCTGTAAAATAATTATTAAAAAACCAGGTGGTTTTGTTCAAGGACTCCATCCCAATGATGCAGTTCCCCTTTAGAGAGCTACCTATTTATGTGGCTTCTGAGACAGTATGCTAACTCAGTTTCCTGCACCAACTACAATTTATTTTAATTTAAACTGATTATAATTTGCTTCACTAACTTTATAAAGATTGTAATACCTGATAGCACAATGACTGAAAAGCAAAGCCTTTCCTTGAAGCCTAATTCATAAATATGAGCATACAGTGAAACTGCACAGTGTTGTCATTTCAGCAGTGTCATAGGGAGAAGTTTTAATGATAATTTTATTATGTTCTGTTATACGTAGGTAACATGAACATGACACTGAAAACTGTTTGACTTTCAGCCTCCAATTTATAATTTTTCCTGAAATGTTGGCCTATAAAGATTAAAGTGGCTTCAGGCATGTGGTTGTGTCCAGTTTCAGAGAAACTCGGGCATGGTCAGCTAAGGGCAGTACCATCTGTGGTCAGATTCTTCCGGTTATCTCACACAACCCTGCTATGCAACATAGTGTTAGTTGCAATGCTGGAACTTATTTCCTATGAAAACAGCTATGCAATAGATAGTTAACTTCAGTGCCTGCCTGATTTTGGCTAAAATTTCTCCTTTATTGCTTAAATCCACTCATGAGCAAAAGAAAACTCTGGAACACAGACAGACTGATGGAGGTAGAAAAAGGAAAAAAATTACTTCCATCTGATTTCTAATGTCTCTTTCTGCCACCTCACCTCTGTGACACATGAGGGCTAGCCTGATGCTGATGTTCCAGAACAGCTGGGAGTGAAATACCATCTGGCTCTAGGTGGTTCCTGTAGATTTTGATGGGAAAATCATTTCTTCTTGGTTATTTGTGTCAAAATCTATACAAACCCTGGAATAATGCTAGGTTTTATGTGGTGAGATGGATTGGAAACTGGCTTATGGACAGAGTCCAGAGAGTTGTGGTCAGTGGAGCAGAGTCTAGTTGGAGGCCTGTAGTTAGTGGTGTTCCCCAGGGGGAACAGTGCTGTTCAATATATTCATCAATGACCTGGACAAAGGGAAAGACTGTATCATCAGCAAGTCTGCTGATGATACAAAACTCAGAGGAGCAACTGACACACCAGAAGGCTGTGCTGCCATCCAACGTGACCTGGACAGGGTGGAAAGCTGGGTGAGGAGAAATTTAATGAAGTTCAACAAGGGCAAGTGTAAAGTACTGCATCTGGGAAAGAACAACCCTATGTACCAGTACAGACTGGGGGCTGATTTGTTGGAGAGTAGTTATGGGAAAAAAAGATCTAGGAGTCATAGAGGACAAGAGGATGATGATGTGCCCTCTCATCCAAGAAGGACAATGTCATCCTGGGATGCATTAAGATGAGTGTGGCCAGCAGGTCAAGGGAGGTTATCCTCCCCCTCTA
>WUAM01000431.1:1991782-2006628 GCA_024336885.1 Actenoides hombroni
GAGACTGAGGGGTGACCTTATTAATGTCTATAAATATGTAAAGGGCAAGTGTTGGGAGGATGGAGCCAGGCTCTTCTGTGTTATGTCCAGTGATAGGACAAGGGGTAATGGGTACAAGCTGGAGCATAGGAAATTTCAGGTAAACATAAGGAAAAACTTTATCATGGTGAGGGTGACAGAGCACTGGAACAGGCTGCCCCGAGAGGTTGTGGAGTCTCCTTTCGAACCCCTAACATTGTATGATTCTGTGATTCTGTTTTGGAAATCATATTGAATATTATGTAGTTATTAAATTTTAAATATCCTTGTTCCACCCATCATGTGTCATACCTCACATGACAGATTGTACTAATTTCTTAAAATTCACTGTAGATAACATTTTGGTTTTTTCTTTATATAGTGACATATGATTGTACTCTGCAGGTGTTCTCACAGATTACATAAACAAAATAATGTGGAATAAGACTAATTTAGAATAAGATTTCTGATTTAGAATGTCTCGTATCAAGGAATGATCTACAATACAAATATAATTTTTGCATATACGTAAGTTTCTTCTCAGGGATGTTTTCAGGATTTTTGAACATGTGTGTGCTCATATATATACACATATATACACACCCGTTAGGAAGATTAAACCATTTTCTTAGATGAAACAGGAACATATTTTCCCCTTTCAACCATGTTTTGACAGATAGATTCATGGGTACTTGCACATTTAGTAAAGGACTAATGAAGCCTTTTGAAAAGTAATGTACCTCAAGAAACAGTAAATGATAACAACTGATGCACAACTTTTTATGATACAAACCTTACATATAAAATAATCTTCTCTAATAATAAGTGTACTTTGTTATATATTGCTCCACAAATGCATTAAATAACAACAGATTTAGTTCTTACTTTGCTGAACAAAAACATATTCAGTTTTGCAACAGCAGAGTCTTTTTTTATTGATCCAATTATGTTTATATGAAGCTTTCACAGGCGTTTTAAAGGAAAAAAGTCAGGCTGCAAAAAATTATATTTGACTAGTATCTTCAGATCATTTCCATCACCATCAAATTATTTAAGTTTTACAACAATGTAAAGCAAATATTTTCTAGATATTTATTTTGAATGAATATTATATAAATCCACATATATAATTTTTTAAAATAGCAGCAGACAGGCAGGAAGTGGATTCCAGGTGGTGAGCAGCTGTGTTGTACATCACTCATTTTACATATTATTTCATTAGTGTTATTTTAACTACTGTTGTCTCTTCTCTCTTTGTGTGTTCTATTGAACTCTCCTTATCTCAACCCACAAGATGCTACCTTTTTCTTCTGATTCTCCTTCCCATCCCACTGGGCAAGGGAGGCAGGAGGAGTGAGTGAGGGGTTGTGTTGTGCTCAGTTGCTGGCTGGGTCTAAAACCACAACAGAAAGTATTTAAGTTATAGTATCATGCATGCAAAATAAGTTTAACCTGAGTTCTCATTTGACAACTGTACAACAAAAATTAATTAAGCAGGCTGCATGTGGAAAAGACAGTTGAAATTATAGCTTGAAGTCTGAAAAAAAACCCAACATATTAAAATCTAACTATGAAAAACATGCTCCAGAAAAATCATGATGAACAATAGTGGAAAGCTGAATTAATTTAATCTGATAAAAACAGGAAAACATTTACAAAATATAAAATACCATG
This sequence comes from Actenoides hombroni, assembly GCA_024336885.1. Lineage (NCBI taxonomy): Eukaryota > Metazoa > Chordata > Aves > Coraciiformes > Alcedinidae > Actenoides > Actenoides hombroni. The sequence continues at coordinate 1,993,475 of WUAM01000431.1, forward strand.
TAATTTACTGTACTATTTATAGAAATACTTCAAGTTATTGATTCAATTATCAATGTATGTCTCAAGTTAAATGCTATGTTTATTTGTATGCAAGTGTGAATTTATAAGTTTATATATTGGAGATATCAACATAATTTACTAACTATGCCATAAAATTGTGAATATTTGGATTGCTCGGATTTTTTTTTCTTCTGAATGTAGAGGATACAGGCACAATAATGTACTGCACATAGTTCTGGGCAACTGACTGTAGATAGCTCTTCTTGAGCAAGGTGGTTGGACCAGATGCCCTTGAAAGTCCCTTTCAACCTCAGCCCTCCTGTGATTCTGTGATACTGTACTCTTGAGATGCATATTTAGCTTTTTTCAATGTTTTTTTTTATTAACTGGTGGCTATGCAAGCCTACCTGGAAGCTTAAGATCTCCAGAAAATATGAATTTTATATGTAGATTCTCTTTCTAAGAACTATAAGGAAACTGTGACCTGCTGAAAGAAAATGGTGGCCACCCATTACAACTGCAAGGTTGTGGCTGAAACTCAAATGGAAGCACTATAGTCTACTTATGCTGACCACTCTATCCAAACACATCTCCCAAGGACTGAAATATCTGTCCATACCTTAAGTGCATGGAGGTTGTTTATGATACCCCTTGATGTGAATTAAACACACATTTGTGCTTAAATGTAAAAACAACCCTAGAAATGAATAATGCATTGGGCAGAGTCTCACTGCAATACAGAGTTCTACATGGGATCTGCAAAGATGCATCACAAGCAGATTCCTCATATACACTTGCACCAGCACCGATCCGTTGAGTGGCTGCATGGGGCACCTCAGTCTGGACATGGGTTCACCCCTTAGCCCAGATCTACTACCCAAAGGTGGCCCCTCATCTTGGGCCTCTGAACACTCCCATTCCAGGATGGTCTACAAGGCAATGTTGAGGATGTTTCTTATCACCCAGGTAAACTTCATTCCCTTGCAAAGCATTGCTCTGTCTCCGGCAAGTCTGTTTCCAGGCAGTTAAAACCCTTCTTGAAGTTCAGCCTTCTTACCCTCCATGTCAGATTATTCCTCAGTCAAAAATTACCATTGTTGAGCAGTTACAATTAGAATTTCCCCTTTAAACTCAGCATCCGGAAGTCCCCCTAGCATCTGAAGGCAGCAGTGAATGTCATAGCTGCAAGTGTGCCCAGCTGGAGGAACTTGGACAAGTAGCTATGTAACAAAATAAGATGTTCCAAAATAAATTTTGTCTCCTCATCTTCTAGTTTTGAAAACACAGGCCTGTATTCCCACACCCTGAAATGTCCCTTGAGTAGATGCTCCTGACATAAAAAATTTTAGCCAAAGGGAAGATTTTGTATTTTATTAAATTTCTAGGGGAAAGGTCCATTTCATCTTTGTATTTCTCTGAAACAGGAACTTCAGTGTGATTTATACTATATTTTTGTTCATTCTCCTCTAATCTGTGCCCCTTTCTTTTTCAGGTTAGCAACTAGATACAAAATTCAGTTACTCACTCAGCTTTGTACTCTAATTGGCTGGAAATGGAAGTCAGTGTTGTTCTCTGTAATGAGTCTTGAGAGTCATTACAATATTTTACCAATGTGGTAAGCAGGAAAATGAGAGAAAAATCAGACACAAAATTTATAACTCAGTGTTTTAAAATACATTTTAATTTTACAAAATAATCAAAGTTCTTGAAAGGCCTAAATATACAGAAGTTCTGGTTCTGACCCTCAAAAATACTTTGCCTTCTTCTAGCTTATGTAAAGTGACATTTAGAGACTGTAAAAAGGTGAGGTATGCAGGAACATAAAAGCTTTCTTATGCTTTACAGGAGTAAAAGTTATTTCTTCATTACAGCAGCATTTCTGTATCAGAATGCCTTCTAATTTTGCTGGCCATCGGGCTAAACAGGTGACTGACAAAAGATATTCAGGATTCAAAGGACTTTAAATGAAAGCCCTAGCATATACTTGGACTAATATTGTTCATTTCATGGTCAGTTTTAGACAGGAAATATTTTTTACTGTTCTCCTCACTCCATACTGTCTTTTTGCTTCCAGCAAGTTTTACACTGGTGTTTTTCTGAAACAGATTTTTCCCCTGTTTTTTACAGAACAACCATATCCCATTTAGTGAAGGCAAGCCATTAATTCTTTTCCTATTGCTGATAATTCTCATTTTGATCTCAAAAGAAAAGTAGTGAAAACTATGTTAATTTCTTCCTCAGTTCATTGCTGCCTAGGTTCAAGGGAAATATTCTGAGTGTTGAAAATGAATAATGAGGTATGACCGAGCAAGGATATTACCATTTGTTTTCTTCACTGGAATTTATTCTTAAAAATAACATGATTTGATCATGTAGCACTGTAAAGTCCACTTTGGAAAGTACCATAATATTAGCTAAGGCTAAATATATATATATTTTTTTGCAGGTAGGAAAGTACTGAAAGCTTGTGCAAAAGAAATTATCATTATTGAGCTTTTATCCCATAAGATTTCACTCAATATTCTATTCTATTATTCAATTTCCCATTGACCTGATTTTGTTCCCCTGATTATAACAGAGTATTTCTTAGAATGCTCAAGGTGGCTTCCATAATAAAACCAGTTAAGCTTAAACGCTGCCCTCATACTCTTTAAAATATAAGCCAGTTTTAAATTGATTGACTAAAACAAAATACCCTCTTCATTCCTCAAGGGATTTATCAGATGAACTTAGGTCACACTCTCAGCTCTTGCATGGGCTTCTAGGGAATCGGAATTGAAGATCATGAGATGAATCTTGATCATATGAAAATCCCAAGGGATACAAAATTTTATTAGGTGGCAGATGCAAAACAGAATTAACCTTCAACCCAGCCATTTTATTTCTAGTAAAGGGTCTACCTGAGTCAAGCTAATTGTCCCCATTTCTCTAGAAATATATGAAAAGATATATTGCTCATAGATATACTGTTAATAACAATTTATTTTTTTTTCCCCCACTTGCACCTCTGACTCCTGTTAAGGTCACAAGTTAATGCAGTAGGGTCTGGATGAGATCAGTGATTTCTGTACAGTCAGGACACACCTATCTTTATTTAAGTCATACTCATTTTGAATTCTTCCAGTTACCTGCCTTTGAGGAATATGATATCCAGAATCACATTAGAGTAATACACATATATGTTACTAGAAGTATTGTATCTATTGTTCTTTGTACAGTTAGCACTGCATTTTCTTACTTCTTATATATTTTATACATTTTGAATATTTAAAGCAATTTAAATCTAATTAATAGTTCATATCTGAAACAGTGGGTTTTTAAAATGTTTACTTCCACCATAGGAGCTATTAAGCAATTAAATTCATACAATTAAGCATATGTCTTTTATCTTTCACATATAGAAAGATTTTTACATGGATGAAGCCGTTTTCAAGAAGTTATTTCTGTGTTAATATGCATAGCTTTCTAAGAACAAGTATATTTTACATTTACCAGTGTTGCAAACTTATCCTTAGACTCATCTTCTGTTGTTGATTAATCCATCCACTGAGCAGAAAAAAAAATCACATTAAACAGCACTCTTAAATTCTGAGATAAAACTTTATTTGTGGAGCCACCATTTTAATTTCGGTTTCTTTCCCACCACACAAAGTATTAACTTCTAAACTTTACTCTTTAAAAAACGGAAAAGTAAAAATTCACATTCATGAAAGAATAATTTAAAAAAATAAAAAAAAATTAAAGCACTTTCTGAGACTTCAGTTAAGACCATGCAAATAACATGAACCTGTCTGCTTAGTATATTGGAATTCTCCACCAGAAACAAACACTGATTAGGTAAACAGTCACACAGCCTTGTATATTGTGAATTCAGTTACACTCTGATCAATTAACTGTTAGATGCTAAAAAAACAAGAGACATTTAAACATGCTTTGAACACAAGTTTAGTGACTGCAAAAGCCAAGGCTGGTGTTGATCCAAGTTATATTGTTGTTCCAAATTCATACCTGATAGACTATTTCACACTACTGCTTACATAATTCACATTGGCGACAGTTTTCAGTGTCTCTTAAATAAAGTATGACTGATAAAAATCAAGACACAAGTGTCACAAATTACCTTTCTTATATCTTAATGTAAATTTTGTATTTTTTGTAACTACAACATTCATACATTCATTGTTTTTGAAACTTTTGTCCCTTTATATTAATATGAGGGGGCTGATATGAAGCTTTATTGTTTTGACCCATTTATTTCAAGAAATATCAAAAACCATATTTTGTCTTGAAAAGGAACAAGTTCAGTCACACAGCTGAGATATTGTTGGTAATGCTCAGAGAGGTGGGACAGCTCACATGACTGGAATATTGTGGTGGACAGAGAAAAGTTCTTCTGTGTGAAGGAGCAGTCAGATGTGTGGGACAAATAGCAGGTGTGGGAGATACTGCAGGCCAGGATAAGAGGAGAGGCCAGTAAAGCTGATGACATAGTGGAAGTGAGTTACAGATTAGACAGCATAGGTGAGGAAGTGGTTGAAGCCTTCTTTAAACTATCTGAAATAGGGAGGTCTCTATGTCACAGACCCATGACACCTCTGAGAAGGACAGTCTGGCATGACGCAAGTAATCAAGATTTCTGTAGAGTATCAAGGGTAACTTCCCAATATGGTACTGAATGGGCCAAGCAGGGGCAACACCCAGAAGAATCTTCTGTTCACTAACAAAGAGGCACAGGCTGGGTGTGTGGTAATCAATGGCAGCTCCAGCCATGGTGACCATGAAATAATGATCTTCAAGATCCCAAAAGGAGTGATGAAAGAAAACAGCAGACCACAGATAATGGTCTTACTCAGAGAACTTCCTTGCTTACTCAGGAACTTGTAGATGTTCTTCCATGGGAGGCATCTCTGAATTGCAAAGGAGCTCAGGAAAACTAAGGAGAGAACTGTTCATCCCAATACTCAGAAAAATTAAAGTTGTCTTGGCTATGTTGGAAACTCAAAGCAGAGCTCCAAGGCACAAAGGCAACATAAAGGGGTGGGACAGGCTACAAAGGCAGAATTTTGAAATATTGTCCTTGAATGCACAGATGGTTTCAGGAAACTCAAACTCAACTGAAGTTGGAGGGACATCAAGGGCAACATGAGCTTCTACTGTTATGTTAGTAATAAAAAACTAAACAAGGAAAACGTGTGAATGCCGCCAAATAGGCAGGTGATTTAGTGACAGTGGAGAGACAACATGGAGGTATTTACTGCCTTCTTTGCTTGACAAGGTGTGATAGGTCTTGTGGATTAATGACAGGGCTCAAGTTGGAAAGCAGTTACCAGACAGGAATGAGGGTTGAGTCAAGGATTGTTTGCAAGACATCAAGCCACATAGGTCTCTGGAACCTGATGGGCAATACCTAAAGATGATGAGGGATCAGGCCAATGTCCTCAGTCATTCTCTATCAGCACTGAAATGTCATGAAGCCTGAAGAAGGTCTCTGACAATTGGAGAAAGGCAAATTTTGCACCCATCTTCAAAACATGGCAAAAATAAAACCTGGGAAACTATGGGCCAGTTGGCCTCCCTTCCATCTCTGGGAATGTCACAGAAGGAGTTCTCTTTGAGCCCATTTTGAGGTAGGTGAGGGAGAAGGAAACTGGGGATAGCCTACACAGATTTATTAAGGGTAAAATAGACCTAACCAACCTGACTGCTTTCTATGATAAAATGACCATAACTGTGGATGAGGAAAGAATAGTGGATGTAACTTACATACCATTATTTCCTCGTTCATTCATTTTCTCTGCAAGCCATTATCCATCTAGACTATAACCAGTAGCAGAGCTTTTCTAGTGCTCTGCATTTATAACTTGCTGAGTATAAAAGGGCCTTAGTATATTTCAGATATATCTTGTTTCCAAGACTAAAAGTGATCTGGATAGTGGGCAGATCCCCAGAGGCTTATGTCATCTTGATGCTCAGTGGTATCTTTATTGTACATTTGTACACAGTCTGAGTACACATGACCCTCCTAGGCAGCATTTCAACTAGTAAGACATTCAGCCACAATGGGCATGGATGGAACTGCAATCCACTTGGCAATGAACTCCCCTATCTTCAGGTCAGAGCTGAGTCTAATATCTGGGTATTCCTAATTCATGATCAAAAGACCCTCACCGGTCTGATCAGTGTAGTGATCACTGGTCTGATCAGTACAGTGATGGTCTTTTGCATATCACTGAAATAAAACAACAAATTATTCACTGATGGAGGACTTTTTAAAAATGAGACAAAAATAACACAGTACACATATTTTTTACTATCTTATCCTTTTCTTCTCAAGAAGGACACAAAAGTGTTGACATCAATTCTAACACTGTTTTCTGTGTGATATTCTTGTAAAATAAGAAGTCAAATGAAGCAGAATACCAGATTTCCCTGAAGCCACCATGTCAAATTTGTTTCTGCAAATGAGTGGTTTCATATTCAGAAGTCTGTCCAACTGCACATCAAATAGAGTAAGTGTACTAAATGCCTTTTTTTTTTACATTTTTGTAGATTTCCCAATAGATACCAAAAACATAAAAAATGTTAATCTACCTGAATTTCACTTGCATGTTCAAGAAGGCATTCAATTCCAGGTTCAGTGACTTAAACTCTATAATCCATTATCATGTTATGTTTAGATTAAATCACAAATGACTTGAAGTCTTTTTCAAAGTTTATTTAAACTCTCTTTTGTTCATTAGTTTTCTCGTTATGTATTTAACTCAAAATTTATTCATATACTAGCAAGAGGCCAAATTCTGTCACTTGATAACCATGCTCTATCCTGACGACAAATACATTTGCTTTACAATGCTAGGGCTTGCAGCTTGAGACTTACTTTATATTCAGTGAGAGGAAAGCATTAAAAAACATTCCAGTCCTGCTGACCAAATGACTACCAAATTAAGGAAAACTTTTAATGGCCATATGGTATTTCAGATAATTCTTTTGCTATTGTTCATATATTTTACAGATAAGCTGGGTTTATATCATAAAAGTAGAATTAAATGTTCTATGTTCCTAAAAGCTTTATCTAAGACTCTACAAGTCTTTGCTTCTCTTTGGGAAGGAGAGAAAGTCATCAGTGGGGAGGTGTAGTTTCCTCTAGGGAACAGCTGATGACAAGGAGCCAATCCTGGTGGAGGTTTTGCTGCTCTTAGCACCAAACACACTGAAGGCAGCAATGCAGGAGGAACAGCAACAAGGCAAGCTCTAAACCCTGAACAGGAAGTCCCAACTTATTCTGGGATGAGTGAGCGCTGGTAGCAGGGAGGCTGAGTTTCCTTCAGGGAATGGCAGGCAACGAGGAGCCAATTCTAGCTGAGCTCCTACAGCACAGCTGGGCACAGGGCCTGGTAGTACACCTATAAGGAAGGATACCACTGTATGTCCCACTGCTAGTGTCAGAAATTATATTACTTACACCAAAACTGCAATGTGGGAGTCAGTAACTATGAGGTGTACCAATCATGTAGAACAACAGCTTCAACAGCTGTGCTTCAAGGAGGGACATCTTGGTCCCACTCTGCAGAAAGGAAGTAACACCATTCCTCAGGCCACCAACACTGAAGGTCTTCCAGCCGAGTCAACAAACAGCAAAGCTCAGTTTATTCTGGAAGGACCCAGCACTATTAGTAGAGAGGCTGTGTTTCATCCATGGAATGGCCCATGACAAGTAACTGATCTCTTGTGTGTGGAGGTCACACAGTACTTGGCACCAAGCACAACAGGAGCATCAAAGGAGAAGAGATCTTGACAAGGTGTGAGGTCTAAGCCTCTAACACCAAGTACCAACTTGTTCTGGGAGGAGAAAGCACCAGTAGATGGGAAGCTAGGTTTCCTCCACGGATTGGCAGGTGACAAGTAACCGATTGTTGTAGAGGTTCCACTCCATTTGCTGATGAACACACCAGGAGCAGCAAAGAATGAGATGTAACTGTGAGAAGCAAGCACTAATCCCCTAACAGCAAGTACCATCTTATTTTGGAAGGAAAGAGAAAGGAGGTCAGGCTTCCTCCTTGGACCATCATGGAACAACAGCTGATTGTAGTGGAAGTCCCACAGTACTTGACCATGAACACAGTGGGAACAGCAAAGGAGATGATATCATGACCAGGGATAGGATCTTACAACCTAACAACAATTCCCAGCTTATTCTAGGATGAACAAGTGCCAGCAATGGGTTTCCTACAGGAACAGCAGGCAACAAAGAGCTGATCCTAGCAGAGATCCTGCAGCACTTGGTGCCAAACATAGAGCGAGCAGAAAAGGAGGAGGGATCACAATGAGGGGCAAGTGCTAATCCCTGAACTCCATGTCCAAGCTTATTATGGGAGGATAGAGCACCATCAGCAGTGAGGCCATCTTTCATCTAAGGAAGAGAAGGTGACAAGGAGTTGGTCCCAGCAGAGGTACCGCATCACTTCAAGCCTAACACAGCAGGAGCAGCAAAAGAAGAGGAATCACTGCAAGAGGCAAACTCTAAATCCTGAAGACCAAGTCTCAGCTTATACTGGGAGGAGTGAGAATACTGTCAGTGGGAAGATCAGGCTTATTCATGGAATAGCAGATGACAAAAAGCTTATCCCAGCCAGCATCTTGCAGCACTTAACACTGACCACAGCAGGAGCAGCAAAGGATTAGGGATCATGATGAGACAAGCTCTAAACCCTGAATACCAAGTCCAAGATTATTCGGGGTGGAGCAGGCAGGTTGGCTTTCCTCCAGGGAATGGCAGGTGACAAGTAGCTGATCCCAGCAGAGGTCCCACAGCACTTGGTGACAAACATGTCAGGAATAGCAAAGGAGGAGGTGTCACTATGAGAGGAGAGCTCTAATCCCCAAACAGCAAGCCTCATTTTATGCAGGGTGGAGTGAACACCATCAGCAGGGAGGCCACATCACCTCCAGGGAACAACAGGCAAGAAAGAGCCTATCCTGGCAGAGTTCACACAACATGTGGCATCAAGCACATAGGAGCAACACAGGAGGAGGGATTGTGACAAGATGAGCTCTAAGCCCAAAACACTAAGTCCCAATTTATTACATGCAGAGTGAGCAACAACAGCAGGGAGGCCTAGTTTCTTCCACAGAGTGTCAGGTAACAAGGAACTGATCCTGGCAGAGATCCCACAGCACTTTGTGAGTAACACACCAAAGTAGCAAAGGAGGAAGGATCACAATGAAGAGCTGGTTCTGTCCCCTAAAGAGGAAGTCTTATCTTATTTTGGGAGCAGTGAACAACATTAGAGGGATGGCCACATTTCCTCCAGGGTAAGGCAAGCAACAAAGAGACGGTCTGGAGTGGTGGCGGTGCCATGGCCTCAGAGAGGTGTCAAAGCAGGTCCACAAAGTAGCCCATGATAGTCGCAGCAGGGTTCAGCATGCACGGGGTGGTGACTGCTCAAGCAGCAGGAGACGGCAGCAGAGCAGGGCTCAGGACACTGCATGTGTCACTGCTCATGATGAGGTCCGAGCTCCAATGCCTAAAAAGCATGTTGCAGCTACCTGGTGAAGGAGCAAGCAGCAACAACAGGGAGAAAGGGTTTCCTTCAGGAAACAAAGGAGCTGATCCCTGCAGAGGATCAGCAGAATGTCAAATAAGGAGGGAGCTCGATGAGGTGTGAGCTCTAAGGTCCTAACACCAAGTCCAAATTTATTCCCAGAGAAGTGAGCACCATCAGTGGGAAACTATGTTTCCTTCACAGATTATCAGGCAATAAGGAGCTGATGCTGGCTAAAGTCCCACAGCACTTGGCAACAAACACAACAGAAGCACCAAAGGGCTGTTGACAGCAACTCCCATCTTATCCCAGAAGGAGCCATCACCATCAGCAAGGCTGCATTTCCTCTAGGGAACGGTAGGCAAGAGATATTTGATCCCAGCATAGGTCCTGCAACACTTGGTACCAAGTACAGTGGGAACAGCAATGGAGCAGGGTTTATGACACAGGGCCAGCACTAAGTCCTGATCAGTAAGTCCCAACTGTCAGTGGCAATGCTGGGTTTCTTCCAGGGAATGGTGACAACAAGATGATCCCAGTGGAAGACCTGCATGCTACAAGTATATGCATTATAATAACATAACATAACATAACTAAATAACGACTATATTATTTGAATCCCATCTATCATAAATTTTATATTGATTAGTTTCCTTCTAAAAAACTTTAAAAAATCAAGGGAACAAACATATATCAACAAAGAACTCTACCTGAATCTTGACTGTTGCTCAGATGAATCACTTTTCCTGGCTTCCTTCTCTTCCCACTTGCTACTTTTGTGTTTAGATCAGGCAGAATTTTGAATACTGTGGTAGACAACATTTTGAATACTGCAGTAGGCATTTGCAAATATACTATGATCCTTATACATTTTGTAGGTAGATAAATTCAGTGTTTTACAGAGAAAATTGATTTCTTAGAAGCTGAATCCAAACATAGTGAAAGGTTTTATCAAACCTGCAGTTTTTTACGGACTCTTTTAATGGGGAAACAGTCAATTAATGTCTCCCCTCATGAATCACCATTACATGCTTCTCACATATTAATCAAAAAAATGCAGAAATATATAAACAGAATTCAATTATTATACTCTCTAATAAATAAAAACTAGACATTTTGCCAAAGAACTATAAAGAGTGTTTCATCTCCCATGTTGAAGGTAGCTATGGTCCTTGGTTAAAGAAATTGCTCTTTCAATAAGAAAAATACATTTCCCACAAAAAAACTAATTGGCTGACCAGTTAAAAAAAAGACATCATCTTCAGCTAGAATATGCACAAGGACTCTGAATTATGTGATAATAAATTTTTAAGAAAGTATTGCCAATAAATTTTAATTCTAATTTTGTTCAACATTTTGCTGTTACCTCTGAACATCTTCAACATCATCTTGTCAGAAAACCGAACTAAACCTATGTAAGAAATCTTTAAAGTTAACTCATTCTTAATATATACTATAATGACATGTATTGATGTATTAGTATATGTTGAAAAACTGCTATATTATGCTTTTTCAAGTTAAGACACTTGGGAAAAGATCAAATTCCTTTGCATAGATGATTTATCAGTTATCAGGTACTATCTGATGTTATTTTTATCCCTTTCCCTTCCCCTTTCCTCTTTCTTCCTAGAGTCCACTGTAAAGATACTCATAGTATCTTTTTTGTTGTTCTAAATCCAGAAGATTGTAATTCATTTTTTTATTAGCAAGCTGAAATTTCCAGCCACTTGACACTTAGATCACTTAACTTTGTATTCAGTACAAGGGAAATTAAAGCTTTCCTTCTCTGCTTCTCGTTATAGCTGGTTTTGTACTTTTTGTTCTTACACAAATGTAACTTCAATGTTTTTTATTGTTTAGCCTTGTCTCTTGCATGTCTGACCTAAGATGAGGTGCTCAGAAACTTACAAAGTTCTTCACAAATGTACAGAAACTGTTAATTGAAATCCAAGCCAGAAGATGACAAACTTCTCTACAAAGGTAATTTAGTATAATCTGTTCTAGAATAATAGTTTTAAAGTACATTATTTGTGAATTTGTCTCTGTCTAAACAAAACTTAAGTACTACAGTTCTTTAAGGTAGGCATGACTTAAAAGAGCGTTCAAAGATCTTTGTTACCAAGCGTTTGAAAATAAAAATACTCCTGGAAATTCCACAGGTCCCAAATCTCCATTTGTACATTAATGTATACAAAGATATGTAAATGACTGTCCCAATAATAATATCCCGATATGTAAATGAAGGTCCCAGCCCTTCCTTTTTTTTTTAAATTTATTTTTTATTTTTATTTTGTGACTGCATGGGTTGTAGCTATTGGTTCCTTCTTCTCAGTCTTCTCAAGAAATGGTGGGAGGCTGGAGGTCAATACTTCAGTGCGCTGAGCTGCACTCAGAATATTTCTTCCCTGTACTTCAGAGGGATTGCTTTTGATTTTTTGGGACACTTTCTTATAACATGGTTACTAGTGTTAGAATATACATATCAAAACCTCCTGTCTGACAAGATCCTAGTAATACAGGGAGAAAGTTTTATTTTACCTGCAAAATGAAGATTTTTAAAAAACGAAGTTTTGTGTAGGTCACAAAGAAATATTCACAAAGTGGTTGAAATATCTACAAAGAACATATTTATTTGGAATGTTCTGAAATGTGAGGCAAAAGTGAAGAAAAAATGCATACACTTTGACCTTTGATCAAAATAATTGCTCATGCTACAGACTGCAGTGACTCAGCAGAACCTTACAAGTGCCTGTTTCATAGCTGGTAGATGTTATTCATTCTGCTTTTAAACTTTACCATAACAGGGGTTGAAGACACCTAGATACTTTTACTGTTGCAAAATTATTCCCATTAAAAACTACTCCTAACTTGTAAAGTCTATTCCCCTTGTTTATTTACTTTTCTCCTATGTTGGTGGACTTGGTTTCTCAAATAATCATCAGCTTCTTTAAAACATAAATTTTGCATAGTTGAAGATTGTGACACTACCTACATAATTCTTTTCCACAAACTAATACTTCTGAATTCTCTCATATTTTTGATATACTATGCTTTTAAAGGAATCTTCTCTTGATGTCTTCATCTTATCAACTCCATACTAATTTGTGTGACCTATATTGTGTATACTGCACCAGGTGAGACATGATGACTGCCTAGATGAAGAGAATAATTACCTGTTACATCTTAATTTCCCTGTTAGTACAACCTGATATACAGTAGCCTGTCTTGTAATGTCATCTCATTATTAATCTACATCCAGACTGCACCACAGTGCAAATAATATCTATGTCCTTTTCTGCAGTACTGATTTCTAAGCAGTTATTTTCAATTTGAAATTATTTTCTTCCTAAATCTAACACATTATTCTTATCTCTTTTGAATTTCTTCTTCTTGATTTTGACTCATTCATCAATTTATCAAAATCAATTGAACAAGATTTTAGTTCTGTATTCTAAAAGGGCTGCCACCTCTAAGTCCTGAATATCATCTGTAAAATTCCACAGGTTTATTATTACTCCACCAACCATATGCTACACTGAAAATTAGAAGTTTAGCATACAAATTAATATAATTACTTGTACTACATAAAAATAAAATAAATACAATTAGGTT
>WUAM01000431.1:2025133-2048116 GCA_024336885.1 Actenoides hombroni
ACAAGTCCTATATGCCTCTAAATGGCAGGTAGTTAGTTAGTGCAGCAGATAGTCATTATGGAAGGGCACACAGGGAGGGTGCTGAAGCTCTGCCAGCTCAGTGAAGCATCAATGTTATCCACCCAACAGAAAGCCATGGTGTCCGCTTGCTCTTCACTTGCCAGGACTGATGCAACTTCCCAGATGGAAATCCAACAGGAACATATTGCCACCCAGGAGTTAGACTGCAGAGTCTGCACTACTTTCTCACCAGTATTGGATAGCAGCAGTGAATACACCTGTGTGAGGTATGCCCAGGTAGAGAAACTCCTCTGCTTAGTGATGGAGATCCAGAAAGAAATAAGTAGGCTGAGTACAATCAGGTAGTGTGAGAGTGAAATAGACCATTGGAGCCACATCCTGCCTTCCCTGAAACAAGTCCAATGGTAGAACAGACCTCATGATGCAGAGAGCTCCCTATTCTCTCTCCACATTCCTGAATGTGGTGACTTATTGGATAAAGAGCAATGGTGTCAAGTTTCTGCCTGTCATGGCAGGCATGTGCCCCCAGTAACCAGCCCAAGTTCCCAGGACTATCCCACCAGTTGCAGGGATTGATGAGGGGTTAAACTGGAAGAGCTACCAGATCAATTCCTGGCTCCAAGCCTGGTGTCACCAGCAGGACTGGGTTCCTTGACCATGGGTTCAATTACAAAACGCCAGAACCTGCTGGCTACAGATGGGGTAAAATTGTCTCAGAGGGGAAAAAGGATCATGGGACAAGAATTAACAAGGCTTATTGAAAGAGATTTAAATTAGGTTAGAAGGGGCATGGGGATGAAACCAGCTGTGATAGAGAGTCTGGGTGTGGTATATCAGGGCTCATGGGACAGTGTGCTAGTAAGCTCTTTCAGTTTGCCGTATCAGTGAAGGTGGGGCATGGTGATCCATGCAGCAGTAAAGACACAAGGATTACTCATATGTGGTAACCATGGAAGTGACTGAGAATGGTTAGGTAGGAATTAGGGCTTCCGCCTCCAAAAAGGTGTGGCCTTTTGGAAGAAAGGCTTTGGATGTTGTCTACCTAGACTTCAGTAGAATTGGGTTTCCCACAGCATTCTTCTAGAGAAACTGGCTCCTCATGACTTGGATGGCTGTACACTCTGCTGTGTGGAACACTGGCTGGACAGCCAGGCTTAAGAAGCGATGGTAAATGGATCAAAATCCAGTTGGCAGTCAGTCACAAGTGGTGTTCCTCAGGTTCAACTACTGGGGCCACCCCTGTTTAATATCTTTATCAAATGATCTTGATGGGGAGATAGAGTGCACCCTCAGTAAGTCTGCAGATAACACCAATGAGCTTCAACAAGGCCAAGTGCCAGGTCTTGCTTTTGCACAACATCAACCCCATGTAACAATACAGGCTTGAGAAGGAGTGGTTGGAAAGCAGCTTGGCAGAAAGGGACCTGACAGTACTGATCAACAACCATATAAATACGAGCCAGCGATGTGCCCAGGTGGCCAAGAAAGCCAACAGCATCCTGGACTATATCAGGAATAGTGTAGCCAGCAGGATCTGGGAAGTGAATATCTCCCTGTACTCAGCACTGGTGAGTGCTGTGCTCAGTTTTGGGCAACTCACTACAAGAAAGACATCGAGGTGCTGGAGCAAGTCCAGAGAAGGGCAACCAAGCTGGTGAAGGGCCTGGACAAAAAGTCTTATGAGAAGCAGCTGAGGGAACTGGGATTGTTTAACCTGGAGAAAAAGAGGCTGAGGGGAGACTTCATTGCTCTCCACAGCTACCAGAAAGGAGGTTGCAGAGAGGTGAGTGCTGATCTCTTCTCACAAGTAAGAACTGATAGGAGAGAGGAAATGGCCTCAAGTTGCACCAGGTAAGGTTTAGGTTGGATATTAGGAAAAAATTATTCACTGAAAGGGTTGTTAAACACTGGAACATGCTGCCCAGGGAAGTGGTTGAACTGCCATCCCTGGATGTGTATAAAAGTTGTGTAAATGTGCTGCTTAGGGTCATGAGTTGCAGCGGCCTTGGTGGAGTTAGGTTAACAGTTGTACTCAGTGATTTTAAAGGTCTTTTCCAATATAAACGATTCCAAGGTTCTACAACTTAAGTCATCACATTCATGTAAATTTAATTCAAAATGATCCACAAAACAAAATCATAAATAACTGCAGAAAGAGAAACTAAAGATATATGAGAAAAACAGTTATTTGGAAAAGATTTGCAAGAAACAGGAAGTCAGATAAACATAACCAACAGTCTATGAGTGTATCTACATTGGATTATTGTTTGCACCAGGAGTGTGATATTTAAGAAAATATTCCAATTGTTCTTATTTACCCTATTTTGATTCATATCATAGAGCATTCCTGGAGCATATGAACTAAATTTTGGATGAAACAAACACAGAAGATTCGTTCCAATTGCCTGAAGTAAAAAATCTATGGTATGTTGCAGTCTGAACATTGGGTTCTCAATATGAGTTTCACTCTACAAATTCACATTTCTAGGTTCACACTGATTGTTCAAGTTGACATAGTCCATCAGTAACTTAAGATCCCCGAACCAAGAGCAATGAAACAATGCAGCTTCCCACAGTCTTCTCTGTTGTAAAGTCCTGTCCCAAAGAAAATTAAAACCTTTGAACACTTTTTTAGACAACTTCTGGAAAATGGCGAGTGTGTACAACACACAGGTAAAATGCATAATGCATTTACAAGCAGTGTTATGCACATAGCATTCATCAGATATCCCAAACACTTGTCACACAAATAAGTTTGTCAAGACACATCAGATGTACTTCACACACACAAGTGTTTCTGTTTAGGAACTCCTTGCAAACAGGTATAATAAAGGATTTCTTGAATAGACATTCAGAAAAGTAATGGTTTAATCACATGAAGAAACAGTAAAAGACCAAAGGAAATTCAAATGCAATATACCTTTTCCAAGTTTAGAAGTCCAGGCTTCAGGGATAAGAGTGAAAGAGAAAGAAAAATGAACTTAGAAATACTAATTTTCTCAAGAGATATATAATCCTCTATCTTTGACATGAATAGTGGCAGGAAATTGAAATGAACAGACTATTTGGAATAAAAGTAGATGGTAGGTAAGCAAATCATTAATGAAATAAGAACAAATTTAAAAGTCTTTTAATTGATAGAGTGGATTGCAGTTGATGTCATTCACTAGCCACAAGGTGCAAAAGGTAGCAGACTGAGAATATTAATTAGAATTACTATCTGTTTTTAATGTTCTTTGACAGCCCTGGTTTTCATTTTCCTTACCTCCTACTTCAATGTACAAAACAGTATTATGGGCTATTAACATAACCACATTTAAAAGATTTGGAGAACATTATCCATTATTAGATCAAACTAAAAAGCAAATATGCTTAAAGAAATAATTCAATGTACTTTTATTCAGATCTTTGAAAAGTTTATTTAATTATCCACATAAATAGTCATAATGTTTCAGTCCTTAAATATCCTCTATGCACATCTTAGATTTAACTATATAGTTGGGCTTGCTGCTGTATATGCAAATTTCTGAATGTGTGTACCACTTAATAAGAAACCATTTAATGGAATTCGGTTGAGCCTAGGGCTCAATTTTAAGGTCAGTGTTCTTGAATGTTTTTATAATGATCTGGATGCAGGAATGAAATGTAGATTAAGTAAGGTTGCCCACAGTATTAAACTGGGAGGAGCTGTGGATTCTCATGATGGTAGAGAGACCTCACAGAGGAATCTGGATAGAGAGCTGTGCAATTTCCAACTATATAAAATCTAAGAAGAGCAAGTGCAGGATTCTCCACCTGGGATGAAGTAATTCTGGTTATATGTACAAATTGGTGCACAAGCGGCTGGAGAGGAGCCCTGTGGAAAGACATCTGGGGGTTTGTTTTGATAAGTAGTTGACTAAGAGTCAACAGTGCCCTGAGAGCCAAAAGGGGCCATCATGTCCTGCACATCAAGTACAGCATCACTAGCCAGTAGAGGGAGGTTTTAAGAAATATTGTCCCATGTTACACTGAGGTGCACTACATTGGTGCAGCCCCGTCTCGACTACTGTGTGCAGTTTTGAGCACTTCAATATAAGAAGGACATCAGACTACTAGAGTGTTTGAGGGTGATCAAGATAGTGAAAGACCTTGAGGGCAAGACTTCAGAGGAGTGGCTGAGGTCACTTGGCTTGTTCAGCTTGGAGGGGAGAAGGATGAGAAATGTGTCAGAGTTCAAGGAGCATCTGGGTGATGCTTTTAGTCATAGGGTTTGGTTTTAGGTAGTCCTGCAAGCATCAGGGAGTTAAATGAAATGATCCTTGTAGGTCCTTAAACAGTAAAGGTCAATCCTTCAGAGAAATGTGTTCATAACCTAGTAGTTAAAGGCCAGGAAATAAAGTATTTCCATTCCCTCTAAAATCAGAATAGTTAGACCTAATTGCTTTGAAAATCACCTTATTCATGAGAGTCATAGAGGACAGTCAAAGGTATTTGAGTAATCTTAACACTACAGACTTCCAAGTCTAAAATACTTGTGGAGGTAAAAGGTAATGTTTCCATTTTCTTTTTGAGATGAGTGTGTGACCTAGCAAGCTGCATGGCAACAGCCAACAAAGCATAATGTTTCAAAAAGTTTCACAATGAAGCAATAGTAGAAGAAAACTGAATCCTGTCACTTTGGCTGAAGAAAACTGGCAGAAATTAACAAGTATGAAAAAACTCATATATTGTATTTATAGCAGCAAGTTGGATGCACTTTTGGAAGTAGTTTTGAGTACTGTTACACATTTAGATTGATTTAAAGCTTTGTTTCTAACTGCAGTCATCCAAACAAGATGGGTTTATGTTCTTGTCTGTATTCTGGTTTCACACAGATTTCCAGCAACTGCTCACGTAAAAGAATTTAACCCTCCAAAATCCTTTTATTTAAAAGATTTTCAAAATGATGATTTTGTGTTCCAAGAAAAAAAGAGTACAACTATTTTATTCCTGGAGGGGTTTCCAAGCCCCCCGTGGAGCTGTGGTGCTGAGGGACAGGGGTCAGTGGTGCCCTGGCAGTGCTGGGCCAGCTGCACACAGGTCTGCAGGAGGGTGCGCGTGGCCACCCAGCCTGTCCTGAGACTGCTTGAAGGGTGGTGCTGGGGATGGTGGGGTTGTTCTCTAACCGGGGAAACAATGGGAGGGAGGGAGGGAGGGAGGGAAGCTTTGGGAGTTGAGGCTGCACAAGAGGATCTGATGTCACTTTGAGTCCCAGGGAAGGTCAGTCCAGGCTCGGAGCTGTGGAACAAGAGGCCGCCCAGAAAGAGCCGGGATTGGGCAACGCTTTGTATTTCAAGGAGCAGCCCGTGAGGATGGCGAGATGGCAGTGAGGGCAGTGTTACGAATGAAGAATCTGTTTGGTTTCCATTAGCAGCGTTTATTAGATGTGGTTCAATAAAAGGCAAGTAAACAGCACTGGGTGCGCGGGGAGTCTGCGCTCCACCAACACCCCCCCCCCCAATACAGCAACAGGCTTTACTTTTATGCTTACTGTGCTAATCCATATTCATAGCTCTTCCTAAAATGGGCGTGGTTCTTTAGATTAGTTCCTAGAATGGGCTGTCCCTTTGCGGCGCAGGCGGGATTGGTCTTGGGGGTCCCTGCAGTGGGCGTTGGGGATGAAGTGAGACGTCTTCCTCACTCGTCTCGAAGTAACCCCGATTTTTGCCTCATTTCTTCTACCTGATAAGGTTCATTGCCCAATGCTGCAAAGCTGAGCAAAAACACTTCACACCTCCATAACCACAACCAACCATTGTCTACACCTACCTTTTATTTGTCTCTTTTGGCATCTTGCCCAGCTGCTCGGTACTGTTCCATTGTTCAGGTCTATGCTACCTATTTTACTAACACAAATTATTATGCCATGTATCACAAGCCCTCCTCTTCTTTTGAATATCATTAATTCTTTTTTTTTGCCTCAAATTTGGATAAAGCCAATTGAATTTCTGTTGATTTTGGTTTTGGGTCATGCAGTTTCAGGACCATCAGAGGTGTCTTATCCTCTTGAGGGTCCTCCAGCAGAGCAGTGGTGAACTGCATTCCCTGGATTATTCTCCGCACAAGGAGCACAGTACAGAGAATCAGGCCCAGGATTATCAGGAACCCTAAAAACAACCCTCCGGCTGTGATTCCCAATCTTTTCCACCACTCCCCTCCTAAAGCTGACTCCCATATCTTGCCAATGTTGACTCCGTTCCAAGTCTGTACAGGTACATGTGCTGTCTTTTTCATTTCCCTTGCCAATTTGTTCACTGCCTTCCCTTCATCATCTATTTCCAAGCGCCAATTAGGAAGGTCAAATTTTCCACACACTCCTCCTTCCTGGGCTAATAAATAGTCCAATGCTAAGAGGGTTTGATCTATTGCAGTCTGGGATCGCATAGTCTGCTGAGCGAGCAGGTTTAATGCATCACCAGTCTTATTTACTATGATCTCTACAACAGCTTGTAACCTTATCATTCTATTAAGCATATAGATAGGGGTGTGGTAACCCCATGATCCATCTTCAGCCCATGTGGCAGGGTCATAATAGGCTCTTACCCTTTCTGGAGGCCACTCGTATTCCTTCCAGTTCCCTGTTTGCAGGTCCCGTCGTACCCTCCGTAACTCATCTGTTTCAGTAGACACCAGTACTCCCAATCTCTCACCCTGAGCAATGGATAGTAGGAAGAAGCTTGGCCTTCTTGTCCTGAGCACACATGATCCGGCCCAATTCTTAGGCAACTTTGTCTATGCTATCTTACCCCAAATCCAGTAATGCCCACTAGGTGCCGGCCATCCCTCTGGTATCTGACTGCCATGGGTCCAATTTGGAACATTTTCCAGCATCACCTGCGGTCTCCCCCAGGAAGTCCAATTTGTGAAGGTCTCGTTCCACTCATAACCTCCCTCACAAACGAGGTTGCCTACTGGTTTCCTCCCATCCAGATTTTGCCAACAATTTCCTCCTATTATGCTTATTTGCAATACCCACTGAGTCTTCCTATTACCCGTTGCTGGCTTCCAAATGGATGGATCCGAAATGTTTGCCTCCGTGGATTCCCAAGGCCAGCGATCCCCTTGGTTTGTTCCCCCACAGACAAAACAATTTGTTACATTCAGTGCTTTTGCAATATTTTCTGCAAGATTCACAAATCAATTCTTAGCAACAGTTGGAATCTTATCCTTAGCTCCTGTTTCCAGTTTGTGGTGGAATGAATGGAACAACAGTCATTTTGTGGCAGACACCCTTGTTTTTTCGACAACCCTCATGTCTCAGACTACTCCAGGGTCTTCTCCTGTCCCATAAATTTTGAGTCCTGATCTACCTGAATTTGCCTCTTTCCATTCCTTCGGATTCATAATCGTGAGATTTACAGGAGTGCAGTTATCATACTCACAATTCATACCCCGTGTCCCCTTTTATAGCCGTGCCTTTGGTTTCATACGTACACAGTTACTACCTAAGTCCCACCCAGCGGTGTCCCAACAGGTCCATCCTCATCCCCTCCTTCCACAGAGATGGTTAGACTGATACCTGGCAGTGCTGGATGGGGGTGGGTGATTTGGATTTACCTGGCATTGCCCTCCCCCTGCACACATGTATCTGGGTTGATCCCTAGAACACCGCCTCCAACTTCAGTCCCCACAGCTTGTGTCCGGATCGTTATCAATAGCACTACAAACATCAGCTTGGACTGAGAATGGCTCGCTTAGGTTGGTTGTGATTAGACTCTTCCCCACCAGCCTTCCTTGTTCATTATTAGTTTTTACTTGTATCCACCGTTGATAGGGCACTTCTTTGGGATCATAACAAGTGATTTTACCACTTCCATTGCACCACACACATTCTGTCTGGTTCACATAACACAGGCTTAACTTTTCCCCTTTCCAGGCATAGATGGTATGATACAGCAGGGTTTGTTCTCGAATTCTCCCCTCCAGGGGGGTGGCAATGCAATCACTACAGTTCTGGGAGTGTCCCTAGCCCGGCTGAACTGCGCAGAAGGACAGGAGAAGTCTGGCTGAGGCCGTGTTACCCGGCGGTCACTGTCCTAAGGGGTTGCAGTCCTTGGTAGACTCTCTTGAGCCGCAGTACTGGTTCCTTCCCCGGTCCCGCCTTCTCCTTTATGCCTTTTAGGAGCTGGTCTGGACTCACCTCCCTGATGGCTCTCCTGAGCTCGTTCAACTTCTCCCCACAAATCGGCATGTGCTTGATTCAAGGCAGATAGCCAATCCTCTGGGTGTATTTCCCACTCCCTGTCTAGGTTGAGCTCATATCCACAAAATAGTTATTCTCCCCATACAGGATTCCTAGGACCTGGTTTCCTCCACTCTTTTTCTTTCCTTTCCTCTGGAGTCCAGAGTGTTTCCCTACATCGGGGGCACAAAGTTGAGATGTTAAGAGTATGACAATACCACCGTCGGTAACAAGAGTGACATCGACACCCTGTCCAAGCCAAATGACAACTAGAAGGTTTAGGATGTTTTGGACGGGGTGCATACCATTCTGCCCCCACTGGAGGTGGCCTTCTTAGGCCTAGGGCCCTGGATTTTCTTATTTGGACCCGTGTAGGTAGCCAGTGTATGAGATTCCGCTAATTGCTGTAATTAACATGCAATAGCCAAATAACAGTAACTTGATAGACAAACTGATATCCAATAGACCCAATATGCATCCAATAGACCCAAGTTTGCTCAAGTCCTTTTTAATTTGATCCTCAAGTCACCAGGAGTGGATTCAATCTTCCAAGTTTCTGTTATGGGCCCTTTCACTCGGGATGCGTGCATAGTCAAGGTCCTTCATATTTTATCCGTAAAGTGTGTCCCTTGATCAGAATCAATGCTTCCAGTTAAACCCAAACGGGGTATAACGCTTTCCAATAAATTCTTGGCTACTACTGCGGCAGTGGCTCGTGTGGCTGGATAGGCTTCTACCCAGTGTGTGAGTTGATCCACTAGTACCAACCAATACTGAAATCGTCCCACTGTAGGTAGCTCAGTACAATCAATCTGTATCCTTTCAAATGGTTGATATGCAATCCTTCTTCCTCCAGCAGGTGTTTGCCTTCCCACCTTCTTATTCATCTTCTGACAGGTTCAACACCCTCGAGTGATCTGTCTGGCTATTTCATATATCCCTGTGCATCCATAACAGTTCAAACACTGATCACTCAGTGCTCGAGTTCCCCAATGGGTTTGTAAGTGTAACCAAAATAACAAACACCTAGCCTGGTCTTGTGGTAATATTTGTCTTCCATCAGGTAAAACCCACTTTCCCCCTTTCTTCTCTGCCCCCATTGTTTTTATAATTTTTTTATCTCTGCTTCAGAATGCTGTCCTTCTGATTGGTTGGTTGGTGAGCACGGTGGATGCCCACGGCCTTCGAGGAAGCAGGTGCAGGCACAGGCAGCCTGTGGTGGAGATGGCCAAGGGAGCTGAGGAGGTGGAAAGCCCCCAGCAGAGCTGAGGCCTTTCTCCTGTTGGCTGTGGCTGTTGGCTGTGTCCCCAAGACCTGCCAGGAGATGCCCGATCCTTCGAGCACTAGGGCCTCATGGCCTCCTTGTCTCCACTCAAGAGCCCGGGAGGTGTCGTCCCACAGTCCTGCCCCTGGCATTGCACGTCCCACAGAGCTCTGCCCCAGGAAGAGCCCTGAGCAAGGTGTGAGGGACAGGATCTGCCCTGCCAGGGGCTGGGGGCCAGGCCTTGGCCCTTTGGCTTGATAACACCCAGCCAGGATTGCTCAGCCTCAGAGCCACCTTCCCCCTGCCTCGGGCTCCCTGTCATCACTGCTGCTGATCTTCTGCTCTGAGCAGCCCCAGGGAGGCTTGCTCTGTCCTGTCCCTGCGTGGGACCCATGAATGCTCCCTGTCCCTGCAGGGGCTGCTTCTGCCAGGGGCTGTGGCAGGGGCTTGTGCAGGCTCCTCTCAGTGCCTGAGGCTCATGGTCTCAGCACCAGCTGCACCCTGCGACTCCTTCAGCTGCACCAAGCCGCGTCTCTTCCCATCACACACAACTCGCTGCAGAGGCCTCCTGGGGGTCTGGAAACTGGAAGATGTCAGGCAGCATTTAATAAAGACTGGAGCTGTTTAAGGACTTGGGGTTCGTGTTTTGCTTTGGGGTTTGGGTGTGTTTTTTAATTCCCAGAAGAAGCAGGGGCAGCATTCTCCAACCTGTGCTGCCTGAGGGGGCTCAAAGGAAGTCACACCAGGGAGGAACTCAGGAGTCCTTGAGACCCGACTGCTCACAGCGCAGCCGCGTTTCTCTTTGTGCCAACGGGCAGAAGGAAAGTATTGGCCAAGTTCAGGCACCAGTTTCCCCCCAGCCCTCAACTGGGTGCAAAGTACAAGCTGCCTCCGTCGAGGTTCACCATCCCCAGGGGACAACCTGCCCAGAACTGTTTCAGAGGGAGAGACGGGAACCAGCAGCTCTACTCGCAGTGCAGGAGTTGGGTGAAGAGCTCATTCGGCTGCGGGAAGAGAGAACGGGCTTGGAACTGGCCGGGGCTCAAAGCAGCACCCGGATGGCTGAGAGGGGTGGGAGGAGGAAAGAGAGGGGGAAGCTGGAGAGCGATGGGAGGGGCGATGGTCCAGATAGCCTGGGGAAAAGAGGCCTTTAGACCTGAAGAGTTGAGGGAGGAAGGGGGCAGTCCATCCCTCCTGCCCATCACCTGGCCATGCTCCTGGCCCTAGAGCCCAGGGCACTGCTGTCCTCTCTTGCTGCCAGGGCACACGCTGCCTCCTGTCCAGCTCTCTGCCCACCAAGACCTTTCCCCCAGAGCTGCTCCCAGCCAGGCAGCCCCCAGCCTGTGCCATGGCCACGGTGAGTCCCCTGAGGGCACAAACTGCCCCTTGTCCTTGTGGGATTTCAGGAGGTTCCTGTCAGTAGCTGCTCTCCTCCCCCTGAGCCCTTGCCCTGAGCACAGAGGCCTGGGAGACCCTTTCAGCAAAGTCTAAGGCAAAGAAGGTGTTGAGTCCCTCGGCCCCACCCGTGTCTGCTGTTGGGACCCCACCCCCCACCATTCGGCAGCATGTTCCTTGGTCAGCCTTTTTCTGCAGACACAGGGACTGAAGCTCTTCATTTTGCTCTTGAAGTTCCTGCAGCCCCAGCAGCTCCAGCTGATCTTTGGGTTTCCTAAGCACGTGCCCGCACGCCCAGGTCCTCTTTCTAAACTCCTCCTTCATAGCCTGTCCCTGCGTCCACCTCCTGGTCATTGTGCAGTGGCTCCTGTCTGTGACCCAGCCCTGCACCAGTGCAGCCCCACTGCCCAACACATGCCCGTGGGGCCCCAGCATCAGAGATTGCTCAGGACAGGGTGTGTTTGGGCTCAGGAGATGTCCCCCACCAGAGTCCCCAGGCCAGACCTCTGTGTCCATCCTCACCAGCCCTCCTTCTTTTGCAGCCAAGCAGTGCCATCCCCAGCCACGGTCCAGCTGTGTCCCATGCAAGGCTTCCCAGACAGCCTTGCTCTGGTGTCTGCCATGGTCTGGGCAAGACGGGAGGCTGGGGCAGGGCTGGCAGTGTCCCCAGCACAGGCACCAAGACCAACAGCAGGAAGGAGATGACCACAGGGGAAAAGCACCAAGAAGTGGGTGAGTGACCAGTGCTGGCCATGACCGATGGGAGAGGCTGGGGCGTGATGGATTCCCTGGGGCACCTTCTTGGTCTGTCCATGCCACCAAGGGCACAGAGCAGCCTCCTTCCTCCTGCACCTGCGTGTCTTGGCTCCCTATCAGGACACCAGGCTCTGCAGCACACTCCCACTGGAGCATGTCCTCACCCTGCATGGTCAAACATCAAATCAAACACTGGTACTGGCCTCTCCTGGAGTCTTTCCAGCCCCTCGCCACCTCTCCCCATCTTTTCTGCCCTCTCCCCACGTTCCCTGCCGTCTTCCCAGCAGAGCAGCCCAGTCTGGGCTGGCCCCATGGCAGTGCCCACCACAGGGTGCTCTGGGCACTCACCCCACAGTGCCAGCCCCTCTGAAGGGCACAGCAGCTGCTGGGGGCAGGGAGGAGATGGAGCCTCCCCATCAGCCGCAGGGCTGGAGGCTCACCATGGCAGGAGGAGATGGAGGTCAGTGAAATGCAGGACTCCTGCTCTCAAGCCTGGCACATTTCCACCACACTCTGACCGTGCCCCTCAGTGTCAGCCCCTCTCCCCAGGCCAGCACAAGAGTCCTAGCCAGGGGTCAGAGCAGCCTGCCCCAAGGAGGTGCCTGCAGGAAGGGGTTTCCCTTGCTCCCCAGTTCCTCCCTGCAGGCACAGAAATTCTCCTTGATCTTCTCCACAGTCATCCCTGCTCTCCACAGAGCCTTTCCCCAGGTGACCATGTCTGTTCTGGCCTGGCCAGCTACTCCTGGTTCCCTTCCCATGCTCCCTGCAGGGCCCCCAGGATGGTCTGATGAACCATTGTCTAGTCTTATGTTCCTTTGCTTTCTGGCTCCTCTGGTGGTGCCTGCAGAGAGGCCAGCTCTGGTACAGTGGTTCACAGCCACAGGGATGCCACTGCAGAGACAACTGGCCTGGCACAAGCTACAGGAGATCTTAAGCCTTACACAGACCTAATGACACAGCAGGACAGTGTGGAAGTGAGGAGAGACCAGCACTGGAAAGGCTGCATCCTGCTGCTGTACCTGGCCATGGCTCCAGGGAAGCAGCAGCCCCGACCCAAAGGCAGCAGAGAGGGAGGGAGTGGCCACCAAGGCAGAACGGGGCAGCCCCAAGGGCCAGCGGGGCTGCTCCTCCATGGGGCAGTTGGGCATTTTCCTCCAGAGCCCGCCCTACGTGCTGGGGCTGCTCCCCCAGCTCCAGAGGAGGTGGGAAAGGTGGAACTGAGAGGAAGAATTTTCTACTCGTTTGTTTATTGAGTTTATCCAAACAGGGGTCCTGGATCCATATGTACATGAGGTGTTTGGGTCAAGTCAAATCTGGTAGCAAGCCAGGAATACAACTATCACAGGTAGAAATGACAAGACTAAGTGAAAAATAATACAAGGAAAAGGATCATATTCCAGTTGTCATGGACTCCCCAGAGTGGCTCTCTGCTTTTTGGATAGCCTTGACAGGCAGGTCCCTCTCTTCAGCTCTGGTTGGTGCTGACTGAAGGTGGCACTGGAAGGAGCGGGCTCTGGAGGAGTCAGTCCTGCCCTACAGCACGAGCGATCCGGGGCGATCACAGATGAAACCCACTGGTGCCATCAATCAGCTTTTCAATGTTGTCACTGCCAACTCACCCGCCTGCTGGACAGAGCTGGGGGGGCTTGGGCTTTTTTCTTCTCTTCTAGTTGCCCCAGTGCAGCTGAGGAGGGTTTTCAGCAGAAATTCCTGACACTTCTGCTGCACTCCAAGTGAATCCTTGTGTGTCCTGAGAGGAAAGGGACTGTCACTTAGTGGTGAGTGTGCAGAGCCACTCTGCCCTGTGTCAGCACCTCTTCTTGCTGAGGGACAATGACACTCGGACTTCCCCTGAGGAGAAGGCACCTGCAAGTGAGCTCCTGGTCTCAGTCCCTTGCTCATCTCTGGAGGGGACACCAGGAGTGAGGCACAAGTGTCTGGTGACATTGGAGGTGCAAGAGGTGGTCAAAGGTAGGTGTAGGCCCTTGCAAACTGGAACAGTTCACACAGGCAGGGCAGCACCTGGGGGCATCCTCTTGGAGGCTGTTGGGCATTTCCTTTGCCTTTTTGAAATGACAGGAGATGCCCCAGTTTAGGGCAGCTGAACCCATCACAGTCAGGGCACCTTACGGAGTTATTGATCCGAACGGCTGGTGCCCTGTGCCACGGGGAGAGCTCAGCCTCTCTCTTCCCCTTCTCCAGCAGCTCTCTTTACCAGACCTCCACTGACTACACAGGCAGTTGTCCCACATTCAGTCCCACCATGCCTCCCAGAATTCAGGGCAGCTGCTCCATGTCCTGTCCGCCCCCCCGACTTGGGTACCGAGGACTCGGCCCTGGCCTCAGCATGTCAGACCCAACCCTGTGAGGCGGTGGCCGTGTCACAAAGGGTGCTGGGGAGCCAAGGGTGGCCCTGCCCCTCCTGGGGGCACCTGCAGAGGGGTGGTGGTGATGTCACAGTGGCCGCTGTGACTCATGGCCAAGGCCGGGTAGAAAAGGCCGCTGGGCTGTGTCCTGGCGTCAGTGCAACCTGGTGAGGTGAGGAGAGGGCAGGAGAGGAAGGGGCTTGCCCGGAGCTGCTGAGGGAGGAGGGAAGCCTCCCGCCTTGGGCTCCAGCGCCTGTGTGGCAAGCTGACCATGTCCCACTGTTCCCTCAGGGTTGCCAGAGGAGCGTCCGGAGGAGAAACCCTGGTGCTGCTGGGGGAGACTCTCCAAGCGCTCACCTTCCACGTGCCGTTGGCGATGAAGCAGAAGGACCCCGACTTGCGGGAGCAAGGTGAGAGCCAAGTGTCCCTGCCCCGTGCCCCACGGCTGGCAGAGGCGTTGTCGGGGCGGTGTGGTGGAGGCCAAGAGCGGGGGACAGGGAAAGGCAGGAGCTGCCCAACTATCCCGGGACAGGGTCCCTCCTCTCCTGAGCAGGCCGGGCCCAGGCTGGGCTGTGGGCACCTCCTGAGGCGCCCATGCCTGTCATGCCCTGATGGCCTCTCATGCCGCGGGGCTGGGTGGCCGCTGTGCTGACCGTCATGCCTCCCCTCACAGCCTCCAGTGGCAAATCAGAGCTTGCCAGCCCCAGCACTGCCAGCCAGGTGGTAACGGGGCTGTCCCAGAGCTCCCTGGGCTATGAGAGCAGCAGGCCCAGCACCTCCATCCAGGCACCATGGGGGCCATCCCACCTTTCCCCAGTGCCTGAAAGAAGCGGCTGCAAAAGGCACCGTGAGACAGACTGGACCCAGCACCACTCACCATTACTGCATCAGGAGCAGGAACCAAACAACGGGCCTGGAAAAAGGTGCAAAACCAGCCCTGGGTCAGCCCCAAGTGATGAAAGCAGCAGCACCTTGGGCACCACCGGGCAGCTGACACTGGGAGCATCATGAGGATCCCCAGCTGGTCAAACCAGCAGGTCCAGCATCTCCAGTCAGGCACTACAGGGGCCATCCCACAGCTCCCGAGTGCCTGAAAGGAGCAGTGGCAAAAGGCACCTTTAGACAGAGCGGATCCAACACTGCTCACGGTTACAGCGACGGGAGCAAAAGCCCTACAGGCGCTGTGGAAACCACCGCAGGCTCAGGCCTGTGCCAGCCCCAAGGGCTACAAGCAGCAACTTGGGCATCATTGGGCAGCTGGCACTGGGAGTATCTGGCAGACCCCCAGTACTCCAAAGTGGAAATCCCAGTACCTCCATCCAGGCACCACAGGGGCCATCCCACTTCTGCCCAGTGCCTGAAAGAAGCAGCCGCAAAAAGCATCGCGAGACAAGCTGGACCCAGCACCGCTCACCGCTATTGCGTCAGGAGCAGGAACCAAACAACGGGCCTGGAAAAAGGCGCAGAACCAGCCGTGGGCCAGCCCCAAGTGGTGAATGCACAACATCGGGCACCACCAAGCAGGTGATACTGGGAGCATCGTCCTACAGCTCCCAAGTGCCTGAAAGGAGCAGTGGCAACAGGCACCGTGGGACAGAGCGGATCCAACACCACTCACGGTTACAGTGGCGGGAGCAAAAGCCCTACAGGTGCCGTGGAAACCACCGCAGGCTTAAGCTTGTGCCAGCCCCAAGTGCCGAGCCCAGCAGCCTGCAAAATGATTGGCTGATGACATTGGTGCGGGACTTTGCCTCTCTGATGCTCTAGGGCAGCAATCACTGTAATAAAATTATTTTGGATGTTTTATGATGCTTTACTGTTGCATTTTTGTAACATTCCTTGTTTCACCGTTTACAGACGAGCAGAAACGAGTCTTGGACGGTTCAGCTTGGCGGTTTTGTTTGATCAGAATGAGTTCTCATAAAGCTCCCAAACTAAATATAGGAGAAGCAAAGCCAAGCCAAGGCCGACAAAGCAGCATCTCTCCCATAGGAAGATCTCAGGCATCCGTCTATAAGTCTGTGACTCTGTGAAACCTGTTGCCCTGACTGTACCGCCTGTGTGTGACCGGCTGCTGCCGTCAGGCGGAGCTGGAGCGCTCCCAGCACCAGCGAAGGGGCTCCGGGTGTGCAGGGTCTGTCTGGGATGGAGGCAGATTAACAAAAATCCCCAAACTTTTGACTAATAATGATTTCTGCTTCATGGTCTCATCATCATTACCCTGCCCAGTGTCCCACACCCCCCAACACCCCAAACCCACTGATGGACCCTAAACCCAAGAGGTCACCAAGGTGAAGATTTTAGGCCAAGGGCAGACAGATGGCTTGTGTGGGGGCGGGTGATGTCACCAAGGTACTATCTGGAGCCCACCCAAAGGTGTCTTTTGGGGAGAAGTGTCATGGTCAGGAGCCCATGCCCAGCACAGGCACACGTGTGACAGTGTGACTCCTGCGCAGGCAGCAGCAGAAGCAGAGGGGCTGAGGTCACTGCCAGTAAAGTGCTGATGGGAGAGGGGAGGCAGCGGGAGGGTGTGAGGTCCCGTCCCCGATGGCTCCCTGTGGCCGTGGGGCTGGGTGCCGAGCTGCCGGGGGCACCGAGGGCCATGGCAGGGGCTGTCGGGAGCTGCCCGGCCCCGTGTCTGGCAGGCCGAAGGAGCAGCCCCTGCAGCCCTGGCTGGAGCAGTTGGAGTGGGTGTGGCTCGGGGACAGCGCAGGGATGGGCCCGGGCACGGTGCCAGCAGGAAACCACTGGCTGCCTGCCCGGGCGCTGCGGGGGGAGCGCTCCGAGCGCTGCGAGGCCACGTGGGCTGTGGTTTGTGCACCTGCAGGCTCTGGCTCCCGCTGTGCCCGTGGGGAACAATGGCCCCCGGGTGACATGCTGAGAGTCAGGGGCACGGCTGAGCCCCGAGGCTGTATGTCTGCTGTCAGGGCAGGGCCACGGCCCAGCTCCGGCTCCTACCATGGACCCAGCGTGGGGCTCTGCGGGGAGGGCCGGGCGAGCCGACACTGCTGGCATGGAGCTCTTGGCCTGGCCAAGGACCTTTCCCAGCTGCTGCTCCCAGCACAGCGGGGGCTGCAGCAACCCAAGGGGCTCTTTCCTTACCACCCGGACACAGAGCCCGGAGCAGGCCCAGCTCCACGGTGCCCACAGCTCGGGGCCGGTGCCAGTGCCTGCTGGGTGCCAGCGCACGGGGCCGGCTCAGCTCCAGCTTCTCCTCCCCTGAGAGGGGAATCCCTGCTGAGGCCACATCAGGGCTTTGTGTCAGGTTAGCTCTGGTTTGACCCCCAGGGATGAACCTCTGCTGTGCCCTGTCGTGTCCCGGGTGTGCTCTGAGCTGAAGAGTCCTCCTCTGGCTTCACCCGAAGAGGAACCGTTGTCTTCTCCACCGGCTGATCTGGGGAGGGAGCTGGAGGCAGTTGGGAGCCAGCACTGTGAGCTCTCGGAGGTGAAGCTGTGAAAGTCTAGATGTGTTCTTGCCCAAATAGGCCAGTAATGAATGGACATCAGCCCGTGGCTTTTGGGTGCAATTCTGCTCTCTGGGCAGCCTGGCACAGGCTCCACCACCCTCACACCCAAGAAGTGTTCCCCCGTGATGCTGAGCTGATGGACACGTTGGTGTTCAGACGGGGCCCAGGAGTTCCCGTTGGAAGGGCTGGAACCCCACCGCCCTGACCATCAGGGCTTGGTGGCTCAGATAGTTGTCTGTGGGTGCTCAAGTTTATTGTTCTTCCTCCGCCTGGAAAACAAACCAGGAAAGCAGAATGTGCTGTGCTGGGAGGTGTGGTTTGGGTTTGCTGATCTCCAGCAGAAGTATTCCCATGGTGTCTCTTGTCACCGGAGCATAAAACGCTTCAATGCTCATCGTGGGGCTGTGACCTTCTCCTGCTCCCTTCAGGGGAGGGGACAGCCCTGTGAAGACAATTGTTTTGGAGCTGGGTGTCTTTCAGATACCCAACCATTCTCTCCTTTTCTAAGAGCAGGGTGTTGACGCTAAAGCCCCGTGTGCTGTGATTAGAAAGGTGCCTGCTGAGCTTCCCGATTCTTCTCCATCTGACAGGAGGTTCTTTGCTCGGTGAAACCCGAGTTTACCCCTACAGGCTCTGCAGCCTCGGGGGGTGTACCGGGTGACGGGGACCCTTGGGGCCGGGTGGGTGACGTTCTTCCACCAGTTTTGCTCAGATTAAAAGTATTTTGCTGCTTTTCCCCCTGAAACATAAGAAGCCCAAGTCCGTGGGTGGCTGCTGGCTGGAGCGTGGGTGGCTCTGCGCTGGCCCCGTGTCACTGCATCCTGAGGGGCCCTTGGCTGGGCTCGCTCGAGCCCTGCCTGATGCGGTGCCTGGCTCCTTCCAACCCAGGAGCCCCGCTGATGTCATCAGTGATGCAGCTTTGGGGCAGGAAATCGGTGTCTCTTTGGGGCAGACAAACCCCTTTATGGCCAAGAGTGTAGAATACTGCAACCTCTGTGCTCCTAGAACTGTTTAGTGGCTTTCTGGGTGTTGGACACCCTCTGTCCCTCCAGTAACGGGTCTGAGCGTGCCTCCTCGTGAGCTGCTGGATCCCAATTCAGCGTGGATTTGATGGGGTCACTTTGTAAAAATGCCCCTCTCAGGCAAGTCACACAACCTGGTCCTGCTGGGAAAAATCGTTCTTCCCCACTTCCCATGTGGGGAAACTTGAATTTGCTCTTTAACCTCTTGCAAGATTCAGCAAGAAACGGTGTCTCAGATGTTGGGAAGAAGCTCTTTACGCTGAGCGTGGTGAGAGCCTGTGCCAGGCTGCCCAGAGAGGTGGTGGCTGCCCCATCCCTGGCACCATTGCAGGGGAGGTTGCACCCTGCTCTAGGTGCAGATGGCCCTGCTCCCTGCAAGGGGATTGGACTAGATGAGCTTTAGAGGTCTCTTCCAACCAAAGGCATTCTGTGATCTCTTATGACTGATTTTTTTTTTTTGCTGTTTAGAAGCTTTTTCTGAGCTCAGTCTACACCCTGTCCCAGTGCAGCATCCCCTTCAGATCAGTGAAACTCCTCTTTTCCTCTGGGCTTTCTGGCACGCAGGGAGCACGCGGAGCGTGCTGGGAGATTTGTGGCTGGTAGGCTGCTGTTCCTGGCAGCAGTGGTTTGTGTGAGCCAAAAAAGGCTAGCAAAGCAATGGTCGTCATGCTCCCAGAGCACGGGCTGCTCTCATCCTGCTTCCCTTGGCAGCTCCTCTGCTCCAGCACAACCATACTGGGCAGTGCCAGTCACCACGTGGGGTCTGGGTTCCCCCAGGGAACGAGGAACCAGCCTCAAGTTGCCCCAGGGCAGGTTGAGGTTGGAGCTGAGGAACAATTTCTTGCAGCCTGTTGAGGGTTGTCCAGGGCTGTGCCAGGCTGCCCAGGGCAGTGGTGGAGTCCCCGTGATCCCTGGAGGGGTTTCCAAGCCCCCCATGGAGCTGTGGTGCTGAGGGACATGGTTTAATCGTGTCCTGGCAATGCTGGGGCAACAGTTGGACTCTATGATCTTGAAGGTCTCTTCCAACCCAAACAATTCCTTAATTCTTCATTAAAGAGCATTTTAAACGTGCAGCATTGAGCAAACCTGGCAGATGATGCTGCAGATGGATGGAGTCTGCGTGCTGTAGCTGGGAGCACGAGCTGGGCTCCTGCTCACTCTGTCCAGTGTCCCCAGACCCTTCTGAGGGCTCTGCTCTCAGCAGGGACATCCTCTGCACTTGGAACAAGCCCACCTGGCTTTGGGTGTTGCCACAACTGCCTTGGAACTCCCTCCAGTGTCTCCTGCTGAAACGGCTGACGGAGCGGGGAGAGGGGTTGGAAAAAGCCCTTGTTTCTGTCTTCAGTGTTTCGTCCTTCTTGCCATCCCTGTGGGTCTGAGCCCTGTACCCCTTCTCCCCTGGAAGGCCAGAATTAACCCATCTCCCCGTAGCCTCCACTGAGGGTCAGATCCCATCCTCACTGCCGTGGAAATCTCGCTGTTTGTTTCCCGGGGCTGCCATAACACCACTTAACATTCAGCTTTCAGCAGCTGGGGGCCAGGAAAGCCTGGAGCAGGTCTGCTGCAGGCTGTGCGAGGGACCGTCTGCCTTTAGAACGTTAAGGGTTAAAGGTTTCCACCAAGACGACAGTCTCGCTGAGCTAGGTGGTCTGTTCCCAAGTGATGGAAGGGGTTAATGATTTTGAAGCCATCTCCTCGCAGATATCAAACCTTGCAAAGGCAGCTACGGGTCTGCAGGGTCTCCTTGCTCCCCTCCTCACAGCCGGTTCCACCGGGACTCGCACGTCTCTGTTCTCATCCAGGGGTTTGGACACCAAGAGTTGAGCAGAAACTGGCCAAGAAAGTGGTCTCCTGTCAAGCCGTGTCAGAGCAATGCTGGGTTTATCCCAGCGGGGAAGGTGTTCGTTCGGGCCCGACCTTGGGTGATCCGTTGTGGCCAGGCGGCCGAGGGCAGCAACCCCCGCGGGGGTTCCATCCTGGCCTTCCCGCCCTGGCCCCGCGCTGACTGCAGCCGAGGTCCCCGGGGCAGGGCCCGGGTGCTCAGCGCTGCCTCTCTCGAGTCGGGGGGTGCCCCGAGAAACGGGCTGCCGGGGCTGGTTCTCCTCAGGCTGAAGGGGTTGGCCGGGGGTCACCTCACCCCACCTCTGCTGGAGGCTTTCAGCTCTTGGCTCTGCAAGGGATTCTGAGATAAATAAATAAATAAGAATTCCTTTTTATTTCTTTCTGACAAAGCTTTTGGGTTTAGATGAGCACGTAGCTCCAGTAACAAACTGGGTTTGTCGTGTTTCTCCCCTTTCCTTAACTAAGCAGCTTCGGCTGCCTTTCATTTTGCTCACAGAATGGTTTTGTTTGGGAGAGGCCTTTACTGTTTCAGGCTGCTGAGGCTTCCTGTCCATTTGTGACCCGGTGTCTCCTCTAGAGCTCCACGCAGCTGAAGGCTTTCCAGTCTGGACAGGAAAGAATGAGCATTGAGGTTTCCTCTCTGCTTGAGGGGAAGGAATGTGGAGAAATGATATCTTCCCAGAGAGCTGCCCTGCTTCAAGTTGTCTACCTGTGTCTCCCATGGTTACCCAGAGGTGGAGATCTGCTGGCTCCGGTGAGCCCTGGCTTTGTGCCACCTGTCTCTTTTATTCTGTGGGGGTTTCAAAAGCTGGAGCTGCAACAACCTTACTGTCTTCTGCTACATCTGCGTGGATGGGAGTGATGGCCCCTTGTCTTCTGCATCTCCTCTTGCTTTCTGTCGGAGAATTACAGAATTGTTCTGGTGGGAAGAGACCTTCAAGATCATGGAGTCCAACTGCTCCACCAGCACTGCCAGGGCACCACTGACCCCTGTCCCTCAGCACCACAGCTCCACAGGGGGCTTGGAAACCCCTCCAGGGATCACGGGGTCTCCACCACTGCCCTGGGCAGCCTGGCACAGCCCTGGACAACCCTCCAGTGACTGCAAGAAATTGTTCCTCAGCTCCAACCTCAACCTGCCCTGGGGCAACTTGAGGCCGGTTCCTCTTGTGCTATTGCAGGGGAAGGTTTAGGTTGGATGGTAGGAAAAACTTCTTTGCTGAAAGGGTTGTCAAGCCCTGGAACGGGCTGCCCGTGGAGTTGGTGGTGTCCTCATCCCTTGAAGTATTTAAGAGACATGGAGCTGTGGTGCTGAGGGACATGGTTTAGTGGTGCCCTGGCAGTGCTGGGTTAAATGGTTGGACTTGATCTTGAAGGTCTTTTCCAAAGAAAAGCCAACCCTTCTGTGATGCTACCACCAGCAATGCGGATGAAGTGGAGTGCAAAGCCTTGGTTGTGGTGTTTAGAAGGAAACAAGAAGCTGAGTGCAGTTCAGCAGCCTCAGCCCTCCTGGCTGGGCAGGGTCACAGGGTTTGGGGTACAAGAGATGTCCAGAGCTGCCACCGAGGCTTTCTGCCAGAACAACAGTCAGCAACCTCCTCTCATGGTACCCTGAGACTTCTCGAGGTCTATCAACCTGTATTTGAATGAGATTCTGAGGAGCTGGAGGAGCTGCTATGCTGAGAGACTTGTCCTCAGCAGAGAAGACGAGCTGGGCGAAGAACCCCCTCAGCTTCAGGGGAAGGTCCCTAGCGTTGGTTCTGCCTTCGGGTCGGTAGGCAGTACGTTGCCCAGGGTGCCTCTGCTGTGAAGGTGGAAGAGGGGAGGAAGCCTTCCCCCCAGCAAGGTAAAGCTGTGACAGCTGGTAGCTGTTGTAGCGCGGGGAAGGAGGTGGATAATCCTGTTGTGCTCTCGTTACTGCAGGAGGAGTTTTAGAAGCTGAAGGAGCGTTGATGTTCCTCTGGTAATCTGACTTGGTTTTTTAAAGCACTCACTTATTAGATAGCTACTAGAACCAGGGGGGAGTTTGAAGTCAGCTTTTCCTCGTGGTTGGTACTAAATAGGAATGGGCGCGTGTTCCGGGTCGGCCGGGCTGGTGCACTCCAGCAGCCCCAGGGGCTGTCGCTGATGCTGTTCATGGCTAAAGCCGCTTCCCAGCTGGGTCCTCCTGTAAGTGCCTGTGCAGCAGGAGCAGAGTCTGGGGGCTTCTGGCAGCCGTGCTGCTGAGGGGCTCCTTACCCTGCCCCTGGGACCCCAGGCTGCGAATCCACCTGGTTTCTTTCCAGGCCATCCCTACCGTGCGCTCGTGGACACCAGAGGCCTGGGGCGCGGGGCGAAGGTAGTGGCGGTGGCCGTGCCGGCGGAGCGGGCCGCGGCTGTGCGGGCCTGAGCCCGGCAGCCAGCTGGGGCCAGGGCCTGGCTGCGGCCCGGGGGGGAACCCAGGGAGGCAGGCGGGGCGTGAGGGAGCCGTAAGCCCCGGCGGGAAACGGGCCGAGTTGGGCCGCGCCGCGTCTCGGCGGGAGCGTCGGTCTCGTACCGGCCTTCGGGGCCTCTCGGGGCCCTGGCAGAGGGGTGAGGGTGGGCAGGGACCCCTGGCCGGCAGACGTGGCTGTCCTGGGGGGGATGTGCGAGTCGAAGGCCGGTTTGG